>VZRH01002267.1:132712-150764 GCA_013397555.1 Urocynchramus pylzowi | reverse complement strand
CGGGGACATGGGCGGGTGAACGTGCCCGGACAGTCGCCGTACCGCCCGCTGCAAGAGCCTGAGCCCTGGTACGGATGTAGCGAGCAGCCAGCCCCATCTCTGTCTCCTGCCTGCTTTCTGCGGAGCCGGGTCACCACCATGCCCCCTCCGCCCGAGGGTCCCTGTCCCCAAGCCTGGATTTCTCCCCCCCGCCATCCCACCCCGATCACGGGAGTGGCGGGAGCGCGGCAAGACCTGGGTGACATTGCGCCGCTTACAGTGGTCTGGCAGCAGTGCTTGCTCGAAAACATCGCTGCGAGAGGAATCCAGGACAGAGCCGTACCGCTGGGACCTGCCCTACGGCTTAGCTTAAGTGACAGGCTCTGCGGGCTCTCTGCCAGGGGTTGCTCTGCGCCGTGCCCTGGCCAGCCCAGCCGGGGCAGACTGGCACCCACCTGAGCGTCAGGGAGAGCCGCAGGGCAACGCGGAGGTGTAACGCCGCAGCCCCGGCTCCCAGCCGAGCAGAGTTTGAGAGGAAGGAGTAGCTGGACAAAAAAGGGCTTTTCACTGCCAGGAGCTTGCTCGCTGGGAGCCGTCATCCGTTTTGGATGTGTAAGGCTGATGCGTATCGGTCCTAGGTGGGAAGAAGCGAACAGGCTGTCCCTGGGTGCGTCGTGCTTCGGTCGGGTGCGTGCCTCGGGTGCAGTAGCGGGAGAAGAACTCTCACCAGCCCCCTCCTCGCAGGCAGGCTGGGGCAGAGCAGTCAGGGTTACCCCAGAGCTACTTGGGCTGCCCCCGTGGCCAAAACCAGCCCGGTGGGGCCATCGGGGCCGTGCCAAGCCGCGGTGCTGTCATAGCGCAGTACGGTCTGGGGGCAGCATTAAGTTGTGACGCACTCGGATGGAAACATGCAGTTGGGAGATGCTCGGTCGCTGCTTCCCGCGCTGTGGGGCTGCTCTGGGAAGGGTCTGCTGTCCTGGGGGTGATAGTTGCCTGGGCAAGGAGTGGCATAAATATTTTGAAAGAGGCTGATGCAGCTTACAATGTTACTGAGTCAAAAGTGTGGGGCCGGGATGGGTAGCTGTCACCTGCTGCCACCCATGACTGCAGCAGGGTGGAAGGTGATGCGCAGCACATTGTCCCCGTGACAGCCCCTTCTACGGGAAAAAAAGTCTGTCTCCAAGTCTGTCTGCTCTGTGTGCACACATGAACCCCTCTGCAGCAGAGGGGAGGGAGGGAGGGAGGGAGGAAGGGAAGGACATGATGGTGTACGCAGTAGGGCTGGTATGTGCCAGGTGACGAGTTGTTCTTGAGCATGGGTTGTGCGTATTGTGGAGGTGCAGGAGGTGCGGGGTTGGCTGGAGGGGAGGGGTGTGGAACCTGCCAAGGTGAATTAGGGACCCGACATAGGTACAGTTCCATCTGACATACAGCCCTGATCTGACCCTGCTGCTCGGATCAGTGCAGCTGGGACATCTGCGTGCCTGGGGGACCTCACAGAGCTTTGTTGGCTGGGTGTAGCAAAGATATTTTGCTAAGAAAAAGTTGGGGACAGCCAGCAATTGAGCTTTCATATTTCAATGCTGTCAGTCAGAGAGAGAGAGGTAGAATGACTGCAGGGAGGGTGCTTGGTGGCTGTGAAGTCTGTCCTGAGCGTCATGAACCCATGGCTGGTCACAGGGCTGACAAAGAGGGAGGGGAGCCTTGATAAGCACCTTGCTGCATGGTGAGCTGAGCACTGTGTTTGGTAGAGAAACTAGCAGACTGGAAAGGGAGTGTATCCATTAGAGTTATGATGCATAAAAGAAGCACTCCAGAAAGGGTTAAAACCCTCATCCAGATGCTGACATTCCTGCCTCAACCTTCATCTGTTACTTGAGTGCTGGGGTACAGCCCTCAGTGCAGTCCCATGCCAAAGCTGTGTTCAGGCCAGCTTGTTGCTCAACTCAGACCACCACTGGATCTTGCCTCTGGTCTGATCTGAGCTGAGGAGCTGAAGGCGGGTATCTTCTCCCTACCCTGCTTACCTGGGTTGTCCCCAGCATGGCTGGGCTAGAACATCAGAGCCACCCGCCTCTTGCCAGTGCAGCCTCACAACTGTCCTTGAGACGTTTAGTAGTGCAGGACACACAGACAGCCTCTCAGCCTGCTCTTGGAAGGGAAAACACCAAAGCTGTTGATTCAGTGAGAAATCCCACTGGGACAGTACATTCCTAGGTCTCTTCAGCGTTGCGCATGTCTAGGGCAGAGCTGGCTGACTGGCCTGGCATGCTGCAACAGTGAGCTCATAACCCAGCGATGGCAAAAAACCCCAACCATGCTTGGGGTCATCATCCATAGTGGCGTGTGGCCAGTGCCCAGCTTCCTCTTGGGTAGTACTTGCAAGCTCAGAGAGGCCAAAGAGTTGCTGTACTTTTGCCCCAGGGGAGATGAATCCACGGAGCAAAGAGAGTCTAGAGAGAGGGACGTGCTGAGCGATGATCTGGTGTCTCTGGTCTCTGCTGACGTGGCTGTGAGTTAGGCTTCAGGAACCTGCGTCACCTGAGCTTCCCCAGCAGAAAGGATCTAGGCACCAGAATTTTGTGGACTGACAGGCAGTGGCTCTGCTACAGGACCAGAACAGCAGGGTGGGCTTTGTGGCTGGAATGCATCTCCTCAGCTAGGACTTGGGCTGAATCCACCAGCTTTGTACCTGAGATTGGTTACGGCTGGGGCTGGTGTTCAGCCAGGCAGAATTTTGGCAGGTTTTAAGTGTAGATGTAAAGCTTCATATTGCCTTCTCAATCACACAGTTTTTCCTGTTTGCCTCTCATGTTCCCTTGCACAGGAATGTTGAGCAGCCCCTGCTTCCTGTCTCTGAGGTGGGGTACTTGGCAGCCCCTGCTGGTAATGGGCCTGGTGGGATGCTCTTGGGGCTTGTAGCAGGGCAGCTGGAGGCTTTTGAAGCCATAAGGCAGTTCAGCCTTTGAAGTATTCAGCCAGAGTCCCAGAGCCCAGGTTTTTGTAACACAGTACTCTGCCAGGCTGTATCCAGCACTGTACCATCCCAAATTACTCCTCACGCATCTTCTTCTATTGGCTCATTCACTCATCATTTAGCAACAATCCTCCTGCACGGGGCTGGGGTCCCCTCCAGCCCTCAAAAATCCCTTCTCAGCTAGCTCACATCTCCCTTCCTTGGGGTAGGGAGCTGACTCTTCTATGTATCACCAATGAGCCAGATGGAAGCCAAGCTACGTGGGCCATTCTGCCCTCTCTTTCTGAGGTGCATTTCTGCTGTTTCCAGTGCCCACTACTCTGTGCCATTTTTTTTTTAGTCTCCTTTTATGTCTGTTGGTTCTCAGTATTTTTCAGCTGCATCCCTGGCAGTAAGATCCCTTCCCTTCTGTTTCCCATAGTGACTCCTTATCATCTGCATTGCTCTGAAATCCTGCTTATCCCCCTGCTCTGCTCCCAGATTATGTTCTACAGGGCTTTGGATTTCTTTTTTCCTCCCAGATTTTTCTCTAAGTCTCTTTGCTCCTCTGGCTGCCTTGCTGCCAGCCCACTGGTGGGTATCTCCTGCTCAAATCTTCTCTCAGGCTCTGAGGCCATTACCTGTTTATAGGTCTCCTGTCTTCCCAGGAGAGAACTGAACCCTACTTTCTGCCTGCTAGATTGAGACGATCCTTTCCTCCTCTGAGAAACAAGCTGGTGCTGTGCCAGCATTTCCCCGACGGGAAAGTGTGGAAGGAGCTGGGTTCCCGCTCCATCCTGGCTGCTGCGCCTCTTGGGAGTGATGGATGTCCCTTCCCCAGACACCGCTGGGGCCTGTCTGCTGGCCAGCATTCCCGGGCCCCTGCACGCCTCCAGCTGTACTTTCTCAGCCACCAGCAAGATTTCTCAGCAGCAGTCTCCGGCCCAGTGATGGATGTTGACAGCTGCATGAACAGCCTGTGCAAGACTCGATTATTTTCCTCCAAGGATGATGCCTTCCAGATCTTGCTCTGAAGCCCTCTGTGAGCACTGTATTGAAACCCTCTCTGGAGCCCCCCTGACTGCAGAGCTGTGCTGAGCACTGCTGGCTTGCGCCCAGCTCAAACTGGACAAACGCTTGGGAGTGGGGCCCTGGAGTATCCTGCTGCAAGCAGGCTTAGCTTGTTCCTGTGCAGAAATACAAGCAGCAGACCCTGCCTTGCTCAGATGGGTGTTGTTTGGGTCTCCAAGGAGGGACAAGCATTTGGAGGTGCTGGGGAGGGGGTAGAGACAGGCCACAGCCACTCCAAGCTCCTGCCTTGACCAGCCAAGAGGATAAGGTCCTCTGAGGGCCTCGTGAAGGACAGCATGCCAAGGTCTCTGCCAGCAGGACTTTGTGCTGAAGTCTCTCACAAAGTGCTCCTGTGGGAGCAATGCAATCCCGGGGTGTGCTGGGTGCTGCCATGAGCTGGTCTCTGCCAGCCCAGGGTGGGTGGCTGACTGCAATGAAGTTGGTGGCTGTGGTCTCTTGTGCCATGGAGTTTCTGGAGGCCCTGGAGCAGGCTGAGGTTCCACTGGGCAGCGTAGGGTAAAGACATGTACCAATGAAGTCTGTCCCAAAAGCTTGCTCTCCTTGAGCTCAGGCCTCCTGAAGGCTGTCATTTTTACCAGCCTGGAACACCTTGGAATAGGGAGAAACAAACAGCTCTCCCAAGCACTTGGAAATGTTAGTTATGCTTCACATTATGCTGCTAACACTGTGGCAGTGTCACAGGCAGGTAGAGAAAAAGGATAGGAGAGGGCAAAATGCCAGGGCTATCCCCAGCATTTCTTTGGGGTGTAGAGGGGTTTGCAGATCCCGTGGTCCCCCAGGACAAGGTGTCTGTAACCTTAAATCGAGGTCAGCTGGCTAGCCTAGCCAGGACAGAGCTGGACTGGAACAAACTGACGTGGGGTTACCTTAACCTCCAGAGTCCCTGAGCCAGTCTGGTGTGCCTCCTCTGTTCCCTGGAGCAGACCCCAGCCTGGCACCGCTGTCCTGCTGACCCCCCGCTCTTCTGTCTGCAGGCGCTGTACGGCTCCATCAAGAATGAGAAGCTGCAGTGGGCCATGTAAGTACCCCTGCGGGGGATGCTGCTGCATGGCGCTGGGTGGGCAGGGAATCCACCTCGCCCCAGAGGCTGCACAAACCACGATGCTGCAAGGCAGCTGCCCCTGTGAGGATGAGGGAATGAGAGGGAGCTTGGAATTGGCTGGGCTGGGGTGCAGGCAATGTACCCCTGGCTGCCCTCAGCACTGCCATGGGGCTCCTTCTCCAGCACGCTGGGGCAAAGCCACCTGAGGCTGGCTTCTTGCAGCTTCGGCCTGGCTTTGTGCCTTGGTGGCTGTGCCCATGGTGGGAATAGACAGGCTCTGGAGGTGCTGTGGCTGTGCTGGGGCCCCACAGGGTGCCTGCACCCTCGCCCACAGCTGCCATCTCCAGCAGCAGGAGCGGCAGCGCCTGCGCTGCAGGGATTAATCAGCCTGGTGCTACCCAGCGCTGAGCGATGCACTCGACCGCTGCCATGGAGACACCGGCAGATGCTGAGGGGTTTAATTAGCAGCAAGGGCTGAGGGAGTGGGGAGGCAGCAGCTCTGGGCTCCCACATCTTCCTGCGGACGGGGGGAGCGGCACCGGTGAGCCTGCCCATAGTGAGGGGCCGTGACCCGCTGGGAGCGGGCTGCTTACATCCTGCCCACACCTCTTCCTGCCCTTGGATGGTACTGCCTAAGGCCTTCCCACCACAGTGTCCCTGCACCCCTTTGCCTCTGGCTCTGGGCCCTGTAGTCTGACTGCCACCAACAAAATGTGGGGACCAGAGCCTGGGTCTCTCCTTGTGGGGGCAGTCCATTCTATACCCTCCTTCCTACCAGTGGAGACCTGTGAGCCTGTATGCCATGGGCTGGGAGGCTGTGGTAGTGCCAAGCCTTGGGGTACTGCTCCTCCATCACTCCTGGCTCATCAGCCTGGCTGGCATCTGTTGCACTCCTGCCCAAAAAAAGGCTTCTCACTCCTTGGGGCAGGCAGGGGTCCCACCCTGAATCAGCATCAAAAGCCCAATGCCTTGTCTTTCAAGGGACCAGGCAGCACCTCAGCTGTCTAGAGAGACAGGGGCACACGGGCATGGCTAGGTTTGGGATGCTCACCAGGCTGATAGAAGACTGCTCATCCTGGCCTGCTGCTCCTGGCTTCCTTTTCAGAAGCCAGGCCTAAAAGTGGCACCGACCAGTGGGGAACTTGGTATTTGCTGTCCCCAGAAAGGAAACAAACTCTTTCCCCACCCAAATCTGTTTGGCAGAGATGAAGAGGAGCTGAGAAAGTCCCTCTCAGAGCTGGCAGATCCCAACCCGAAGTCCATCAAGCGCATCAGCAGCTGCAGTAACCCCTTTCTAGACTTTTCCCAGGATGCCAGCATTGCCACTTACAAGCACGGGCTGTTAGTCCGCAAGATCCACGCTGATCCTGACTGCAAGAAAAGTAGGTGCCTGGGGAGCCCATGATGGGGCACTTGGGGCAAGAGGGCACCAGTGAACTCCAGAACCTGGAAAGCAGGGCAGGAGGCACTATGTGATGTCCGTCTGTAGCTTTACGCCAGCCTCCAGCATCGGTGCCCAGTCTGCCTGTGCCAGACATAATTCAGCCCTCAGGCTGGGGAGCTGGAAAGCCTCTCCCTGCCCACAGCACTGGGAAAGGGGCAGGCAGGGTGGTGGGGTGGGGTCTCAGGGGTTGCAACCCTGCCACAGGATTGTGTGGATGAAGGGAAGTGCCCCGTGGTGTGATAGCGGGCTGCAGCTGGTTGGGCACTGCCAGGCATGTTCACCACATTTCCCATAAAATCCCTCCTAAGCCCTGGCCGTCTAATGCTGCCTAGATGTGATTGGATGCAGCCACCCTTCAAAGCCAGCATTACCTGGCAGGCAGCACTGCCTTGTCCCCATGCCCGAGCACGGAGGCAGTGGTGAAGCCGAGCACAAGCAGCGAGGCGGGGAGCACGGGGGGGCACAGGGGGAGCGCAGCACGGCGCTGGCCCCCGGAGGCAGAGCGGCCCCCCTGCCAGCAGCACCATCTGCCAGCCACGCGGCCTGCACGGGCTCAGGTGCGCAGGGACAGTGCTGGCGTGCTGCCCGTCCCGGGGGTGGGTGACGTGCGTCGTGGCAGGGCTGGCTGGAAGAGGGTGGGGGGTGGCTTTTCCCCCCTGCTCAATTCTGACGCTGATGTCTGAGCTGCTCTCTCCTCCCTGGCAGCACCCCGAGGGAAGCGCGGCTGGAAGCCCTTCCACGCCATCCTGAAGGGAATGATTCTCTACCTGCAGAAGGTAGGCAGCAAGGCCACCCACATCCACTCCAGGGAGAGGGATTGTCCCCAGTCCAGAGAGACAGCAGTCTCCACAGCAGTGAGAGAGGGCCTGCAGCACACAGCATTGCAAAGCCTCGCCTAAGCAGACTCAGCACCCTGCAAGCCTGAGCTGTTGCTTGGGGACCTGTTGGCATCCCTGTTTCCAGGGTGCTTGGGTACAGCTTGGGCAGTGAAAGTGCTGCTAACAGAGAGCGCTGCATGCGGGGGGCTTGGCTGGGAAGAGAGGGGCACCAGGATCTTTCCCCTGAGTGGAGGGTTGGGCTGCACATCCAGTCCCTGCAGGCCCACACACAGGGAACTGGGGGCAATGGGGAACAGCCCCCTGTGCTGTTGCCAAGCCTGTGTGCCTGGTTTGTGCAGCCTTTCTCCACGGGTGTAGCATGAGCTGGAAGCAGTGTGCAGCTGCCTGGTGAAGGGTGATCTCCAAGCCCTGCTGCAGCCAGCACTAGTCTGCAGTTCCTGAAACCTCATAGAGCTGACTCATGGTGGGGTGCATCCCTGAGCTGGCTCTGAAACACCCCATGATTTGCAGGAGGAGTATAAGCCAGGGAAGGCACTGGCAGAAGAGGAGCTGAAGAATGCTATTAGCATCCACCATTCGCTTGCCACACGGGCATCTGACTACAGCAAGCGACCCAATGTCTTCTACCTCAGGACAGCTGACTGGAGGGTCTTCCTTTTCCAAGCACAGTGAGTCCTTCAGGATCCCTGGCTGGGGCACAGGAGCTCCCCTGACTTGAGTCTAGGGTGGGATGGGGCTTAGAGCCACCTTGTTCTCTCCTGTCCTGGCTCTTTCTGGAAGGAGAGGGACTTGATGTCAGTGCTGAGCTTTGCCCAGCTCCTCTTTTTCCTATCCTGGGCTCAGGTTAGCTGTGGGTAGAGTCCCAGATGCCATGGCTGGCCAGGGCCAGGCCTAGGGGACTCAGACCTTGTCTGCAGAGCAGATCCCTCTGTCTTTGACAAGGATAGCCCACCTGTATTTTGGCCTTTTTTTCTCAGGAACCCCGAACAGATGCACTCATGGATCACGCGCATCAACGTGGTGGCAGCCATGTTCTCTGCGCCCCCCTTCCCCGCAGCCATCGGCTCCCAGAAGAAGTTCAGCCGCCCGCTGCTGCCCAGCTCCTGCACCAGGCTGTCTCAGGTGGGCCACACTGCGGGGGCAATGGTGAGCCTGGGACAAACCCCCAGATCTGCCAGTGGCACATTCTCCTGTGGAGGGGTCTGTGTGTGCCATGTGCCCAGCTGCCTGCCCAGTGAGGTGAAGGGCCAAGGGGGAGACAGAGAAAAGGGGTACTGAGAATGGGGGCAGACAGTGAGGTCTTGTTCCTGGCAGTGGGGCTGGAGTCAGGTGATGGTCAGATCACGGAAGAGAAAGTGGTCCCACATAACGGCTTGCAAGGTCCTGCCAGGGACCTTGAAAAGCAATTGACCGGGGGGATTAGCTGGCCCTCGTGCATACCAGGGCAGTTATTCATAGAGCAGAAAGGATTTAAAAAAAACACCAGCCTCGTTTTAGAGGGATTAAATTCTGCTTTAAGATTGCAGTCAGCCCCGCTATGAGGTGAGAGCAGATTGCCCCCAAGAGCCTGTGGTTTTGCCTGCCATTAAAAAAAATCCCAAAAAATCAAACCCAGCAGCAGAAGCTGAGATCCTAGAAGCTGGCTGCTCCTAGAAGGGGAAAAACCTGTTGTGTCCCCAGCCATCTCACACTACCAGGGGGAAAGAGCAGGGCACTGACATGCTGCCACCCTTCCCCAGGAGGAGCAGGTGAAGAACCATGAGACCAAGTTCAAGACAATGTCAGCGGAGCTGCTGGAGCATCGTTCCTCATTGCCTGAGAAGAAGGTGAAAGGCAAGGAGTACGAGGAGCTAAAGCAGAAGGAAGAGTACTTGGAATTTGAGGTAAGCTGGAAGATATCCCCCTCTGCCCTCAGGCCCTCTGCCCCTACCTGTTTGGCCATCCTCAGTGATGGCACCAACCCATCCCATTAGCTGAATTATACTGCCGTGGTCTAGGACCATGAGCATTCCTCTGCCCCGGGATGCTGGCTGGGTTGGAGGGACCATGAGCATCCCCCCCTTCAGGGTTGCTGGCCATAGGACAGTACCCAGCTTGCCAACCTCTCTCTCTGCTGCACTGTGCTCCTCAGAAATCCCGCTATGGCACCTATGCCATGCTGCTGCGGGCCAAGCTGAAGGCTGGCTCCGAGGACCTGGCAGCATTTGAGTCCACCCTCTTTGACACAGCGGGTGGGGAGGACGATGGCCTGAAAAAGTCCCGCTCCAGCCCCTCACTCAACGCAGAGCCCTCCAGCACGACCACCAAGGTGAAGCGCAACGTCTCAGAGCGCACTGGCCGCCAGCCCCCCGGCCACCCCCAGAAGTCATAAGTGTGGGGTCTCAGCTGCCTGCACTGCAGCTCTGTTCCTGTTCCCCTGGCACAGGGGTGGAGGCCGTGTGCCTGCCGAGACCCTGCATGTGTCCATCTGTCTGCGGCACGAGCTGGAGGGGGTGACAGCCCTTCTGCAGCTGCCAGCACCAGCCATGCAGGGCCATGGCCCTCCACCAGAGACAGTGGCAGAGCAGGACGGTCCCCAGTCCTTGCCTGCAGGAGCTGCCTGGCCCCATCAGACTTGTTCCTGCTCCTCCTTGTCCTGCACTTGGCTGCAGGACCTACTCTTGCTGCCCTGGGGAGAGGGAGCAGCTGAAACCTACCCGCTGGGCTCAATTCTTCAATGGCTTAAAAAAAAAAACCAAAAGACTAATGCAGCAAAACAAAGCCAGCGGCTGCTTCTCCAGCTCCATTGTGCCATGGAGGTAGATGGGAGGGGGCCAGCCCTAGACTGTCCCCTCTCCTAGGGCTGGTGGCCAGGGAAGCCAGGGCAACAGCACCTGGTCCCTTCCCTGCCACCTCAGTCACCTCTGCACCCTCCCCGCTTTCTTACAAGTTTTGAACAGTTTTTGTGATACAGTTTTGCACTTTTTAGTACCAGATCAAGCTGACCACCAGGAAGGTTTTTTTTTGGGGCTACTTTTGATGCTTTTTGGGAACTGTTAAAAAAACAAAACCACAAACCCAGCCATATCTTGTAGGTACTGCACTCTGGGGGAAAGAGGTTTTTAAAAGGACTCAGGGAGCAATCCAGCTCCCCATGCCCCCGCCCTACAGCAAGCTGAGCGTGGGCTACTGTGTGTACTGCTGCTGCCTGCTCCCCAGCTCCACTTCAGCACCAGCAACCCTTTGGGGAGACAGCCCTGTGGCTGCCAGTACCAAGGAGGCAGCCTTGAGAATGGCAGCACCCATTGCTGCACGTGTGGCTGCATGGGAGGCTGATGCACCGGTGCTTCATGACCCCCATTTTCCACCCCCCCCACTGGCAGCTTGGACTGGCCCTGTTTGCAGCAACCTGGGTGTGAGCATCGCACCCAGGGCATGGTGGGCAGCAGTGTGTAAGTACTCGCCCTGCAGTGGTGACCCCTGGGGTTAGCCAGGGTTGCTATGGGGGTCCTCCTGCTCTATGGGTCCAGTAAAGGCTGGAGCCAGCTTTTCTTCCCATCTCTTTTCCAATGCATGGCTGGGGCCTCAGAGGCTACCAGCAAAGCCTGGTCTGCAGTGCTGCAGTCCTCATGCTGCAGCAGCACTGGTGCAGCCCCTTCCTCAGCAACAGGCTCCCTCCTTGCCAAGGTGAGAGGCAGGCTGGGGCAGCCCTCACCACTCCAGAGTGGGCTGAAGGATGCTTGTCTAGAGCAAGGTGCAAGTGATGGAGCACAGTTGCAGGATTGTCCATAAAGGGGTCCAGGCACAGTGAAGGGCTGTGACCAGGGGGTGGCACACACGCAGTTCTCAGCTGCCTGGGACCTGGCTGGTTTCAGCACTGACTTTGCGAATGTGTCAAAACTTTTTATTCTGCTCTTTTGAGTCTATTGCAAAAAAAAANAAAAAAAAAAAAAAATCCACCCTTGCCCCAGGTGGCTTGGGGGGTGGTGGGGAAAAAAAAAACCTTTGTACAGCTTCTTCTCTCAGTTACTGAAGTAAAAATTGCTCTTCACTTCTTGGGTGTGCTGTGGTTTCTTCCTCATGGCTGGGGACAGCCCCAGCACCAAGGGATGCGGAGAAAGGGCTGGCAGCTGTCTCCTTGCTGCCAGACTTCAGACCCAGGCAGGGTTCAGGGGGTTTAGTGCCCAGCTCACTGCCGGGGCTGGAGAGAGGGAGGGCAAAGACTAATGGAACCTGTGTCCTTTTATTCAGAAGAGGAACCATTAAATAAGAGCAGAGACGGGCAGGAGCCAGCTGCATCCCATCCCCCTGAGTCCAGGCAGCCGGACCCCAAGTCCAGAAGGCACTTGTGTGGGTAAGGCAGAGGGCAGTGCAGCTCCCTGTGTGGTCACAGGGGCTGCTGGCTGGCTTCTCAGTGCACCTGTGGCTGCTGGCTGGGGGGTAGCTCAGCCCCCGGCTTCAGGGTTAGTGTGGACGCCTGCTCCTCCTCCACCGACTCACTGCCATAGGCACTGTCTTCCTTCAGCTCTGCAAAGAAATCCCCAGGTGCTCTTAGTGATGGGGCAACGGGAGGGGCAGCAGACACTTTCTGCCCACCAGCCCCAGCCCTCGCTCTCTGTACCTGTGCTTTGCAGCTTCTCCAGTGCCTCGGTTTTGTGGAGCATCCTCACGGCGTTGTGGAGCCCCATGGAGTCCAGTGCCTCCAGCAGTCCCCCCAGGCTGCCACCTGCCAGCTGTGGAGAGAGGGCACTGAGTAGGGCTGATGGCCAGACAGACAGAGGGGACAGAGGCACCCCAACCAGGCACTGACCTCGTAACTGCGCAGGAGACTGACACTGGGCGAGGGCGTGTCCTTGTAGGTCTCCACGAGGCTGCAGAGCCCCAGGCGCTTGGCCAGCTCGATCCAGTCTGACCCACTGCAGTCCTGGTTCAGCAGCTGCTCCAGCCCCTGCAGTGCCTCACTGTCCAGTGACAGGACCTTCCCTGTGTGAAAGAGGTGCCCCCATCACAGGCTGCCCATCCTTGCTGCCAGGAGAGTGTTACCCTNACCTGGCTGGGGAGCAGTGGGCAGTTCTGCCTCGGGCCCCTGCTGGGAGGCCTGCAGCAGGATCTCCCGCACCTGCAGACAGACATGGATGTCAATCTTCCCAAGCACTGCCCAGATCCCCCATTGCCTCCTCACACCTTGGATCACTGCAGGACGCAGAGGAGCATCCTCACAGGAGCATCTCCTGGAACTCTGCCCCATGCATGCCGTGGCCTGCACAGAAGCTTTCCCAGTGAGTTTGTCCTGCTGCGCCACGCACCTTCTGGCTCCGAGTCAGATCCAGGGACGTGTGGCAGCGGCGCTGCCTGTGCCCTGCCTGCCAGTGCCCCTGTGTGGAGAGCTTGGAGCTGGTGCTGTGCTCTGCAGCCAGGGCTGGCTCCCCCAGATCCATGGCCAGCTCCTGCTCCTCAGGGTCAGTGTCTGTGTCACTACTGGCCTCTGACGAGGATAAGCTCATGGGCTCGTCATTCTCACACAAAACATCTGCCCCTGTCGGGAAAGGATGGCATGAGCCAGGCCCACGGGTCTGACCTTGTGCCTGGCACCAGCCAGCACAGGCAGCCAGAGCTGTGGGGAGGGAAGGAGGAAGGGCAGTGCCTTACCAGCTTTAAGGAGCAGTTTGGTGAGGGTGGGGGAGCCCAGGCCAGCAGCCAAGTGCAGCGGGGTGTTCCCAGCAAAAGTCCGGCTGTTGATGTCTGCTCCCAGCTAAGAAAGGTGTGAGACCATGAGGATGGGCTGCCTGGACACTGCTCCTCCTATACCCCAAGGCCTCAGGGGAGCCCCCACATCTGTCAGGAGCTTGTAGGAGGCTCCTCCCTGTCCCACAGCCACCACTACATTAGCCACTCCATACCTTCTTCACCAGGTGGGTAGCCATGTTCAGATTCTCCATCTCCACAGCCAGGTGCAGTGGGGTCCTCCCACTTTGCCTCTCCACTGCATTCACATCTGCTCCTGTCCTGACCAGCAGGTCCAGGCACGCCAAACTCTTTGCCTTAACAGCCAAATGCACAAGCAGGAGGCCTGCAAGATGGGGATAGGCTCAGCAGCCTTCTGGCCAAGCCCATGGTGGCAGCACTGAGGTCCTGCCCATCGTCCCTGAGCCACACTCACCATGGAAATTGGGCAGGCGGAGCAGATAAGGGGCAGCTGAGCCCAAGTGAGCCAGCAGCGTCCTCAGCATCTCTTCATCACCAGCCTGGAGTGCCAGGTGCAGCAGGGAATTGCCATAGCGGTCCAGCAAGGTTGGGTCGGCGCGGGCTTGCAGCAGGAGCTGGACCACTTGGGGCTGCTTGGTGATGACTGCCAGATGCAGTGGCGTCTGTAGGACAGCAGCACATCCTCAGCAGCGCTCACAAGAGGAGCCAAGTCCTGCACCACCATTCTCTCCAGTAGCTGCAGCTTGTTCAGATCTGCAGCCTCCCCTCAGCAGGAGCAGCTACAGGAGCCCCCAGGGTTGGAAAATAGGAGTAAGGAACTACTCTCAGGTAGAAAAGAACTGGCTGCTCTGAAAAACATGTACCTGTTGCAGGTTATTGCAGATGTTGATGATCTGCTGGTTGGGGATGCTAACAATGACGTCGATCAGCTGCTTGATCACAGCTGTCTGTTCGTGAATAATAGCGAGGTGCAAAGGCCTGTAGAGAGAGCGGAATGGCCCCTAGCTCAGCTCCATGCTTCTCCAGGTACTCCCTGCTGCCCTCGGAGCCCCCATAATGGCTCTGACAGACAAGACCACCATGCTCTCCCTTCAAACCCCTCATGTGCTCACGTGTCTCCGTTCTCGTCCTGTGACGCGGCCAGGTGCCTCTGGACTGCCAGCAGCATGCGGGGGTCGGCGGTGACCGAGTAGTCGAGCAGGGCGTGGGCATTGCGACGGGCTAACGCCAGCATCCACAGCTGGCACAGCTGGGCTGGGGGGCAAAGCAGGATGTCACCTCCAGGAGCAGCAGCCCCATCCACCCTTCTGCATCCACCAGCTGTGGAGAGCAGCACACAACCCCAAAAGGTCCCCATTCCATGCCTCCTCTCCTGCGCAATGTACCCCGCTCCCTCGAGCTCAGCTCCTACCGTGCTTCTGCAGCTCCTTGCAGTACGTGCTCTCTTCTGCAGGTGCCTGCCTGTCGCTCCCAGGCCCCTCTGCCTCGGGGCCCTTCATCTGCACACCCCCCTGGTAGCTCCCCACCGGGTGGGGGCCGGGCGAGTAGATGCTGTTGTAGGTCAGCCCAGAGGAGTATGGGAAGCTGAGGTTCCCACCTGTGGGGCAGGGCGGAGGATGGGTGAGCAGAAGGGAGCCCCCAGGGCCAGAACTCAGCCATCTGAGAAAGAGGGAGGAAGAGGCATTGCCACTCACCTCCTCCAGAGCCAAAGCCCCCGGCCCCCCCGCCGGCCCCCCCCATGTGTGAGCCACCACCAAAGTGCTGAGGAAACTGAGGCAGGACTTTCTTGCGCTTCCTCTCCACTTCTTCCTTATCTGTGGGGAGAGAGGGGCAGCAAGGTGAGAGGCAGCCCCAGCAGCAGGGACATGCCAGTCTGCCTGAGTGGTGCTCACCTTCCACCACTGGGTAGTAGGTGAACTGCTTGGAGTCACTCACGTCCCCTCCTCGCTTCCGCTTCAGCTGCAGGAAGACGGTGACAGGACGGTCGATCTTGGGCTTGTGGTAGGGGGGTGTGCGGAAGACAATGGCATACTGTGGGCAGGACACGATAGACATGAGGTTCTGCTCATCCCTGAAGCTAGGGAGAGGGCAACCTCACCCCACAAGGCATTCATCTGCCTTGAAGCAGAGCAGGAAACTCCCCACCTCCCCTGTACCTGCTTGTGCACATCTGTAGGAGAAAAATCCCCAAAGGCCTGCCAGCCATTCTCATCATCCTCATAGAAACGCACCTCGATGTCATCTGGGGAGAGAAGTGGCACTGGCACTGCTTGTCTCCTTGCCCCAAACAGGCTCCAAGGACAAAGATCCCTGACCACCCAGGGGCCCTGGATCTCTCCTGCAACAGCCCCTCCAGAAGCTTTCATCTGGAGAGAATGGCTTCACCTTTCTGAACTTTATCACACAGCAAGTAGACTTCATCTCCACCCCGCACGGATCCTGCTGTCTTATCCATCCGTGAGATCTTCAGGTTGGAAGCTCCAGGGGACTCTGCAGATCAAGAGGTGTTGGGAGTCACTGCAGAAGTCCTTACTGCCTCCTGCCCCATCCCTTTCCTGGACTGGCCCCACACTCACTGCTGTCATGGATGGGGTCTGAGATGACAGGCTGGAGAGCCAGCGTGAAGTTCCCACTGCTGTCACGGAGGTAGGCGGTGAAGCGCAACCGCACAATGCTCAGGTCCATCACCTTCTTCAGCTCCTTTGCCTCCAACTCGATCTCACGCAGCTCCACTTCTGCCAGGGCAGGGGGACAAACTGTCAGGATGTATGGGGGGACAGTGCTCCAGGTCCCCTTCCTACCCACCCTAGCCCCACTCTAAGCCCAGCCCCCAGCTGTCAGCCCACGGTGCCGAGGCCCACTGAGTCCCCAGGCTGCCCTCACCCGTCAGCAGACGGCTCCTGTTGCGCATCTTCTGCTGCTTCAGCTTTTCCTTCATGATCTCCATCATATTCTTCTTGGTGACATGGAGCACGCCCAGGTTGCTGAACCTGGAGAAGAGGGAGCCTGCTGGGATCTGGGAGCATCAAGGTCAGGAGCAGCAAGCCCAAAGGGGCACGTACTCCTGCAGCTGGGAAGGTCCTGAGCACAGAGCGGTGCCACTCAGGCAGCAGGGAATCAGTGTGTGTGCGGCAGAAGAGGAGCAACCGCAGAGGAGAGGAAAGGAGCCCCAGATACTCTGGGCTCCCACAGGTGACAAGTCCAGAGGGCTGTCAAAGACAAGACCAGGAAGACCGAAGGCCAGAGGGATGCAAATGTAACTGAGCTGAGCCAGAGATGGATATGTAAGAACAACTGCAGCAGTGGTAGAATAACCCTGTGACTCAGGCTGACTTCAAAAGTCATCTGCAAAGCTGGGGAGCTGCAACCTCAAGGACAGAAGCTCAAAATAAGCTGCATATGTCAAAACCCAGAGACAGGCAAAATGCTCAGGGGACAGAATTGTAACAATGAACAATGAACTACGCACGCCTGACCTCATCCAGCAAACCCAGCTCCAGGGTGCACTAACCCCTATCTTCTCCCCATCTCAAAAGCTGCAGGCAGCACCCACAGCCACCTCACACAGGCAAGAGGCCACCCTGCACGTACTGAGCAGTCATGTCCTTGGGTCCCACGATTGTGACACAGTTGCCAGCCTCGTTGCACTGCTTGCCCACCAGGCTGTGGGCATGCACACGGGGAGGGTCACTGTGCGTCACCAGGTCTACCTCGATCCGGGCCATCCCTGTGTAGTTACAGATCTGCAGAAGAAGCAGATGGGGGTCAGGTACAATAAGCCAGGAGCCTAAAGGATTCTCTACAAATCCCAAATATGTTATCCCTCCCCATGGCCACCATCCCTCCTGCTGCAGCTCTCCCATCTCTCCAGCACCAGGAGACACACAAGAGCTTATTATAAATCTCCTGTCCTTCCTTCAAGGCTCCCTCCTGATGCTCATGCACTACTTGCTGAGGACACTGCTCCATCCCCTTCCCATGGCAGCGCTCACCTTGACAGTGGGATAGGTCTTGCGCCCCTTCTCACTGGATGCTCCCGGCAGCCCCCCATGGGATGGCCCCTCGCAGCCGTACCGAAATCGGAAACCCCGCTGTGGAGGCAAGAGCGGGTCAGCCAAGGGTGGCCAAAGCCTGATCCATGAGAGCAGGAAGTGACAGTTACACCTGTCTGTACCTGGGTGACATCCTTACCTGCTTTGGCTGCTCAATAATGACAAGGTAGGGACCTTCCACTGGAGGACAGAAAGGAGAGGTACTAATGAGAAACATGGGATAACCGAAGTGCATGTTCTCACTAAGGATGCTGGAGATACAGGGACAGCACTGAAGGTGATGTGACCCCTGTCTGTCCCATGGGGGTCCTCAGAGCCCCCAAACCCTGTGCTGTCACAGCCCAGCTGAGAACAGCAGCCAGAGTAGCAGGAAGAGGAGGGGAGGGCCAGAGGATACTCTGCCACTTGGCAAAAAGGGACCCCCAGGAGGTCACAGCCCAACCTGGCAGTCCCTGGCAGACTGAGTAGTAGAACAAGCCCCATCCCGGTGTCACAGGGCAGGGATTTCCAGCCACCCCACAGTGGGACCAGTAAGGACAAAGCCTGTGGTGTTTCTGGCAACTAAAAGGCGTGAGTCAACCTGCTGGGAAACTCCACTGCAGCTGGGGACCCCTGGAAGGGTACAGCCAGAGGGGCCCTTACCTGTCTCCATCAGGGGCTCCTTCTGCTCCATCATGTGGGAGCCAAAACTGAAGTCATCATAGTCAATCCCATCCAGGCACTAGGTGATGGGAGGGAAGGTGAGTGTGATGAGTGTCTTGGGGCTGGAATCCCCCAACTACCCTGGGCAGGTGATGGCAGTCTGGCACAGAACCCCATCGGGGCAGGCACAGATCCCTGTCCCTCCCCGGGAAGAGAGGTGGGCAGGTGCAGACCCCACAGTGCCCACCCCTGGAGGCTGACACAGACCCTCCCACCTCCCACCCCGGAAGCAGGCACGGACCCCCCCCTCCCACCCCACCC
>VZRH01002267.1:12613-118784 GCA_013397555.1 Urocynchramus pylzowi | reverse complement strand
GGGAGCAGGTCAGTGCTGGGGAGCAGGTCAGTGCTGGGGGGGAGGGCAGCCGGGGAGCAGGACGGCACGGAGCCGGCCACGCCGGGCTCCGCGGGGCGGGCGGCCCCGCTGCGCGCTCGGCTGAGCCGCAGCGAGGGACAGGCTCCCGTGGAGCGCAGGGGAGGGCAGGCACAGCTCAGCAGCGAACACTCTTCCCGGGAGCCGGGGACCCGAACAGTTTTTGCCAAGGCTGACTCGGGCATCCACAGCCGGCTGCAGGGCTGGGGGCCTCTCCCCCCTCAGCTGCAGGTGATGCTGTCTCTGTCCAAACACCAGCCCGGGGCCCACAAAAGTGGGCTCCTGTAAGCGTAGCCTTTAGGGCACGATCAAAGGACGAGGCAGGAGGTACTGCGACAGGGAGGAGCCAGGGAGAGAAGACCTTGTTCAGTTCACTCTTCTTCCTTCCATGGGGCTCAGCATTCCCTCCTGAGGACAAGGCTCTGTTTGCACGCCAGGAGTGACTGACCTTGCGCTCTCACTAAATGGCTGCAGCCACACCGCCTGCCAGTGCCTGCACGCACTCCCGACCCGGTTACCATGACCTCTCTCTTCCCAGACGCATTCTACAACTAGGGATTAAGTTTAGCTGCCAACCACCAACGCTGCTGCCCAGAGAAATTTCCATTTTTCTTACACAGAAAACGTGAGGAAAGGAAGCACAACTTCCCCTGGCAGAGAAGCAGGGCTGTGGTAAGGCCACGGCCGTCCCATTTCCCTAGTGGGAACTCAGCAATAACTTGCCCTCTTGCCCCTTGGCTGCTTGTGGGGATGTGTTTTCAAGTCCCAACACATCCTCCATCACCAAGGGGTGTGCACACCCCTCGAGAAAGGAGCATCTGGTGCTCATAAAGCCTGCACTTTCCCTCGCCTTCTGCAGAGAGGAGCTGCCTGGGTACAGCTCTGACCCTGGCCTGTGCGGGAGAGGAGCCCTGGCTGCCCACCACCTCCCCCGGGCCAGGGTGCTGGTTACACAACCGCAGGAGCAGTACTGCACACTGGGACTTGTAGTCTTGGGGGATCTCATCATCCTCTGCGTTGAATCGCTCTCTAAGCAGCCTCCTCACGGGCCCAGGGTCTCTCCTCGCTGTTCAGCCCCTCAGTTCGGGGCAAGAGTTGCACTCCAGAACTTTGCTCCGGAGCCGGTTGTGCTCCCAAAGCTGCCCCGTGCATTCCTGTCCGCCAGCCGGCAGCAGGCCTGGCCTCCCTCTCCCGGCAGCCTCCACACCCCATGGACAGTGGGAACAGTGCCCGCTGCGCCTCCCGCAGCCTTGCCAGGGCTCGGATCACTCCAGGGCCACAGGCGAGAAGCACAAGCCCCGGCGGGCTGCCTTCTGCGCAGCTGGGCCGAAAATGCCAGGCACAGAGGCTTCAGAACACATCACCCTCTGTAACAGGCATAAATTTTTCCAGAGTTTAAAAGCTGGCATTTATAGGACTGAGGGTAACTTCTAAAATAGCAGCTCACTGTTGATACGTCCCGGAAATCTTTCTTATAGACCTTTTGAGTATGCTCAGACCCAATTTCTAAATTGAAATAGAAAGCAGCAATGCTTCTGTTTCACAAGTTTCAGTGTCAAATGTATGTTTTACAGTCAGGGCTTATCATTCCATAGGACTTCTCACACTAGTAAGCTTCATACCAATGAGGAAAGCACCAGCTCCACAGTAAAGTGTTCTACAGGCACATGCTAAATCCCAGTACATATTTCTATTCTGTTTTAGCAGTAGAAGTCCTTGATGTAAATGGAAACAGAAGAAGCAGGTAAATCCAAAACACAGTGATGTCTGTTCAGCCTCCTCTGGAAAATACTTAGTCAGACCCTGAATAAAAATGAGAAGGAAGTCCAAGACTGGAAAAAGTATATGCTAGGACAAATCTAAGGGCTACTGTTGTAAACACCACTCCTCACCAGCAGCCATTAGTAGTATGACTGGCTTTTATGCAATTTAACTTCCAAATAGAGTTCAAGAGACGTACTGATTAACATATCAGGTAGCACATGCTGCCTGTCAGTTGATTCTGATCTCCTTTCAGTTCAATTCTTTCCCTGATATTTTTTTTTTCTCTGTAACATTAAACCTCACTCTTGCAAAATCCAAACAACATTCAAAAAATTCTTTTTCTGGTTTTCCAGTCTATTCCTATTTACACTCTAGTGAAAACTGTTTAAAGTGCAATTCTGTCTTTCCAGTCAACATTCCTTCCATTCTAGTCCCACTTCCTGCAGTTCTCTCAGGTGGCATTTGCTTTGCACCGTAATTGTCTGAGTTAAGATGCAATGCTTTCAGTAGAAGCTGGGTTTGCAAACACAGCATGTGTTAAAACACAGCATATGCCCAAAACAGCTATCAGAAGGCAGCTGGCAAAATGGAGCTTTGCTATTAGCTGACACCACCCCAAAAAGTCAGAGGACCACCTGGGCCTGGGGATCAGAGGCAGCAGTCCTGACATCGAGGCACTTGACAACTGAGCAATGGTTTACAAAGAGTTAATAATCTAAAGCTTTCAACAAGCAGAAAAACAGAGCTGTAAATAGAAGCGAAGGCTCAGAAAGACAAGACAGAGAGGGGGGTTGGATACAGAAGCACACCATGAGCAGCACAAGGACTCAAATACATTAATGAAAACATCTGAGGGCTGGAAAGACATAATCTACAGGCAGTGGAGGGTGAGGAAGAAACAGCTGCAGCAGCGAAAATATTCCAGGAATGGTACAAATGGGGTTAGGGAACCAGGATTTATTACCAGGACTTTCCTAGTATGCACATTACTCTTCTATTATGCAATATTTAGACCTTTTCTCATGCAGTTTAAACAAACTCCCAAGTTTTCACCCCCTTACTAAGTCTGTAAGAGTCTCTTGGAATAGAGAAGGCACTGGTGCCTCACACAGCTCTGAGGACAGTGTGGCACTGCATGGATCTTGCCATGAAACAAAGTAGAAAAATACCAGGAGGGAAGTGTAGTTGTTCAAATCCATGCCAAGCACTAGCCCTGGAAAGAGCCCAGCATCTCTCACACCCTCTCCAACTCTGAGCCCTGCCCATGGAAACAAGAATTTCTTCTTCAGCAGAGAAACACCAGTGTCAGCTGAGTTGTCACCAAGGTCTATGTTCTGGCACTATGACCAGATGAGTAGAGCACCTGCTCCTCAGCCCTCATCTCTGCCCTCAGTCCTGGCGGTGCATGAGCATACACCAATGCAACACCAGAAATACTACAGCCCACATGAAACTATTGCCATCTGAAAGAGCCAGTCTCACTATTACAGCTCTGCTTTGTCCATGATGGGAACCATTCCTGATTAGTCCCTTGATGGCTAACCTCCATTGCAGCCCCCCACCCCAAGATGACAAGTCCCCCTGTGCTCCCTCCAGACAGAGCGCTGGTATATGAAGCCAGGGCACAACACCTTGACAAGCAAACTCCCCTTTCCCCAAAGCTCTGAGCCAAAATTCCATGACAGAAAAGGAGTGCAACACCAGAACATTCATTTACAGGATGTATTTATTACACTGTAAAAAGTCCATTGGATTTTAGCCATTTACTCTGTATGTACACTGGTTGTATTCCCACATCAACTGCAGGTTCCTCTCCTTACAGGATACACTGGATTGGAGTCCCACCCATGCCCCTCCCAGTCACCAGGGGGATTTCCAAGATTGAAATTACTGAGAATTTAGCCAACTAGTTGAGGGAGGAGGAAGAGGATCAGCGATGCAGCAGTTGCCAAGCAGCCAGCTCTGCTCTGGACATGAGCGGGGGAAGAGCGGGATGTCCTTGCGGCAAGATGGAAGCACAAGAATCACTGCCAGGCCCTCAGCTGCAGGGGCCTTCTGGGGGTAGAAGGACATGGGATCCCAACAAGAAGATGCAGAAGGGTGCAATCTCTTCAGAGCTTTCAAGAGAAACCACTGATTCTTTTGACCTGCTGAGCACCTTGTCAGCAGGTGCCACAGATCCCCACATCTGTAGGTGAAGAGGCTGTTCTCCTAAGGAAGGGACTGGTCACCCAGAGACCAATGTGTAGTGAGTGGCAAACAATACATGATTGCCCCACAAGTGCTGTGTGAGACATGGCCATGGTGCTCTTCCTTCTCATCTACTCAGCTAGGCAGAGCCTTCTGGATTTGCCTTCTCCAACCAGAAAGCCTGATTACATTTACAGGAGCAGGGATGAAAGCCCCTATCAGACTCGCCTGCTACTTAATCTCTATTTGGCTTGGGGATTGCTGTCATCCGTGCTGCAGGAGGGAAAGCATGTACCAGCAGGCAGAAAGTCCTATGCAGCAATCTGAGAGCTGCACTGTAAGCAATCCACATTTCTAATAAAGTTCTCTACCTGCTAAACCCAGGCGTGCTCAGATCCCAAAAAAAGCAGTGCAACCAGAAGAGTCAGCAGGAAAGCTAGGGAATGGCTGGGGAATTGCCCAGGGACTGGACTGAGTAATCTTGAGAGGCAGTCCTGTACTGCAGCCCCTCTCTGGTGTGACATCAACAAGTTTTCCCTCTTTACCAGATCAATTGGTGGCAGCTTGGTCCCAGGCTGCTGGGCCCAGGCATTGCCTGGTCCCTGAGATTGCAAAGGCAGGAAGGAGAGTGGTCAGTGGAACTGGGCACTCCTCCACAGAGACAGGGATTTTTGGGCAGATTTCTAGGTGATGCCACAAGAATGGAGCAGGACGGGACATGCTCCAGAGGACTGTGGCAACAGCCCTGCTGCTCAGGTTAGCATCATCTTTTAAAACAAACATGGCCACTACCAGAGAACATTTGGCCTGCATCCTCCACCCACAGAGCCTCCTCAGCAGACAGTTCTCCAACATCCTCCAACTAATTGACTTCAGAGCTTGTCATAGGGTCAGTAGGCCGTGGAGTAGCTAAGAGGGGAACAGGAGAGGTGGCTTCAATTAGGGCTGGGTTGAGAATGATTGGAAGAGTCATAGGTGGCACCCCAACCTGCAGGGGAGAGGCAAGAGGCTGCAGGATGAGCGGTGGCTGTGCTGTTGTAGGAGGTATGTCTGTAACGGGGCTTGACTTTGTTGAAGGTGATGCTGGGAAGGAAGGAGAGGCAGAGGTGCTGATGGTGGGTGAGGCAGGTGCAGTGGCTCTCTCAGACTCTGGAAGAAGGAAGAGACAAAATAGATCCTTACATATGTCCTGACGAAGTCACCTATTAGCTCAAAACTAAGCAGGGCTAAAAATCAACTCAGGGGCCTTTTCAGACTTGCCCCTATTATACAAAGCCCTGAAGAGCAGGGCTCAATCATAGGCATTCTGCCCACCCCAATAACCTCAGCAACAACTTATCCATATGGAAGCACAACATTTCACCACACTATAGGACTGGTCACCAGAGATCATGCTAAAGCAAAGAATAGCAGATCTCTGCCACCATGCTGGGAAAGTGATTCCAGAAAAAAGAAAACAGGACTCACCACTGACACCCAGTTCACATGGCTTCTCCAAAGGAGCCACATGGGTGGATGGTCTCACATCCCCCACAGGAGAAGGGGGCAGTGCAGACACTATTGTTTTCTGATGCTGCTGCTCCACCGGTACGTTGGGGACAGGATCTAGAAGACGAAACATGCAGTGAGACCACACACCAGTTTGCTCACTCCTTTCGCCCTCCCTCAATTTGCCCTTGTGCCAAGTTCCCAAAGCCTCCTACCACTCATTTCATCAGCATCAAGGCACTATGGCATCTGGGTACTGGACAAGGTGCAAGTACTGCTCCAAAACCTGTGTTAAGGTTTGCCAGCCTCTCGTACCTTGGATGACTGTCTGTTTGAAGAGCTCATCCCGCAGCCGAGGTAAGAAACAGTCAATGCGCTCCCAGGTGATCTCCCAGAGATCCGAGTATCCTGTCCGTGAGTCGGCACTGTGGAATATCCCAGCCGTATCCATTACGAGCAGCATATTCTTCAGAGACTCTGGAATGGCCTCCAGCTATAATCAGAGACAGGGCACAGAATGGACAGATAGCAATGAACCAAAGCTCAAAACAGCCAATGGGCTGCCTTGGAAACTGTGGCCAAGAAACCATGGAACAAAATGGTTTGGAAAGGAATAAAAAGTTTAAAAAAACCCAAAACCCCACACCAAATCAAAACACCTTTCAAGTTTAGAAGGTTAAAACGCAATAAATGGTTGCCCAAAGGACTGCATCCAGCACCTTACCAGTAAGTCACTGGAGCCAGCATGCATGTATTTATCCATAAAATCCAGGATTGTGAGCCATAGGGCAGCAAAGGTGGTCAGTGAGAGCAGTGGGGAGAGATGCTGTAGGAACACCTGGGAAAAAACAAACTACTGTCAACAATTAGTATAGGGGCTGTTGCTCACTGACAAGCCAGTCTCACAAATCTGGATTCCCCCTCCTTGTGGCAGGCTGGGAACATGCACAGGACTGGCGTGAGGATGCCACAGGCCTCCATTCTTCTGAGGTGTGTATGAAGGAGTAGTTCTTGTCTCCTTTGTGGAAGGCCACTGCAGTCTGCATCACCATGTCTTCTAGCCCTTCCAGACCTCTGCCTCAGGTCATGACTATCAGCTTGTGACATGCATCATCTCACCCCAAGAAAAGACTGTCTTCGACTAATGTTGAGTGAAATACTTCTCTTTCTCTCTATCATAAAGTCACAAACCTCTTCCTGACAACTTTTCCAAGAACTAGAATCATGGAGACAGTTCTGGAAAGAAGGTATATCCCAGCAGCAGAAGCTGGTGGAGAAGCCTAGCACTGAAGACAAACTAACACCCTGACACCTGTCCAGATCAGAGATGCTGAGAAGCAAACACAGCAAACAGTTTGGTTTTCTTGAGGAACATGGCTTCCCCTAAGCTTCCCTGGGCAGCAGAGGTGTGCTCACCTTGGAGAGTAGTGTTGAGGCTCTCATCCTAGTTTCTTCCATCCCACCAACATCAGCTGGGCTGATGTTCTCAAGTAGCTTGGTTAGCAGAGGAAACAGCACCTGTGGATCCGACACATGCGTATTTTAGAGCTGAAAAACGACTGATGAGATTTTAACAGACAGCCTTACAAAAAGGCACTGGCTTTAGGGACTGGTGGCTTCTAGACAGAGGACATTACGGAAGCAACGGTATGTACATGAGAAGATTGACTTCAATACTCCAAAAGGCCCTGTCAGAAGCCTAAGCAGAAAGGAACTTTTCACAGGACCAGAATAGGGAACATCTTGTCTGTTGCAGTGAACAAGCTTCTCAAGAAGACAGTGCTGAAGTAGGACAACACTCCTGCACAGAGCTTTGCTCTTCATGATAACGCTGCCCTGCTCACATGCCCATGCCAGCCAGGTGGTTACCTTGTTGAAGCAGGACTCCCATTCCAGGGCATCCAGGGCCTGCAGGTCATGTACCAGGAGGGCCCGCTGCAAGTAAGTGAGTGCTTGCATCCGGATCTGGCGTCGGGCATCACAGCACAGCCAGGCAATACCTGCAAGAGAGGGATTCAGGGCAAAGCCCACAGGGAGAGTGTCACATCCCTACTTCCCCAGTCTAGAGTAAAAAGTCTAGTGAAGATCAAAAACGCTCTGTGGGAAAAAAAAGGATTAATACTTGTTCTAGGCCACAGACTGGCAATCTGCTACCAGATCCAGAAACATGCTGGCAGCTAACTTATCCTGAAGATGGTTTTCGAAATCTGATCCAAGCTCTTTTTCAATTACAACAGACCCTAAAAACAACCTATGTCTGCTTTCTGCAGTTGGTTCTTGGCTCCTCAACTTTCCTGCCATTACTTTAGAAGAGTGCCTGCTTGCTCCCATCACCAGGGGATGGCTTTACCCTGTAGCAAAGGACACCAGCAGTTGGACCACAGAGTTCGGGAATCCGCTGTGATTTTCCTGGCTGCTGTCTCCAGGTGTCGCTGCTCCTCTGCCCAGGAGCTATAGATGCCAGCTGCTCGCGTGTGCAAGGTGTGCATGAGGTCCAGGAGCTGCAAGTACACGGCACAGTAAGAAACACACAGGACTTTAAATTTTGAAGCAACTCTGATCTCTGCTGTTCTCCAAACAAGACTAAAATGCTCAAGCTACTCGAGCCTGCTTTTTGTATGTACACAACCATGCGCAGTTATAGAGATGGTGTCAGGCCCTGCTGTCTGTGCCCTCCTTAAGTGGTCAAGTGCCAGGTATCTTCAACAAGATTTATGTCAGTTCAGTAGCCACGTCAATCCCATCTGTGAGGAACACCATTCCAGTCCTGTCTAAAGGAAGAATGGGCTCCTTCCTGGCACAGAGCATTGACTCTCCCAGGCAGAGGGATAAGCCCAGTGATTCACCTGTGCTGTCCAGAACAACTCTGCAACTTCTTTTTCTTAAAAAAAAAAAGGTATGTGAAATACATGCAAAGTTCCCTTGCCTGTATGGGCACATGACAGCACTTCAGTCAGTTTACTATTGAACTGAGACCCAACATCCTGGTAGTCAGCAGGCATATGCCTTCGCACCTTTGAAGTACCAGGTGGGGAGAAATGACTCCCTTAGCTCTGTACTTGAAATTCCAGAGCCTCAGCCAACAGGGCTTTCCCCTTTGCTCAAGCTCAGATGCCTTGTCAGACTCCTTGCTAATCCTACAGGAACCTCATGTCTCCAGATGACCTTAATCCATCTTACCTACTACAGTGACTCACAGCTTCAGACCTCCTCCTTGCTTTTCAAAGGACCTCTCTCCATTGCTAGTCTGCTTTTGCCAGTACAAATTGCAGCCTTCCTCTTTCACTGCAGCACCACATATTGCCCCCACAGACACTCTCTGCCATCCAGTGCCCACTTATCCAGGATGCAGCCCTCCCTTGCCCCATAAAGAATTGCAGTGATTACCTAGCTAGGCCCTAAGAATGGGAAAGGAGAGGAGGAAATCCTTGCTATACTTACGTCCTGACTAACCTGTAAAGACACAGTGTGGTAGCTGGCAGGGATGCTCTCGTCCTCGTCCTCATCACTGTGTGTGTGCGCCTGGTGCTGGCTCAAGGCCCGGGATCGCCGTGTGGAGCTGTCTTTTGGCTTTTTTTTTAACCGACTGGATTTACTGTCATACCTGTGGCTCTTCCCCCTCTTCTCCTGGGACTTGTAGCCTAGAATGTAAAAGGCAACAACGTTCCATATACAACAGCCCGTTACAAAATGTTCTGTTTTTCAACACACAGGGCAGCCACCTTTTGATATCCCCAGCAAAGGGCCCTGTTCTCTGAAATAACCACTACCAGCTTGAAGGGGACCCAGTGCCCCACAGGAACAACTTTCCGCAAGAGCTGATACTGCTGTCTCCACATCAACTCCAGACCTCCCTTCTATCCAAGGGAGGGGGATAAGAATAAGGTCCCTGCTGCTAGCAAGAGACAGCACACTTTTCTCCTGGTAGACCATTTTCTTTGGGTTGGGTACTCATTTCATGACAGTATACTTCGCACTGCCTGCCAACTGGCCACCCCAAGCCAAATCCTGGTTGACAAGCGAAGGGCCATCTTACCCCCATTCAAGCTGGCCTCCACGAAGATACGTATTGTTTTGACACAGAGTTCAAAGTTCTCAGGTGTAACATGGGCAGCATCTCGCACGATGAAGGACAGGGACTCGACACATTTCATGAGAGACTTTGTGTCATGTGGGCCCAAATCCAGCCCCACCGTCAGGCTGTACTGGTTGACGAGAGGTGATGGACCCAGCCTGCTGAGCCCAGCAGTGGATCTGGAGTTGTCAATGTCATCTTTCCCCACCTGCAGGTCACAACAAGCAGGTAAGCAGGGGAGGGTAGCATAACAAGAAGCATCTAATGCACACACTGAAAGGGCCTTTTTTCAGAAGCCAACAGGTAATGTTTCTGTATGGTCCATTTCCCTTTCTTTCTCATTTGCCTCAAAGCTTTCTCCTTTCCATCTGTGTTTCTCCCCATCCTGCCTTTACATTATCAGCTCATCTTAGCTCTCTTTTCTACTGTCTTATTCTTTCTCTCACTACCACACCTTCTGCTCACAACCACAGTAGGAGTAGTCCTCTTTGGTCACCAGAAGCCCAGTGGCTACTCACCACTAGCCAGCCACTGTTCATGACGTCCACATCTGTGACCGAGCGATGCATCTTGCCTGGCTTCCCGTGGTCTGTGTACACCTCGGAGTCAGAGGTGTAGCCACGGTCCAGGCTCATGTCACTTGGATGATAGGAGGAGGACACCTCGCTGTCTGATTGAGCACCTTTAAGACAAAACACATGGGGTTTTGATCAAAGCCAAATCAAGAACTTGCAAGAGTGGCTGTGGATAAGGGAGAAGCAATCCAGATCAGCATCAACGAGGAACCACAAGTGGTTATTGTTATGTTCTATACCTGTCAGATCTACCTGCCCTGACATTTAAGATAACCTTAAATTTCACATGTCCCAAGAGAGAAGTCCTTGCAAGGGACAAATTTAAGTTACTGATATGTTATTTAAAATAAAAAATTTTTCTCTCCATTGTTCAACACCATCTAGAAACTCATCAGCAGACAGACAGACTTGCTGTGAACAGAGCACACCAAACATTTTCAGGAGGTAGAAAACTCAGGTTTTGATGTGCAAGGTGCCAAGTCTAGCAGTTTCCTCTATCAGCAAAGACAGAAGCAGTTAAAAAAAAAAAGAAAAAAGAAAGGAGAGAGAGAAGAGACAGCTCTGCATTAATCCAGGGGGCAAAATCCATAAATATTTTTTAAAATCATGCTTCTTCCATCTGTCTAGCACAAAGCATCAGGACCTATCAAAGAAGTTCTAGAAAAGCAAAGAGAAAAAAAAAAAGGCCTTCTGGAAAAGTCCTTTATTGCTCTTTGTTTAGAAATCTGAAGACATCACCTTCAAATATATTGACAGCTGGATAAAGCAAAACTAAACAATTTGCTGAAAAGTCCACCTTTCTAACACAGTCAAGAGAAGTGAGAAATAGTGCATTGGCCTTGTGGGAATGGTTCAGGGACTATTGATGCAAATGGATCTGGAAATATAATTTTAAAGAACAACTCATTTTATGAGAACCTTAAAAAGGGGACAGAAGAGAGTCAGTCCCACAAAAGAAAAAAGTATGACAGGAACAGCAGCTGGGTTTATGTTACGTGTCCAGATAAGAGATTACGGTACCCAAGGCACCAAACCACGACCAGCACAAAATGCTCCTTGGGTAGAGCAAAGACCTCCTGCAGCTGCCAGAACTGATATCAGTTTTCCTCCCACTGCCCCCCAGGGACTAGCACCTGGATTGCTGCTCACTGAGTAGGAAGAGATGGCAGAATAAAGCCAGGAACAGACCATGAGGAGTGAACAGCAGGTGCTGGTCTTTAATCTTGCTAATGTAGTTTAATATCAGCTTTGTTTTCTTGCAGTCCCCTTTGCTAATTGAAAAGCTTGAGGAAGCAGCTGCTTATCTGGCAGGCAGGCATCAGATTTCCTAGCAAAAGCTGGCCTGTCTTACCTGTGTCATTATCTGCCCTTGCTGTAACCTGCAGGGCTGCGGGTGGCTTCACCCCAGACCCGATGCACTCCAGGAGGGTGAAGAGCGTGTACCAGTCATCCCCAGAGTGAATGTTGGCAGCATTGGTCTTCAGGAGTTCATGGAGGCCGTAGGCAACCTCATGGCTAACTCTGGACAGCACATTTGGCTTCATCATAAGTAAGATACGTAATGAGAGGAGAACCTGGCCGGAGAAGGAGACAACAGTAACAGACCCTACTTACACTCCATTCTCTAGCAATGTACTCCTTCATCACTTAGAGCTAGTTACGATTGCTGTTTATTGTTACCTGCAGCATGGACATGTTAACTATGGGTCCATCCAGCAACTGGTTTCCTGTGTCACTGTTATAGCCAGAAAACCCCAGTAACTGCCTTTCAAACATCCCTTACCTGTGCACTGATCTCATCTCGACGGAGCAGTCGAATGGCCAGTCTCAGCAGCCCCACCACTGCCCTCTCCACCAAGAAGCAGAACTCCATTGCATGGATACAGAGGTGATAAAGGTGGTCTCGGACAGTTTGCCAGACACAGGTCACACGGTCCCTAGCCACAACAGGGAGGAGGGAAAGGGTAGAATGAAAGGACATGAGACAAGCAGGATCCAGCAACCTCTCCCACATCTCCAGACAATCCACTATTTCTTAACTTCAATGAAAAATTCCAGTTGGGAGATACAAGAACAGACACATACAAACAACAAAATGATCAAACTTCTTACTCATTACTTACAAAGCAATGAGGTGGGAGAATTCTCCTTCTGGAGTTTAGTTTCTATTCTCCAGATTTCAGGATATCAAGCACTAATTCATGAGCTAATAGCCTTTCTGTTTGCACATGCTACAGTGGAATTGTTAAACCCTGAAATTACAGCCACATGCTGCTTCAGCTGGTGAATCACAGCCATAAGGAATTCATTCCCTGGACCCAGGCAGCAGCTGCAGTAAAGCAGGGACATTACAGTGAATGTGCATTTATTTCAAGGTCATACCTATTCTCTAGAACAATCCGCAGAAGCATCTCCAAGCAGAAGGCTGCATCTTCTTCATCATATGTCTCCTCATCAGGAGTCACAGAGATTAGAGCCTGGAACAGCCATGGTATTTTTATGAATCACAAGCTCCCAAAAATGGGGAACCAACAGAATGCTTTGAGTCTGGCCAAAACTGTACTCCACTGCCTAGTGAGGTCATGCATAGTCAAAAGTATTGGATGAAGGTCAAGCTAAATCTATGGGAAAAACAATTTTTTTTTATTATGCAAAATGCAATATGAACTTAACAGATGTTAAACTCTGACAAAGTGTCTCAGATGAAGAGGAACTGATATCCAGCAGCTTCTTGCTACTAAATGTGTGAAGTACAGAAAAAGCAGGCATAGCTAAGAATGACTACAAATACTGGAGTTATTCTTCTCAAGCCATCAGCTTGTATATGAAGGGAGAATTCCTGACAATTGGAGTAGGAGCACAATGTTCCCCTGGAACTGAGATGACACTCCCCCAGGGAGATGAGCTTCTCTAGCCCAAAGGCTAATGTGTCCAGCCTTATTATATCTCCCACAGCAGCCAGGTACCATACTGCTTAGGGACATACTGTCAAATATTTCTGTACAGCTCTTGCCTCTAGAGTGGCCTTCTAGAATTCTCTCATTAGGTACACAGCACACCTGAAAATCTTTAAGCTCTGGCACAGAACTACAAATACTTTCCAACACTTGCCAAGAGTTCTCAAGGCTCTTAGAATGCATTCCACAATTTAATGTTTTCTTCTACTGCCAGAGCAATTTGTGTCTGCCAGCACAGAAGTTACTTTCAACAGGTGAACTAAAAACTAGTTTCACATCCCCAATAGTTCCAAGAGCTCCTCTGGGGACAGAGGAGTTAAGTGACTACACAGCACATATCCACTATCATGCACAGCATATTGTTCCACTACCATCCAGTCCCTTGTACAATATCTCTCTCACCTTCATGAGCTCCTGGAGGGATTCAAGTTGGAGAAATTTGCTTTCTGTGATCAACTTCTCAGGATCACATTGCTGCAAAATACAGAAAAGACAACTGTGCATCTGGGGGTTGTGGAAGGCATACAAACAGATCCTCCAGAAACACATCATGTTCACAGGAAAGACACAGATAGTTGTTATTATCTGGAGGAAAACTCCTTCCAACTAGTTTGCTCTTTAACATCAATTACTTTTAACAGACTTGATCTGTATTAGACAGATTTTATCAGATGACTCCTCTGGCCACACAGTAGTCAAACCCCAGGTTCAGATTTTGTCGGCACCATATACCTTTACACGGTCTTGGAAAAGATTAGTTGTTTCAGAATTCATTAACTTGTCTTTAAATATAGGACTGTGATGTCCAGGGCAGATCCCAGCCTAAGGAATCATTCCTGTTTTGATGTGTTAGTACCTTTGTGCACAGGAGCACAAAAGACCATTTAGCTGTCAATCCAGATATGCTCCTCTGTAGATTTCTTCAGTTCTTAAGTCTCCTGTTACCTGCAATACTGCCAAGCAGCATGCATATTCATGCTTCTGCTGCCTGTTACCCACATAGTATTGTCACCAAGAAAAAAACCAGGTTCTTCTACAGCCTATAGGTTACCTTTATGCATTCCAAAGCTGCTCGCTTTGCCTCCTGTGTTTCTGTAGATGGCCCTCTCATACCAGATTGTTCTGTCCCACTGAGGGTGAGCCAACTAACAAAACTCAGTACTGTTGATTCACCACTGCAAATCAGAAGACACCAGCATCAGTAAGAAAACAAGAAATTATATTATTTTCCAACCTTATTTGGTACAAAAAAACTGCCTGGGACATCTATGCCACTCACCGGTTGGATGGTGTCTCCTCACGCTGAAGATAGATTTTGCCATTAGGATCCACAAAGTCTTCAACCTGGAACGCAGACCAGGACATGCATTGACCTCCCCAACCCCATTATATTTCTCTTAGTGGTGAAACACAACACCAAATAGCCCATATGTGTGCAGTCAAACCCAGCTCTTCAAACCACCATCCTGTCAGTAAAGTGCCACTCTTATCTGATAACACCAATGCAGGGCTCTAGCACTTCATGCCTATAAGCATGTCCCTCTTCTGCACAACATTAAAAAATCTGTTTAAGTAAAATAAATGCTGGAATTCCTAAAATCTAACAAGAAATAAAATGAGAAAAAAAGAAACAAGCTACAAAAGAAGCTGCACACAACTTGAACACTATACCCTTCACAGGCTTCCAAGTTCTGTACACACTTTACCAGGCCTTCACAAGAGAGCTCTCCTACTTTTGGAACTGGCTCTATGAAAAGCCAGCTTCCCACTCTTCTAACTCTTCAATTATCCACCAGCCAGCTAATTATTACCTCCACCATGGCCTTGGGCAGCAGCTCTGCTCGGAAAAGCTGTAGCATGGCCTCCATGATGTTTTTCCAGCCCTCTCGCAGAATGTCACCATGGCGATGGGCCAAGTGAAACACTGTCTTTGCTGCAATATGGGCCTTGGGATTACTTCCAAAAACAGTGGGCAGGTTCTCAATAGACTGCAGGAAAGAAGAGGCGGTGGCAATCAGTCAGAGATGTTTTCTTTTCAACAGAAATTAGGGCAGATGCTTCAGAACTGGTTATGGGAAAGATAACAATTCTCTGTATAATGCTTGGAAAACTCCTCAGCTCACATTCACTTTGCACAAAAACAAGGACAAGGTAGCTTATCTGATACAAGTTGAATCACTGAACAACCTAGATATAAACTGCCCAAGAATGACAACTCAGAACATTTTGAAAGTGCTTGCTGAAAACCCACTAATTTATCTTGCTACAGGAACTCAGCTCAGGATCAAAGCCTTCTACAAAAGTACCACACCTCCTCTGGAAGCAGCAATTACTCTGCTGTGCTGTTAGAGAAGGAAACTGTGGCCAAAACCATTACTGACTTGCAAAATTACTCCTACCACTACCTAACAGCAAGATTCAAAGTAATTCAATCCTAACATGGAGTCTCTGCCAATGATTGCTGGATCTCAAATCTTCATAATCTGTTCAAGGCACTCACAGCTTTTCAAAATACAAAAAGCCTTCTAAGTCATTGAAATCAACCAAGCATACACTGCCAAAGCAAGGAAAAAAACAGCAACCATGTCAGCCAATATCAAATAGTGTAACAGTTTCATGGCAGACATTCTTCTGCTTGTGCTACCTATTGGTAGTCTCAAGGTCTTGTGTGCCTGAGGATGATCAATACTGCATCTTTACTGTTGTGAGCTATGGAGGAAGAAGGAATCTAAAGCAAACCCTCTGCTTGAGATTTCTTTGTCTTTTAAAAAATTCACCTGTCTTGGCCTTTTTACTCCAATGCTTTCAGTCTTGAATCCTCTTGTTTCCCTTTCCTATATGTGTGGCAATTCTGTTCTGCTCACTGTGAGTCTTGCACTGGTTCTGAGAGCAATATTGTGAGATCCTGTGGGAGTTCTGACCCTTTACAGGAATTGCTGTCAACTACTCCTTAGTACACAGCATGGTCTGCCACACACTGTCTGTTAAACACTTTGGGGAAAACCAGGTGGATGCTGTAACACACAAATAGAGCAATAAAGCTTACACTAACCACAGCACCTTGAATTTATTCTCATGGTACACCCCAAAGAAAGAGTCTTCAGAGCTTGCCAAATGTGGGGCTAACAGCTGATCTTATTACCAGAGTCCACACCCCAACTGACAATTCAAAGCATTTGTTTTTCTAACCCCTTTATGCTTATGCTGTGCATCTACACAGCTGCTACACTTTGGAAGTACATCTCACAAAACAGTCCCCCTTGGCACTGCATAAACCCTGTAACTGAATAGTCAATATCTGAAATGTATGAACTTGCTTGGGATCACGGGGAGATTTAAGTCTCTTCAGATCAAACAGGTGAATAAACAATTCTGCACCAAGGCATTCTGCTCTACACAAACTGATACTTGTAAGTAAAAGAAAATTTGTATATTTGAACCTGTGCTACGGAAGTCCCCCTTCACTACACATTTCCCATTACTTCCTCCAGAAAACTCTGGGCAGGGGCTGATAGACACCTACAGATACAATGATAACTAAAATAAGCAAATATTGCTGCTTAACAGAGGAAGAGAGCTCCAGTGTAACAGAAGTAATGCATTTTTCCCCTCTTTGCAAACTTACCTCACTGCTGAGAGCTGTAAACTTGCAGAGAGAAATTATGAGATTGTCAAACACATCACTAAGGCCATAGTGAGCAGAAATCATTGCACATTTCCTGGGAAAAAAGGAAAACAGAAGATAATGTACTAAGTCAGCACAGACAAGACTGTCTACAGGAAAGCAAATCTGAGACCCTCTCTGTTGACATTTTATACCTTCCCCTCCACCCATTCATAATGAATGCTTATGTATATAAGTCTACTATCATTGCTTAAATAACCTCAATCCTTATCCATAGATACTAATAGTTGTCTATGCTGATGCAAGGATCAATTTAAAGAAATGAGTCTAAACAGACAGACCACTTGCACCTGAGCATTATATCCAACCTCCTGTCCTAACATAAGAGCATTGCTGAGATTGGTGGTAGTGTTGAAGTCTAGTTTCCAAGATATCATGGCTACAGCAGTGTATTGACAAAGCATTCAAACTATGCTTAAAGCATCCTTTTGTCTGATCTAAGCATGATCAAAGATCATTCCAATAGAGTTGCTCACAGATGGCAAGTTTCTGAGTACTGGTCATCTTGGAAGGAAAAAAAAAAAATCCCACATCCCATTCAGCCACAGCTATGGGATCATACACATGAAAGGTTTTGTTCCTACATGGAGATTTTGTCAGCATCACTGTGCCAGTTAGTTGAGTGACTTTTTCCCCTCACTTCTAAACAGCCTAGCTGTGTCAGTAGGTCCTTTAAATGTAACCAGGTTGGAGTTTAAAAAGATGTACCCCTTGCACTTTAATTTATTACAGCACAGCAGTCAAACTGAACAGTGACTGGCAAGCCAGAGAGGCCAAGATGAACTAACACAAATGACAGAACACTAGAGGATTGTAGGTCATAAAAAAGTGCTTTTCAATCACTTGGAAAAGCAACATTTGATATTCACTGTGATGTCTCTCCAGCAGATAAACAGGAGCCAATGGTCCCACTTTTACTCTTCTGGGTCTTTATGAAGGTAAGAGTCACCTGAAACCAGAGATAGCCTTCTGGATTATTGTTTCCTCTAAGCTCTTGTCAAAAACATAAGAAAGTGCTGCAATGGTGGGCCCCCATGTCATGGTGAAGAGGTCATGGTCATAGCTTCCAGGAGGCACGTGGAGAAATATTCCCTCATCAGTGGCACCTCGATGCAGCAGGACATTCCAGATATAGTTTTCCTTCACCAGACCCGTCTGTTCTTCTGGCATCACTATCTCATCATTTCTACAAGGGAGGAAAGCAGAAAGATTGAATTTTTCATTCTGAGCCAAACCTAACATTTACACAGTGTCTTTCATTATACAGTCCCAGAGCTAAGCAATACCTATTCTGGAATGATTTTGCCAGCTCCTGAAACATTCTGTTTTCCTAGGCCTCACTGCTTCACCTGCCCTTCTTAGATATCCTGAATATAAAGTCTGGTGGTTCTGAGAATCACACAGCAGCAACTGTGCAAGGTACCTGAAGAAGCAGGTACCTACTGCTACAAGTGCAAAACACAACACATACTGCCATTAAATGATGGGAAATTCTGGACAGCACACTGGCAAAGTTTCAACCTCTATCCAACTCTCACCCTGTTAGAGTGCTCTCTTTGTACCATTATTCCCAGTTAAAATTAAATAGTTACATTGCTGCAGTCACCAGCACACAAGAGTATCTTTGCATAAGAATAATGGAAATATTCATATTATACCAAAATCAAATATTAGAAAGGAAAGTAGTATAAGATTAAAAATAAAACAAGAAACCAAAAGTAAGATTTTAGTGATTAAAGGGTGATTTATAACCAGGGTACCACACCTCCTTACTCTAACTTGGATGAAGCTATACAGTAATAAAACAATTATGATTAATGCCAAATACTGCTTGCAATCCTGGACTAAAACACATAAAGCCTAAATACCTACTCTTTAGACTTGGGTATCAATGCACAAGAGAAAATCCTTTGCAAATGACCAAGTGAACAAGAGCCTCAAAGCCACTAAGAATAGCAGACTGCAGCTAATCTGAAGAGTTCTTTCTGCAACAATCAAAAAATAGCATACTTCAATTGCTAAAGAGGCAATTTTCATGTGCTAACAACAACTATAAAAACTGCCCCTGATTTATGCATAAGAAATAAGCTCTTCTCAGCTTCAGGTGCTGGCATATTTTGACAAGAGCTGTTATTACTGAGATCATATAGGGAAGTAAGTTTGCAGTAAACAGTGCATTATTTCTAAAATTTCATATATGATTGAAATTACCAGAAGCAAGTGAATGAGTTTACTTGGAAGGTTTCAGGAAATGAAAATGTGGTCAAAAGTGAAATGCTAAGACCCTGAAGAGCTCACACACTACATACAGATGGCAGTGTTATTTTTTTCCCCTAATAATACAAATAAATAATTCCTCAACCTCAACTATGATACTGGGGCAATCTATCTGAGGTGGAGCAATACTGAAATAATACATCAATTATTCTAATCACAGAACATACTGGAAAAGCTGAAATATCTGGTGAAGGGGGAATAAAGGGAAATAGACTGAGATAGAGGCACTGGGTAACAAACATATGTGTATATGCTCAGTGTACTATTCAAAACATTAAGAACATCCTCAGGGGAGAGAGGCCAATCAAAATTAGAGCTCTGTTTCAAAGGTAATTAGAGCTCTGTTTCAAAGGTAGAGCAACGTCTTGAAGAACTTCCATATATTCAGTACAGGCATCACCTTCTCCACCTTCCTGGAGAAGACTCAAAAGGGAGGATCAGCCCAATCACTGACCTGCTTCCAGCACCAGCTACTGCCTGCACTGCCATCCTGGCAGATGGAAATCAGCTCAGACTCAGTCACATCCTGTCTCCTCAGAGATGTAATCCTCTCAGCTTCAAATTGGCTGTGCCTGGATTTATTAATTTACTGATTTTTGAGCTATTATTAAAGCTTCCCACCCAAAGCTAGCCTGTGCACTAAAGGGCCTCAGCCACCAGGAACTCTTCTCAAATACTGCTCTGTGTGCCATGAGCTTCAGGGGTAGCAGAAGAGGCTGGTGCAGACAGCAGCCTCATATGAAGAGCTCAAAAGCAGAATATGTTAAACAGGGACCTGGACACATTGTGTCAGGGCTCAAGTGCTGCCCTGGGGATGAGATTCTCTCTTGAACCACATAAAAAATTCTAAAGGCCTGGTCTGGAGAACAGAGCCTTCTTAGATACAGCATTTCTCATGTGCTGGTCTCGCTCAGCCATTATTTTCCATATTCATACAAGTAACATATTTTTAAAATTTATTTTAAGATCTGGATTAAACTACCATGGCAAAAATCCAAGATACAAATCCATGTGTAATTGCTGTGACAGGCTTGTTTACCACAACCCCACATGGAGATGGAATTTGGTCTGAGGCAAACAGGCACATGACTGGTGAGTCTCTCTCCATACTCTCCAGGTATCTCACTGACTCAACAATTCGCTTTGCTCTCTGAATACATGGAGATGGCAGGTTGAGTCTTACTTGATGGCATGATACATGTCTTCCAGGATGTCCTGTTCAAAGTCTTTGCCTCCATTCACACCTTTCAGGTTCTTCCGAAACTCCTGAAAAAAGTTACACCAGCATTAATTCCTGCTGTCTCCAACTTTAACTGTTTGGCTAGGATCAGTACTCCACTTGTTTTTCATGGGGCCAGAAGGAGATTTTCCTGCATTCTGCAACATGCAGACTCAAAATCCAAAGGTAAATGCTATTCTTAGTGGGAGTAGTGTGCAGCATCTCCTGTCTATGCTCACAAGGAAAGAGCAGAGATACAACGTGCTTAGCTGACATCAGAATGGCAGGCCTGTACCACTGCACTGGCACTGACATGACTTGAACTCTGTAGAAGCCCACAGTAGTAGAACAATCTTCTCTATGTTACTATGTCTGAGGATACAGATTGCCTTCAGAAACTCAAGCCTCTTGAAGAATTTGATAAGTTTCCCAGAAAGCTCCTATTTCTTCAGGCTGTCTCTTGCCTACAGCTACTCTCTCAAATTGTACTCAGCTGTGGTGCTGCACTCCAGCTTACTGTGCACATTAGTGAAGAAGGCCAAAGAAAAGAGACAATGCCACTGAGATAAAAAGAGGTACTACACTGTTTTCAAAACCAGAGAAGACAGATACCTGCACTGGCAACACCCACCTCCAGAGTCATTGGGACATTCTGCTTGCGGACATTGTGGTTGTGCTGGTCAGTGTTCAGCATAATAACTGCATAGGCCAGGGCAAAGCAGGCATCACTATTAGCAAAGGGAGACCCATTTGATTTCTGAAAGGCAAATATATGCACAAATTAATCCTACAGAACACTGATATCAGTGACCAAAACAGCCATTTTTCCTAACCACAGTACTGAATCATCTCTGGGACAAACAAAAATCCCAGGTTCTGGCTCCAGCTTCTAAAAAGCAGCCCAGGAATCTATTTACCACTGCCAGCTCCTAAAAAACAACAGCTGCTGCTTGCAGAGCACAGTTATATAGGCCATTTGATCTGACATGTCCACCATGGCAAGCAGAAGGACAAGAAAGAACGCAGTTTTGAGCTTTCTGCCACCAAGTACACACCCTCCAATGTTCTGTGAAGGCTTCTAACAGTCTCTGAATTACAGGTGCCTCTCCTGGTAATCTAAAGGCCTCTAGATAAAGTCGTAAAGCTTCATCCAGCCTTAAACCTTGGAAGCTGAAAGTCCTGCAAAAACAATGAAATGCAATGAGAAGCTGAAACAGGATGGGAAAGGTAGGATAAACTTAACTACAATCTTGTTTGCTTAGACAGTAGAGAGGAAGGTGAGGAGAGAAGAAAAGAAATACACCATGAACAGCCAAAAACAATAAAGGAGAGTCAAAAATCATACAAGTGATTATGTATGTAATTATCTCTCCAGTCTTCACTGCGACTGGCCCAGCTGAAAGGCACTCAAATATCATAGTTTTATATATATATATATATATGTAAGGTGTTACCATATGCAAGAGACGCACAGAATTAAGGCATGGCAGTACAGAGAGAACCAAGTGACAGAAATCCAATGCCTCCAGGAACTGCTATTCTACTGCTTTTTTTATTACTAAACTCTTAACTTCCACTGTTTCCTGACTGAAGAGATACAGAAGGATACTCACCCAACAAAGCTTTCCAGCAAGTCTATGTTCTTACGGTCACTCACAAATTCCCCAATCATCTTTTTGTCCAGGCGAGGATTTTCCCGTAACCACCTGGCCACTTCATTGTTGTCAATGGGGGTGGCAAGAAGGTTTTTCTCCTGCAGAAACTGTATCCCTTTCTTTGGTTTTTGGTTGAACTGCTCTGTGCCGGTTATCAGGAGCTGCAGGAGACATTCTGATAATTACAGCTTGAAGTGCATTTCTTATTTTAGATTGTTCTTGGCATTTGAACCAAAAACAAAACAGAAGACAGATCAGCCTCAGCATGATCAAGTTTACTGTACTGTGTAATCCAGGAAAAAGGCTAATGAAGGACAGAAAACCTGCATTCATCGCAAGGTTTTACCATCAAATAGTACTGGACAGAGTAAGTGTGAGCTGCCATCTCCGAAAAGCTTTAACGTCTAACCAAGCAATAAGCTCTGCTACCTCAAATGCCTCACCTGCTCTCATTTGTAAACACAGCAGATAAACCCCAGGCAAGTGGCAAGGTCATCCCTACCCAGTTACAACAGCAGCACTGCTCTATTGTCCTCTCCTGTCCCTTTTGCTCCAGGTTCTCATAACTACCTCACCTTTAGGAGACAGGCAGTAAGAATCCTCAGCACTTACTCAACACGTGCAAGAGATGGTCCCAGGAACATCTGGTATTCCAGCCTGACAAGGTTATTTGTAGGCTGGGAAGAGCAGATACATATTTGGTTCTGAAAGGAAGTCACCTAATCTGCCCTCATAGGAAACTAGACTGTACCATAGTCACAGTGTAATAAAACAACTAAGAAAGGGTTAACTGAATGTTCTTGGTGGTGCTCAGAAAAACCAAAAGCACAAACAATGGTATGAACTTTACTAAGGAACCAGAATAAATGTCAGTTCCCTGTTAGCTCCTATCATGATCAGACTGCTAGCAATGACCTAGTGAACTAAATCCGTGACCATCATGATTACTAGCTCCCCTGGGTTTCTCAGTACCTCAGAAGCCACCAACCCTCTGGTCTCTGCTTCCCCTGCCTGTGTGAGCATCCTCAAAACTGCAATGAAACACAGACCCTGAAATAGCATGGAGTGCACAAAGACCCAGTGAGGCCATAATGAAAGAATAACCATGCACTGCCCTGGTCTAACAGGCCTGAAGGGACTGTATAACATTGGCAGCATTTCTATTAAGCTGTAAATCCTGAAACCCAAGACCAAGGATATTCTAAGGACTGGCTGAGTCCACAGACTTCCTAAAACCACTTGAAAGGAGACTGGACCGCTGGCAGTTTGCACTGCATTTACAATTATGTCAGTCTTGAGCTTCTGAGCTTCTGGTCACCACCTTTGGAATCATCAAAAACACCTTCTGTTTGAAGCAAAATTTGTTTTCTGCTTTTATTTAGCTTTTTCTTTTCCTTACAACTGTGGTAATGTTTAGTACTTCAGAGGTTAAAGGAAGTAGAACATGCTGGTGCCAGGTCAGCATCAATATAACTAAAGCTAAGTGTTTGTTGTGCCCTGTTCATGTGCTTAGGATGAAACCACTAGGAGATTTAGAGTCAGAGAACAATTTTCTCTAGGCAAACTCAGAGATTTATGAACATCTTCCTGTGCCCTACTCTTGATTTCTCTCAACTTGTTTTCCAGCAGAGCAAAGCCAGAGTATTACCAAAGGTTTTCAGTTAGAACAGAGGAAGGACTATGCAAGCTCCCTTCTCAACAATGGACTTTCACAGAGTCCATCAAGCAAAGCTGCTATGAAAGCAAGATTTAAGCTAAAATTCGGTGGTTCCTTTGAATATTGTGCTGATGATCACTTCCCCCCACTGTCCTTGTGGCTGGGGAAGCCAGTTACCATTACCCCACTGCAGCACTGTGATGCAGGTAAAGAAAAAGGTTTCCAAGTACTGCAGTAAACTTCCTAGAGAGAAACCAGTGCTTTAAATTACACTCAGATCCAGACACTGACAGAGTGGATCACCAAGTACAGATTAGTATGACAGCAGAGGAAAGAGATGTATTGTATTTTCTTCTATTTCTGATTAAGTAAGTTTAAACAAATATGACCATCAACCCCTTATAAAAATGTAAAATAAAACCACCTATGCTGGAGAGAGAAGCCAGAAGCCTTTAAGTCAAATACAAATAAAAAACTCTCTTTTACCACCAGTGAATCCTTCAAAGACATTAATTTCTACTATATCATCTCCTTACCTACAACTAGCATGGTCACTCATGTTTCATCCAGAACATGCATTATTTTCATACTGAAATATAGTAATCTCTCACACCTGAAATGAACCTACCTCATGCATATGTTGTGCAAAGAGAACAAAATATGTACAAAGAACTTATGTGAATGGAAAAAATCTCAAGAAACGCACAACAAAAAAACCCAAACTGTCCCATGTAACCCCTGTGAATTTAAGACATTCATCCATTGTCTCTGGAAGTGAAAGAGTAGGCCAGTACCAGGTATTTGACACAGGACAGCAAAAAAAATATGAAGCCATTAGCATGGAGTACCTTCACCAACACTAGGGAATGGAAAAGTTGTATAAAGTTTAGATTACAACTTGGACTATAGAGGTTCAAGGAAACAGACTCTGAAAACAAAGAATGGCTTTACCACAATCAAAACAAGCTTTTTGGTCATCCTTATGACAAAGCAAACATAGCAATTACCAAATCAGAATAGCAGGCCAGTTAATTTCTACTACAGGCCTCTTGGTACACTCCCCATTTACATCTTTGATAAGAGTAGTGAAGCTGCCCTTTTTGATCAAAGTACCTGATTATCTCCATATAATAAAAACTAAATTCAGAGACTTTCCCATCCAGAAATCAGATGGACCTAGCTTACAAACTGTGCCACAAAATTTCCCCAACACCTCTTACAACCTTCCGCACAACTAAACCAGAACAGGTAATAATCACTGCTGTCTCTGCAATGTAGCAGGATTTTCAATAGCTGACTCTTTAATTCTGATCAGCAGAGACCAGAACTCAACATTTCTGAGGTATGACCAGTCATGCAAAGCCCACATGGGATGGGAAATGAGAACACTCAAATATCCACCTGTAGTATATTTCAAACCATACCTTCTTTTTGTTCTTAATCTGCATAAGTTCCTGAGGACTTGGAAGGATACAAGAAAATCGAGTAGGTTTCCTGGGGATACTCTTCTCAGCTAGAATGACAAAGCATCATTACAGTCAAACCTATCCCCAGAGTAGCACTCAGGCATGAGAGTGTCCCACAATAACTTTCAGTCACAGAGTCTTTGCTGCAATATGCTGTCTTGCAAATGGCAGTCACACTTGAATTTAATTACTACATTTCTCCCCCCCACATTTTCTTCAGCATAATTGCATAGTAGCTTCTCGCCCCAGACATTTTCACACAGCCACAAGATTTAATTTTCTGGCTATTTTGGCTACCTACATTACTGATTCCCTGAAGAGCCCCTAACTTCCTTAAAAACTCTAAGCTCTGCTATGAATTCACACACTTTTGACCCAAAGTGACCCATCAGATCTAATTCCTCCCAGAAGATATGCAACACCTAGTAGGCATAAATAGCACATATATAATAAACATACATTCACCATATACCTCCTTCCAATTTTGAATGCCATAGCTACAATGGTCCACACTATAGCAGGACCTGCCAGCAAATGTCAGGACCATTCTTAGGATATAGACACCCAGGGTATTGTGTCAGGGACTGCCAAGGCCATTACCTGCTTCACTTCCTCCTTCCAATTCCATGCAGCTCTCCTTCATCTGGTCAGCCATAAGGCACCCACTGGTGGGAGGACATGCCCCAGCTGGTTCTGAGACTGCACTGGAAGATTTTCCCTCACTGAATACTCTCTCAATATCTGTAGAAGTTAAAACAAAGAAACAAGCAAACAAACAAGCAAACAAACAAGCAAACAAAACCCCCCAAAAAATCCCAAACCAAACACCCACAGAGAAACAAACCCATAAGGCAAGAAAAAAAAGTTATCAACAGAGAAATAATGAACTGATCACCCTAAATAGAACATGTGCTTATTCAAAGGAAGGAGCCTTCTAGTAACCATGACTTTGCAGTATCAGTATTTTGTCTACATGAATTCCATGGCATACCCTCATTCTGTTGTGACTGCCAGCCTTGACATGGCCTTTATATAAAGCTTCATGAGAGACAAATTTTAATATCTGCAAATTTTACAAATAGCAAGGTTATTAACATCAGTGTGTAGTTATAAAACGTGCAACAGGAAGATTGAAAACATGTATTTAAGGAGTTTACTATGTCAGCAACCAAAATGAGATCTCCAAGTTTCACAGAAGACTAAGCTTGATATTAAAATATTAAAGAAAGGGTTCTTACTATTGCTTGTTTCTTTGGTGCTGTTGATGGTTTCTGGGCTGGGTTTGACGACTTCCTTCTCTTGTTGATGTATGTTACTAAGCACTTTGGCCTGGCAATGTGCCTCAGTGCTGTCTATCACTGTCAGCAATGCTTCCAGAGACAGCAGATGGACAGTATACAGCTGTCCAGAAACTGGAAAGGCATTCTGGGAAATAACATGTAAGCATTAGTCAACTTTCATGTCTCTCTCACCATAACAGGGCAAGTAAGTCTTCCCCCACAGCTTGGGGAAGGCAAAAAACTAGAACAGACCACCTTAAGCTTTCTAACTTGTATTTAATAGTGTATTTGCTCTGATATTATTAAAGCATCATGACTATTCTTTTTCTCTTCTGCTTCCAAATGTTAAATGGCCTTCCTCATCTCTACAGCGTACTCAGCCCAGACCCTTTGAGCACTCCCACTGTAAAGCTCTGCCCTGAGTCACCAGCTGTCCCCTCCCTGCCCCTGCCACGGTTCAGCACCTTGGAGAGCAGCTTGGTGAGCTCCTCAAAGAGGTTGGCACAGTAGTAGTCGCAGTCATAGTTAATGTACAGCTCAGTCACAAAACTGGGAATCCTCCACAGCTGAACAATGGCTTCCAAAGCCATCTCCTTCATTTCATAGGGCATCTTTGGGTTTTCCACAGCGATTATTTCCATCAGCTTCTTGATGTACATCTGGCAGAAACACAGGGCAGCTCAGTTTAAGGGAAGAAAAGAAAGCAGGACAGTGAATAGCTTTGAGGACTGCAGAGGGAGATTTAAGCTTCACCTTCCCCCGTTACATTCCATCATAAATGACGGCTCATTCTGAAGGAGGCTGGAAAAAGGTTTCAAACAGTTCTACCGTTCAGTGCGCCTGGATCTACAGTTCTAAATAAACAGTCTGAAGGCAGGCAGCGTAGTACACCAGTCTCCAAGACATTTGATTTTGCAACAGAAGAAGGCCTACACAGCCTACCCATAACACTGAGTCATTTATACAAACATAATTTGACACTTAGATTCGATTTTACTGTCCAGATATATGCATTTAACTGAAGGTAAATAAACTATTACGAGGCATGCAGTGATACTCAAAAAACTCACCTCCAACTGGAATTTCAGATGCTCTCTCATGCTCTCGAAGAGAAGAAAGCACACTCTGAGGGAGGCTGCATACAGATTGAGCCGTTCAACACTCAGTAGCTGAACAAGAAACAAAAAACCCTTTAAGAATTACAAAGGCAAGTCATTATGTGCTATAAGTAGCAGTACTAGGACACTGCAGACATCATCTGCAACCAACCAAACATCCACACACTGCCCCCCATAGCAATGATATTTTAAAAAACAATCCCTTGTTCAACCTGCTGGTTCCACTTTTTGCTAGTGAGGATGAATATACTTAATTCTCATCTGTGTGTGGTAACACTTTACCTACTACAACTTGGTTCTTTTGCCAAGTCCATAGAGACTCTTAGTGGTGAAGGAACTTGGGAGAGGACCTGCCTCTGAGATGTCCCCAGTGCAATTAACAGCTTGGTATCCCCAAAGCTTCTGCTTGCTACTAAGCTGGTAACTTGCATCCATAATGACCTCAAAACCAATTATATCAAAACACAGTGTTATCCCACAGTAACAGTTCATTCAAATCACGCTCATCCTTCTTGGCCCTGGTCTGCAGAAAATAGCGTGCCCACCTCTCTGGCTTTGCAACTGCGCTGTTTGGTGCAATTCAGAACTCTCATTGCAGTGCAGGAGAGAGCTTGTTTGCAGACCTGCTAAACCTCATAATACTAAACTTCAATACATTCTTTGATGGAAATTTGTATCTGACTCCCATATTCCATGCGAGCATAAGAACTACTCAGACTCACTTGAAATAGGTGCCGGCACAACTCCTCCTTCACGAGCCCCAAGAGGGACTGACAGTTTGCAATGGGTGCTGACTCCAGGGCAACAGTCAGCAGCTGCAGCCCCATGTGGATCATCACCTCAGAATTGTGGCGGTCATGAGGGTTGGTGAGCGAGATGAGAAAGCGGAACAGCTCTCTAATACATGGCAACCCATATGGGACCAGAGCTGCTCCTAAAGAAAAAAGAGAGATTAGCAATCTAAATTTGCTTTTTCAGGTGCCTAGCAAGTGTTAAAAAATTAATTGTTACAGGCCCACTAAGGAATAGAAGCTTATCAGCCTCTTAGAAGGAAGTGAAATAAAACAGTGGAAATGAAGCAGGACTTTAGCAGCATTGCCCACCTCTCACCTTCTTTTTGGGAAGACTGAGTAAAACGTACTCCCCGGGGATTTACATAGTCCATGTCATGAACTGAGGCAGAGTCAGAATGTTCTGCTACAGATGTGCACTCCTCTAGGACCTCAGGGATAGACTCGACAGAAGCTGACTGGACCTTCTCCTCCCTCAGACTTTCATTCTTCATTGAAACATCATTTGAGAATGAAAGAAGCAAAAGAAGAGTTAAGCACTAGACAAGTGAAAAAAAGTCTCATTTGTTTGCAGTTAATCTATAACTATTAAAACAACACAGGTCACTAATGGAAGAGTATAATAAAAACAAAATTTAAGAGAAAAGAGAGCCTGTACATAAGCTGCAACCCTCTTTACCCTTCCGCTTATATCAAGTTCTTAGCTGCTTTATATAACTCTAGATTGTGAGACTAAGGACTTAACCTCAAAAATGCTCCTATAATCTATCCGTTCTTACTGCCTTTGAAGTAAAAAATGTTGCTTATTTTTTTTTAAATGCTACACAACTTCAGCACGCTACTTCTGTTTAAGCCTTCCTAGCATGTTTACCATTCAAAATATCTGCAGCTCTGAAAGGTCCCCTGTGGTTCTATGATCCTCTCAATAGCATTACTGTTGTGGGGAGAAGTGATCATGCTGGCAGCTGGAATTTTTCTTTGCAAATTCTATTCATGTACCTGGAGTTCAGGCTGATTTTGATTTTCAGTGACTTTGGCCTCATTTGAAGGTGTTCCTGCATTAAGTCCCAAAGAAGCGACTTGGTCCAAATCTGTCAGGTCTTCCTTGGATGTTGTCTGTGAGGACAACTCCAACCCACTGTCTGTAACAGGGCTGACCGCTGATGAAACGTTTTCTGAGCTCCCAGAGGAGCTGGGAGAAGGACCATCTATGAAAGCAACTCCGCTTGCTGATGAGAGACGACAGAAGCAAAATAATTAGTATTGTTCTGTCCCTCAACACAATTCATACATTAAACACAGCAACAACAAATACTTTCATTGCTACTTCACACTACAAATAATCTCAGCAGCACACTAATGCGAGAACATAGATAAACTAAGATCTCTCTTGCTAGAGAACTAAAATGAACTAAATAGAAGAACACTGGAGATACTAGCAGTTCTCCAAACTTAACACGATAGTTGGAGTCTAAGTGACTCAGCAAATTATATATTTAGATAAAGGGTGCAGAGGATTTACCTAAGGAATCAGAATGGATTCTAAAAGGTGTACTTTACTCTTTAATACAATGACACAACCACTTTAAATACTCGCATCAAGAAATAATCATTCCTTCAGAGTCAGAATTTTGACTTGATTCTAAAGCAGGACTGCTATCTTTAATTCTTCCTAAACAAATGAAGTTGCATTACAATTCAAATGGATCTGAAATATGAGCAGTGAAGAATTTTTACTAAATTCTGTCTCTAAATATGAGACAGCATTCCAAGAATTTAAGTGTTCCTTACAGAACCACAGAATCAATTAGGTTAGAAATGCCTCTGAGATCATGTCCAACCTATGACCAAACATCACCATGTCAGCCAGACCACGGCACTGAGTGCCACATCCAGTCTTTCCTTAAACACCTCCAGGGACTGTGACTCCATTACCTCCCTGGGCAATCCATTTCAATGTCTAATCACCCTTTCTATGAAGAAATTCTTCCTAATGTCCAAGCTAAGCCTTCCCTGGAGCAGCTTAAGACTATGCCCCCTTGTCCTGTCACCATTTGCCCTTGGCTCTCCTCTTGTCAGTGTTCCTGTTCTCAGACTCTTCTATCTGCTGCATCCTTCAACTCCTCTGCACAACGTGGCTGTCCATAACCTCAGCCACTTCTCCAGGTGTCCATTCTCTTTTATCCCAACTGCCCTATGAGGCATGCTGAAGGCACAGAAATGCTGTAAAGTTATCTGCAGGACCATGCCTTTCTCATCAATATGTATTCTGTTTCCTAAAACTCTTCCTCCTGGACCTGAAAAGCTATGATATATTTCATTGCTACAGTCACTGAGAACTAATATGAAAAGAATTAATGCAAAATAATATATGAGGAGAAATTAAATAAAGATAGATTCAGAAAAGCTCTAGCATGGATGCTGTCTGGTCTCTTGAAAAATACTTCAACTTACCTGTGGTATTAGTAGCATTGCCTGATGACTGTTCTGTCCCAGGAGAGACCTTAGTTACGTGTCGAGGAGGCCTAGGTGATCTCTTCTGCTTTTTCCATTTTGATGATTCACTCATTCCTCCAGCTCTCATTTTCAACTGAAAACCAATAATCATTAATATCAGTATTACAAAATGACATAGCATAATGGATTACACAAGTCAACTCACAAAGGCTACCTCAGAAACTTTAAAGTCAGGCAACAGCACTTAAATATATCACACAAATTAATCAGCACCTCAAAGTCATGCAAACTACCCCTTGACTCCCCACATATTAGCCAACACTCCACACCTAAATCAAGGGACAATTAACTCAGTTGCTCTGCTATAATACATAATGAACAGTTCAATTATCACAACACTCCCTATTCCCTATCAATACCTCCCCAACTTTAAACTAGGATAAAGAATTCTCTTAGACCTACACATCTCAAATCTCTCTAGTTTTACCAAAGCTCCTAGACTTCCAAAGGAGTACCTAAGCAAGCATTAGTTAAGTTTGACATGAAACTAAAATGTCACCATCTATATATCAAGCTGGAAATGCAGCATGAGCATGCTACAGCTCTGTCACTGATCTCTTGCCTCAATTCACTCTTCATCTTCGCAGCAATGCCATGCTCACTATTAACAAGTATTTCTAACACTTCATTTGCTACTGGTGCATGTTACATTGCAAATACCACCCTAGCAATTTAGAAACAAACCTCATTCTCCTTTTACCTGCCTTCTGTCATTACTTCTCTTCTAAACCTAACCTTAACTCTTGAGATCTTTGTTGACCAAGATACTAGTTCTGGTTTGTACACAGAACTTTGATTGGGAAAACAAGAACAAAAACAGGAGGAGGGCAGATTGTGTGGCACTTGCTGCACAGCACTGCTATTTCAGGCATGCAGAAATGCTCCAGAACTTCCCAAAAACAGTATGATATTTAGTCACATGACTAATGGCCCTGGCCAGCATGAAAACCAGTTCCTTACAACATAAATTCCTCCAAGTGCAGGATTGCATGTACTCTTGTGTTTGGTAGCTGCAGTCAGCTTTTCTGATGCTGCCACCTCTTCAGTTTGGATGCAAATTTAAGCACTGAACAGGTATCTTGCATGTTGTGGAAACCATTCAGCAAGTTTCAGTACCAGGTCCCATTCAGTATTTTTTGTAAATTTATCACAGTTAAGTTTTATTTTGGGCTATAATACTCCTTATTTCTTATATCTCTAGCATCAGATTTAACTTATGTAGAAGACAGCTATATTCTTTAGTCTGTTCCTTTTTCTGCAACTTACCTCCTTCCAGCTACTACTACTCTTAAATGCCAATAAATCTTCTAGGTTCCACTACTGTTTTTTCTTTTCTTTCCATCTTCCAGGAAGATGGAAAGAATTCTAACTCCCTGTATATGGCCTCAGCCTGTACTTCTTCCCATTTAAACAAAGCTTGTGAAAATGTTATATCCCACTGCAGTAAACCATTTGTGTACCTTTTCTTCACACCACAAGTTGTATTTGTTTGATGACTAATCCCCAGGTTTTAGCTGGGCTACAGTTTCCTTGAGTGTGCTGATTAATAGATTCAGAATTACTTTGCTCCTTGTTACTTCTTTCTAATACTGCAGCAAGAATCTTCTAAGTCACAGCTTCTGGCAAATACTTACATGACAAGCACACAGCTAACACCAAAATTTTGCAGGTGTCAAAATGTTTTACAACGCTTATGGATCACAAACCTTTCATGTCAAAATCATGATTTTTCTCATCTTTCCTATTTACTGCTTCATAGGGCTATATAAAGTATGTGTTCTTTTTGATTCTTGGTAATTTCTAAAATCTAAGCTTTAAATACTACAATAGCTGCATTTATTAAAGGCTTAAAGTACAAATTAGATCAGATAGTTTTACCTACCAGCTATTATAGAAATAGCTGTATTTTTTTCCTCCTTTTTCAATAACTTATACAGTAAGATCTGAAGACTTATGGTTCATCATACCAAACTACTTTCATTAGGAAGCAAACCTGGAGGCATTATGTGTTAAACCAAAAAAAGTCCGTTTCACACAATTTCAAAACACGCATTGCTTCTAGCTACTAAATCCTGTTGTCATTATTTGCCAGGTTAAAAGTTACTTGCAGCAGGATACAAAATTGAATCAGCAACACAGAGCTGAGATAGTGATACAGGCTAACCAAAAACCACTCCTTTTGCCCTCAGTCATGCTCCTGAGAAACACCTAAGGTTTGAAACATCATATCAGACAATGCAACCTAACAATTTAATTCCTGTTTCTAATCTCCCCTTATATACAACACCAATTACCACCTCAATTCAACACTAGCCCTTTCAAAAAGCATTTTTCCTCAGACACAAAATCTACCTTCTGCGATTGTCCTGTGTTTCATTTTAATTTCCAAGATTGCATCTTAAGGGTCATAAGATACAGGCCCATTTGTAATGATTTTGATGAAGCTGTGCCATCTTTCAGAGACTGAGTCACAACAGCTTCACATGGATGGGAAACAGTGTAGTCAGGCAAGCAAGAAGACTTACTTGATTTTTAAAAATTTCAAAACATTTAATCAGACTATAAGCAATTTAGACCAGAATCCAAGTATATTTGACCTTTTTAGGTGGGATTTTCTTTGCTGCGTTATCTTTTGGGATTTTGGTTTGGGTGGTTTTTTGTGGGTTTCATNGGGAGTGGGTGGGGTGGGTGGGGTGAGATGAGATTAGCCAGTACGTCTTTTCCATCTCATACCATCCAATCTCCACATTCTACACAAATAGGTATCCTTTTATTAGAATTACCTAGTAGGACTACATAGGACTACCTCCCATATAAGGAGGGATGTGCCCTCCCTCCTTTTTATTTTGCTATCTCCTTTTGCTTCAATGCAGCAAACTATTGCACAGCTTTAAAAATTTGCAGAAGCAATCAGAAATGCTTAATAAAAACGTTTCACCAGTGTCAAGAGGCTAAATGCTGTTTTAACAAACAAACACTGAGTTTGGGAATTCTAAAACAATACATGTATCAAAGGACAGCAAAGTAACATCATTCCTTCTGGATTTTTTTTTAATTAAAAGGTAACAATCTCACATTTCTTTCCTTTTAATGTTAGCATAAAAAATGTAAAAAACACTTGTACAGTTTGCCCTTAACTAAAGGAAGTATTTCTAAATCTTGTTTTTATCTTCAATTCCAAGGCATTTCCCAGTTTCTCTAGAAAGCTTCATTGTATGTTAACACACCGATATTTTAAACCTAATGTTGCCTTTTTGATTAAATGCAGCAGCTAAATGGCATTTAATAGATCATTAACATATCCTGAATCTTACACATTATCTAAAACTCTCATTCCCTCTTCCATGCTCAGTGATATTAGAGTTACATTAGTTTTCTAATTATCAACATCCTTGAGACTACATTAAGCTGGTACTTTTGGCACTAAAAAACATTTGATGTTGGTATTTTAAAAATATTCTTTAGAAATGAGGGAGGGAGCTCAGAGGTACTGTTCACATTCATCTTGCAATTCTGTACAGATTCAGTTACATTTATCTGAGTTACTTTTGCATAAAGAAATGTCCACAAAATCAGAGAAGAAAAAAATTACAAGACTCCAAATGCTTCCTTTGATAGATGCGGTTTTACAAATAAAACCCTAGTTAAGGTCTAGGAAGGTGAAGAAAAATGTAATACTACAAGATTCTTTTTAAAGGGTCCATGAGATCTCATTTTTCTACAAGCCACCTTACCTGTACTCGTTTGTTTTTCCATAAGATACTGTAAGCCTCAAGAGAAAAGGGCAGGGGCCAATGATTAGTAATTAAAGTGATTATACTAAAACATGAGCTCATTCTAGATGCAGCATGGAACTGGTCAGCACACCAAGTAGCGTTCAAGACACAAAAGCATGCAGAGAGAACGCAGTCCACGATCCGAATCCTGGAGACACCAAGGCAACCCAGTAATCTCATTTACCTACCTGCCTGCACTGCAACAACTAATGAAGGTTATTGGTGAAATGTATTTACACATCTCAGGCAACTATGAACAAAATCCACCCCAAAAATCTGTGAAAATTCAGATTTATGTTCCTCCTCACTCCCACAGCAGAATCCAAAAACGTTTACTTAGAGCACTTTCTACTGCAAAGGGAAACATTTCTTAGTCTTTTTTTTCTGTGTAACTCTGCATAAATCTGCAAGTCTTGAGCCGCTGCCTTTCAAACTATCCTCTTTGTGTACCTATTTTGTCTTAGACACCGGAAAAAAGAGTGGCATTTCTAAATGTTCTATTCAGCTCTGTCTGGACTAAGTAACATTAATGGAAGACAAAAAACAAAGCTACATTAAGTTTATGAACCAACATGGAAAACTGAGAACTGTCCTAAGTTAGTTTTTCAGGGTTACTATGATCCAAACCAAATAATCTGCATGCCTACAGTATTTCTTTAGCAGTATTTTCTAGGGGAATTAGCAAGGACTAACACATTTCGTAAATCAGTCTGGCCCCCCTGATCCCCCATTAGCATACACTGTGCTGGGACACGTACTTTCAGTAGAAACATGAACAAAAGATACAGCAGTCTCCTTCAAAAAAAACTTCAGAAAGCACTGAATTCTGTGGCCCTGTACCAAGTAACAAAGCTCAGAGATTCAACTTGACTAAAATAATTTTAAGGCATGCTGGGTCAAAAGACTCCTCAGGTATATGGAGGAGCTATGTCTATAATTAAGCTCAACAGGCAAGACACACAACACTACAGAGACAAATCTACACTTTTTATGTTTCCTTTTTTCAGGTTTTCACTGTCAAATCTTACCCATGCCCTCCCACTCCCTTCTTCCAGAGTATGCTGTGATGGTGTCTTAGGTGGCACTCACCAAGACAGTGAATGCTGCAGTAAAACAAGGGTGTCTCCCTCCCAAGCCTGCCCCAGCTGCAGCCACAACACTGCAAAGCAACCACGGCATGCACTGTCTCCAAAAGCCATGCTGTGTCAAATGAGTGGAGGGAGATTTGCTGCACACAACGTAACTATCCCTCAGGTGGTGTTTACAAGAAAAGGAAAAGGAGAATAAGGTAAGAAGGAAGAAGGGAGAGAGCGACCTTCAGGTTCTTAAAGATCAATACCCTCTCTAACTGGTTCAGGGCTTTGGGCTGTTCCCCACTACTTAGCTCCAGTTTGTTGAGGAGACCTGAAGAAATCTGTGAAAGATAGGCAAATGCATGATTTAAACAAAGCAAAAAAAAAAACCCAAAGAGAAGAATAACCTGGTAGAGTGCAAGGCTGCAGGGCACACTCCTGGCATGCACAGCGAAGAGACAGTACAGAGTGGACACAAGACAGAGCATCACTTAACCGAGCTGAGAGCAGCCATCACTTGGTAAGGGCAGCCTTCCTAAAACCAGTCACCTTCACTTTACAGCTTCTGTACACAGACCATACAAAGCCTGATTCCTGCCCTACATTAGCCTGATCTCTTTTAGCTTTCCATACGCCAGCCTACCATCATCACAAATCCTGTGATTTCTCCCATAGCAAGGGAAACGAGCAGTCATTCGTTTACCATACAAGAAGTAAAGCCTTAAGCTTTACTAAGTTTCAGATTCCTACAACCAAGCATTCTCTCAAAACACTTCTATAATTGCTCTGAAATGTATGCTTACCCTATGCTGTCTCTTTTCTCAACTAATTGAAATAAAAACAGAGTGGATGCTATAAACTGTATATTCAGTGTTAAGTTGAAAGGTGGTTATTTCTTCTCTAGCACTTTTCCCCATCCTATTGCTCTCAACAGCAGAATCTATTACCTTTATTGATATTCTTCATATGGAATATAAAGAATATAGAGCATATATGGAGTTCCTCAATAAGACCTCTCTTCAATTAATCTACATTAATAATCATATAAGGTCACATAATGGTATTTGAAATACTGAATCCAGCTGCTAAAAACCTCACTGTATTGATCAAGATGGTGGGGTTGAACAAATCCAGAACTTCCACCCTCAGAAAACTGTACATTTAGGGAAGGGGAGATAAAGAAAAGTCTTCTTTGATTTGGCTGCTAATAGAGATTGCATTGATTATGTGAACTAAGGTGCTCACCACAGAATGGTGTCCCTTCTATAAGTCACCAAAGCTTTTTATACGAAAGCCAATTTCATGCTTCCATGCTGTTTCACCAGCCTCAAAAAGTTTCCCTTCCACATAGGAGGAACTGGACAAAAATATATCCCAAAAGCTCAGTATTAGACCTGTAGTGAATGAAGAATGATGAAAAAGAAGCTGGAGAGAGAGCAGAAGACAGCAGATAACCAGACAATGATACCCATCAGGTCCCAGAACTTGCTGGGGTTTTCTAGCCCACAGCAGCTGATGGCTGTTCCCAGAATCCAGACTGTCTCAGTATCATTATGCCACTGGACTATCTGGACTTAATCCCACAGAATTAACGACTCTATGTCCATTTCTGCGGTTAAACATGCTCTTTCAGTGAACTGGGACTTGTAGAAACAAAGAAATACAAGTGTGAAAGCAAACAAAATAGAAATGAGCGCAAGCCAAAGACAGGAGCAGAGCAGTCAACACAGTGCTGAGTCTTACCTTCTTCATGTTCGTTCCCATGTAGCTTTTAGGCTCTTCTTTAAACTGAGGCAACCTGAAATACAAAGGGCAAGCCAAAATACATATGCTTACATGGATTAACAAGAAGGGGAAAGAAACAGGCTGGTCTTTCCAGTTATGCTGCAGATACTAAAAAACCCAGATTAGGTTTTCTTCACAAAGAGAAACTCTCCTAATTTCTTTTCCTGCCAAAATCTGCCAAGGGAAAGAACCCACAGAAGTACAGATGAGAGGTGCTTTGCACACTATTACTGCTAATGGCTGTTTTTCTGTATTGACTTTCCTGCCATGTAAAGACCATTTATTTTCCTTCTGTGTATATTTTCAGCAGTGGACTATTTACATTTGTTCAAAACAGGTTTCTTTGATGCTGCTAAAACCAGCTGCTGAGTCAGTGCTATCCACACCAGGACTCCTGCAGTGTACATGTTATTACTAGTCATGGCAATTCTTCTCTTTGAATTTGTAGAAACCCCAGCAGTTATCCTGTGTTCTGCATCATATAAACACAACTGTGGAGGGCAGCAGATGTACATTAAGTTGAATCTTTGGAGATAAGCAGTTCCCATCTCAGCATGAGGTGGACTGCTCTCACTTGTGCTACCAAATGACAGCATGTACAGCTCTACAGTTCCACACACCCTGCTCTCTCTTCTTTACTGTTTCTTTACTACAATTCTATCTTCACTTGATGAGGGTATAAAAGCCTTAGAGCACAGCTTTGGCTGTTTCTTTTTCGGGAAAGCAAGATGGCCAAATCACCCCAGCAGTTGCTGCCTTTGCTTTGCATCTCTATCCCAATGTCCACAGGCACAGATGGTGATCATGTCTCCGAGCCTTATCGAGAAGGACAGAGGAGAGGATTACACTGTAAGTAATGAAAAAGCACCAAGTAAAAGTCACATATGCATTTGGAGAAAAAGTAATGCAGTTTCTCCTTTTGAGGAGATTGATTCTGCCTTTGCCCAATATTCATCCAGTGCACGATGCAGGGCACACAGAAGAGAAGAAAACTAAGATCCCATGGGAACTGTATGACAATGGGGAAAAAATATGATGCAACTGTGTTTCATAAGCTGTCAGTTTCACCAAAATGTTTTTCTACTAAAAGTGTATATGTACCTGTAAAAATTTCCTTCTTACAATACTCAGGGAAAGTCTATGATTACTTCACTATTTGGAGAAACAGTTTTGAAGTTAATTAACTTACTTGAGTTTTAAAGAAGTCATCTTAATTACCTGAAGGGTGCTGAAAAGGGCAGAACATTTGTCCAAGACACAGGATTTCAAGAGTTTTAAATGTTCTTTGATGCGTGAGGTCAAAGCTCTCAGCCAGAAATCAGTGGGTATTCAACACCATTTCTGCTCTCTCTGCTAAAGAGAGCTATATTTTTTAGAGCACCTTTTTTTTCAGTGAAGTTTGCATTCTGTGTCCTGAAACTGGTTCTCTATCCTAAAGCTCTTCATTACTTGGCTGTCCATCTCTCCTCAAAGGACACCTTAAACCAGGCAACCTTCCCTACCTCTGTCTCCCTGCAGTCTGACAGGGTCAGCCCTAGAGAAACATGCCAAATCCTTCATCCCCTTCCACCTCTAAATAATGACCATTTTGGATGATTTTTCTGAGGGCCCTTAAGTGGAAGTGTGGAATCTTTCTGTCCTTAGAGGGCCATCTCGGCAATGCTGAGGCAAACACAAGCAGGTTTACCTTGTGAAGAGCAGCTGCACCATGTCGACCAGAGTGTGCTCTGCAGATTTTCTCAATAACTCTGCGAAGACAAAAACAAATAACACAGGTGTCATTACTCAGTGTGATATTATCAAGAGGCTTCTTCAAGCAGACTCCCCTCCGAGTCTTGTTTACAGAGATTACGGCAAATTTATTAAAACCAGCTCCAACCCCGCGTTACTGCAGACGGTCACGGCATCACACGGTGGCGCTACACAGCTGGGGAAAAGAGCAGTCCGGACTTGTACAGCGAACGCCCAACAAATCTTCCATGAAGTTGTAGAAAGACACGATAATATAAAGCTCAGCAGCTTTCCATGGATGCATGCTCTACAACAGAACTAGTTAATGCTGAGGAAACCCGATCAATTTCCTAAAGGCAGAAGGATGAACAAACCTACCACTGAGCCTCATTTCGAAGCATATGCGGAAACAGGACTGCATGATCTCACACACCGACTCATTGGTGAGGTGGGCTCCCACTGGGGTGAGCAGCAGCGTCCTCAACACCTGCAAAGAACAGCACCCACATATACCACACTGCAATGATACTTGCATGCATTCCCAAGAGGAGGTTGGTTTCCTCAAGAAAGACTGCCGTGAGCAGAAAACCTAAGGAGGCTTCTCCTGGAGTCATTTCAAATGGAATGCTGTGCTCAAGAAGCCAATTAGGTGACAAGAATGATCTCCTGACCCACTTCTTAAAGAGGTCTGATACACTGCATGCTACCCAGTATTTAAATTCAGGAACTAGCTATCTGCTCAGAAGTACACAGATCAAAGAGGTATACAGTCCATAGTTCTGTCTCTACAAAAGACTTTTCTCAAAAATAAGTCTGAGACCTCCATATTCTTAATTAACCCCCACCCCAACACAGACCATGCACAAGGTAGGATTATCAACACTACCACATTATCAAGTTCATAATTATAAGATCGTTTAATTTAAGCTTTTAACTATTTTAATTTGGAAAAGCTTTTACCACCAGTATATGAGCCATCTGTTTAAAAATAAAGTCTGTCACTAAGCTCCTGCAGAGTCAAAACATTGCTCCCTCCTCTTCATCTCTATGTAACAGGATATGTTCCACAACAGGCAGCAACCATTATGGTAATTACCATTTCTCTCCTCTTACCTGTAGGATTTTCATCAAGACAACCTCATCGCTTGCATGATCTGTGCCCACAAATCGAGCATGAGTGACAGCATCTGCCATGTTCTCCATCCCCTCTGCTGTGCCCTCATGGCTGGGATCTGAATTACAGAATAAAAGAGATGCATCAGGGAACAGCCATCTACCACCTCTGTGGGGAGACATCTACATGGAGATATTGTGTGACCTTCAGCTTCCCCAATTTCTGTGACTTGCACTGAGTTGACCTGACAAGAACATAACTCACCTCCCACTAACAGAAAGGCTTTATAACTGGGAGCTTTCAGAAAGATGTATCAAGAATCTAGTTACATTTGCAAAAAAAATCTAACTTAACAAAGAAAATAATTACAACTCTGTTGTTACTGGTTCTCTATGTTTTAGAAGTTAACTTTTAAGACTGTGTCCTGTTCCCTACAATACAGCCCAATCAGCTATTAAATGCATTCAGGGCCTTCTTGGGAATAAAGAAAAAACAGCTCTTAAACATAGGGAACTTAAAATTTACTCTCATGAGAAGAAAATGCCAAACAGGTTCCACTAAATTGAGAAGGGAAAATTGTCTCTTGTTCTACCCCTCTCAAGGAATGAGAGCTGGGAAGGAACAGACCGGTAGCTTTCCCCAGAGAAAACAGCAGACAGACACAATCACAGTTTAGATATCAGAGTTGCAGGCCTCCCACTTCAATCATTCATCAAGGCTCCTTCTCTCCATTTCAATCTTTTGCAGCTACAAACAATGGTGCAGTTGAGAGAATGTTTAGGATGAGATTGTTGCTAGTAACTGTATCTTGTGCTACATTACAGTGGCTTCAGAAAAACTGCCTCTGGCTTTGATTTCATTCTCACTTAGACAATATGGCACTGGGCTAGAATCTTGATACCCTTCTACCTAAACAGTCATTAGGAAAGAAAGGAGACAACCTAAACATTGCTTAATACCTCATTAATTGGCAATGGGGCCTCTTGAACTCCAGCAACAATGATGCTGACAGAGGAACCAAGCAAGACCTCGTATGCTTTGCAGAGAAGCTTTGGAGATTCCCTCTTTGACTCCAGTAACATTCACATCTAGGAAGAGCTATAAGCCCTTGGTATTAAAGAAAGTTGCCCTTATTGTGGCCCAGAGACAGCAGCCTCTACCATGCTCCTATCCCGAGCAGCTGCAGAGTAAGAAATTTCTCATAGCTGCATAAAACTGAAATGGCACCAGTGTACTTTAGCATCACACAAATCTGCACAGGAACAGCACTTTGCCATTGCCATCTCTTACGCACCCCTTTTAAGAACAGAGCTGGCTTATTTTTGACATTGCTCACACACACACATACACACAGAAATCTTGCATAGTTTAGAGCAACTTCCTCTCCTAGTTTGCCAAACAAACTTCACTGTGCTTTTAAGAAGGCTGTTCTGAAACCAGTCGGTCACTTTTCACTCAGTTTAGCAGCAGCACACAACAGGACACAAAACTGGAAGCATTAGGTAAGAGGCCTGGCTGTCAAAAGCAGTCCTCTGCATACCTTCAATAATGGCTTATAATCCAGTGAGAAGCTACTACTCTTCTACCAAGGCAATAAAATCAGTCATAGGTTGGTGAGTCATGCACTTTTATTCATGGAGGTAATAGCATAAATCACCAAAGGTGATGTAGGCTCATTCTGAATTGTCTTAATTAAATTAGGTAAAGACCAGTGGTGTTACAATGCCAGCACCTACATTAGCATTACTGTTAACCAACCTCAACAACCACAGTGGAAAACAGCCCAGTGGGAATCAAGACAAAAAAAGCAACTTGCTGCATAAAAGGCTCCCACAGGCAGCACACACAGATTCACTTCATTGTCACCTTTTCCAGGAGATGTGAGTTACTCTAGTCTTAGGGATACATTTAATCATAGTTACAGATAAACAGTCTGTGTGAAAAGGAAATGCAAGCAAGTTGTGCACATGCTTCTTTAACAGATCTGTGAGTACTGCTTTGCTGTTCTAGCCCCTACCTTCAACACCTCTCTCCCAACACACATCACGCCTGACTACTTCAGTTCTGGCTCCCTGGAACAGCACTACAAATTCAGGTCAATTTATAAAGCCTCTTGAGTTCAATTAAAAGCACAGATACTTCTACTTTGCAGAAACAAGATACAGACAAAAATCTTTGTTCCCTTGTGAGAAAACAGTACAGAAAGATGTATCGATGCCTGCTCAGAATCACTAACAAGAAGTTTGAGTGAGCACAATAACAGTTTGAAAATTGCCATCTACAATGCAAAGATCTAGACACCCCATCTAGATACACACATTTCATACCAGGTGCAGTCTTACAACAGGTGGGCAAAAGAACAAACAGAAATCAGAAAATCCAGGCTCTGAACCAGAGGGAATTCAGGAAAGCCAGAAGCCTGATCAGTAACACCTTTAATGGAACTAAAATAAATCACCACAGAGACAGAAAAGGTGGAGGGGAGAACAAACCCTAAACTCCTTAAACAGCAAGTCTTCCCACTGGAAGCTGAGCAACAGCTACTTACTTACAGATACATCGTTTCCAGAAACATCAGGGAAAGCTAACTTTAGAAATGGAGCCAGAAGCTGCAGTGGACAATAAAAAGAGCACATACTTTTTCTGAGGGAAATACAGAAAAACCCAAGTCTGACATTTAGCCACTAGTCTTCCTATAGCTAAGGTTTAAGGCTCATCCAGTAGGCTGACAGCTCACTAGCTACTGCAAAACTGCTGAGCAAGGAAATAACTAATCTGAGGGATAAAAATCAATGGGAGTTTAGTATTGCCACACAGTTTTCTAGTACTTGAAAAGTTATTGTGTAATTTATCAACTAAAACTCTTGTAGAAGAAGTACTTAGAGCAGAGGATAATCACTGTAATGCCAACTATTCCTGCTAAAACACACACATGGTGAATATCAAGTAATTTTATCAAACCGAGCTGTGACTGCACACTATACCATTAGTGAATTTGCAATTCAAACTACCAGAGATCAGAAGTCTTAAACTCTACTGAAGAATTATTCTTTTCTAACTGGTTTTAAAACATACCCCTCAGAAATACTGCCTAAAAAGGAGACAGATAACCACCTTCTGACACGTGACAGAATAAAAAAAACAATAAGACTGTACAAGGATTAGCAATTAAATACTTTGGAAATGGGAAAAAAAAAAAGCCATTTTAAACAAAGATATTTATCAGAGGAGTTTGGCCCTTTCACTGCACCCTGGTTTTCAACCCAGTGTGTACAGCAAAAACCAACCTCTCACAGAACAGACAAAGCTAATGACACTTTTTTAAAAAATGCTGGCTTCACTTGTCATTATGCAGCCCCAAGACACACTATAATATCTGCCACACTGCAACTTCCCTACCATGGTTATGCCAGCATTCTTCTCTCTTGCTCTGTATAGTTTGAAACAAATTTGTACATTAAGAACAGTTTTAAGCATTTCCTATGTTTAGGCAAACAGTATTTAGACTACCTTTAGTCTTATATTACAAAAAGAAATTATAATACCAAAAAGCTTTCATTTAACAACACAACCTAGCCAGATGTTCAGCCAGCACCACTAATCCCAGCCTAACTGGTATCTGGAACAGCACAAAGGACAAGGCTGCTCTGAATGTCACCTGAAGCAACAACGAAAGGTCTCAGATTACAGGTTCTGCCCCAGAAAAAAAGCCAGGCAGAGAGTCTTCCACTGCCTACTACAAAGACACACAATCACCAACAGTTACAGGGATGCACTCTTGTTGGAGTGACACAATTAATATTCTAAACAACAGGTAGCTAGAGAAAGACTACAAATTCTAAACTCCATTTTTTCCTGTTTCTGCCTCAATCAAGCATTTGTAGTCAGTCGTCTGTGCAGACATTTGCCTGGACATGTGATATAGATCATAAAAGCCCAGAAGAAGAATCCACCCCTCACTGTAATGCTGAAAGTCATATATTTTGCAATATTGCTTAATTCTTCAGGGAGACATGTTTTACAGGCTTATTTTTTAAAATTTCTTTATTGTCCTAGGAACTTATGTCATTATTGCATCGTTCTAGTAATATTTTTGTACTTAATTATATCAAATACTACCCACCAACTGAAGTCTTCTTACGCTAGATTTTCATCCAACACTTCAATCTTTTTTCCTGCAAGTCTCTATTTTTGCTCATTTTAGTTTTGTGTCTTACCCACAAAAGTGATTTGCACCGACATAAAGCCCCTTTCTTTCTCTAACTGCCTTAATGCTACCTCCAAAGAACTAAATATTTAAAACAAACAAAAATTCAAAGTGCTCCCTTCAAATGCAAAGGAGAAAAAGAACTGAGAGATCTGAACTCAGGGGGAAGGAAGACTGATAAAATTATTTTCCTTAAGTGAGACTATGTATAAACAAACACGGATAACAGGTTTTGTAATTTGCACAGGTATGATCACAAAGTACTAACAGAACTTACACAGAAAAATCAAGTACCACTAACAACAGGATGACACATTGATGGCAGACAGAAAGCCAGCTAATGAGTTACAAGCCAGCTGAGCCACGGGAACTGACCACATGCACATTATTAGTCTTTCACAAATACAAAGAAAAATGTGCAAATTTGGAAGTTTGATCAGCAGCAATACCATCTCTGCTATGACAACTGTGGAAAGTGAAGAGTACTGGCACACCACTGGACAAGGTCTGGAACTGGGCAAAAAATCATCCTCACTCTAGAGCAGAAATATCAGTCCCCAAAACTAAATAAATCCTACTGTGTTTCTACATGTTACAACATTGTAATCCAAGCTGGTATTCTTCCCTCCCTGGCCCTTTTGCTTGGAGGGCATTAAAAAGCAGCTGGTGAGCAGCACAATCCTGCAGCAGGCCCTAAGCACACACAGCAGTCAGGGCAGAGCAGAGGCTTTGGCTCTGTCTCCAGACACAGCTGTAGAGCCATGAAAGATCAGCCAGTAAGATATTAAGAAACTACAGATGCTGATTTCCCCAGTGTTAATGACAATTTTCTTATTTCCCTAATCTCCGTATTAAGACTGCAAGCATGTATCCTGGCCAAAGACACAGCTCACAGAGATGCATTTGGCTGGCATTTTGGTAAATCCCATGAAGTCACATAACATACCTATTAGTGCATATGAGAGGAACTTATTCACAGAGGTGAGTGCCAATCCAGTTATGGGGCCTGTAGTGTCTTCAGAACGGATTACTTCCAGAAAAGGCCGAAGAAAGACATTAGGTTCAATTTCAGATAGCTCTGTAAAACAAAAATAATTTTAAAAGGACAATTAGACTTTATTTATTAGGATTCATTTTCTCTTTAAGAATATACAGCAAGTTTCATCTCAGAGGAAAAAAGCCTGCTCTAGGTTTGTTTCAGAAGGCTGGTGGGAAGGTCAGGGTTGCTTTTACATACACACGCACACAAACACACACAGGTATGTGCATATTTTAAATGCACTGCTTTGTAAAGCTCACTTTCTTGCAATCTTCAAAACAGCTTTCTGGAGCCTTCTAAAATCTGATTGTAGGAACACTCTGTAAATGCCACAGAGGCCACTGCTGCCTAAATTTATGCTTTAACTCATTGTCAGATGTAGCTGCATTTCCCTATTACTCTTGGAACTGTGTGAACCCATGAACTCTATAGACCTTGTCCCACCTTCTGCCACCCCTGTAACATCCTACTACAGATAAAACCCCACGCTAATCACATGCAAAGTACAAATGTACAATCAGGTTCACTGGACCTCTTGCAGCTCTTTGCCTGAATACAAATTGCATTTCTGCAACACTAAATGTTTGCTTGGCAAAGACAGGAAAACCTCACAAGATAACCTAACTTAAAAACTCTTCTGTCTTGCTCTCAGCATAACTATATAAGCCCCTCAACCAAACAATTAAAAAGGGCACTCCTCTACTTGCTGTTTTGGCCAGCAAGGATCCCTTCTAAAGCTGCAGTACAAGAAGGCACTGAGCTATTGAGCTGGAGAAAAAACAACTAACAAGCTTCCTGAACTTTTCAAGATGATCAAGAGATGCTTTGGGAGTGGAAAAGAAATACAGAAGAGAATAACCAGAACTAGGGAAATTGACCAAGAAAAACAAACAAAAAACCTCAACCAAAACAAAAACCAAGTCCAACCAAATAAAACAGGAGGAATCAAGATAAGAGATGCCCTGAGGGGGATTTAAGAGAAAAAGCATTAAAAAGCAGGTGAAGGCAACCACAACACAGCTAGTACATAGGCACAGAAGAATGCATTAAAAGTAACTTGAATAATTTTGAGACCAGAAATATTCAAGTACAAAACTTGGCTCAACTTGCTGAAACATTCTTTTTATTCCTAATAAAAGTTAACAAGTCTAATGGCTAATAGTGTCACAGGATCACTGGCATTTATACCCTTAATCAAATACTGAACTTATCTGTCATATGAGTTTCTTTGAGGCAGGGAGGAAAAAAGACTGCAATTCCTGAATCCTTAGACAAGCTGCTGTTTTTCTATCTACCAACATAATTCAAGTATTTTGCTGAGGGAAAAAACCTAAACCCCTTGTTCTGAGATAATTTTATTACAGTTCCTATTGAGAAGCCTTAAGTATCAAAGCAAAAAAGTCTGTCAGAAAGTATGTTAACATAACTGTGTCAAATTATGGCAAGGAAGCAAAGGAGGAAAAACTATACAGGGGCTTATGTTTTAAAAGTTAAGAGCACAGAGAAGAACACCAAAGTGCTGCTAACTAAAGCAAAACTGCAAATAAAAAGGGACTTTGGGAATCGTTATGCCATCTCTTACATTTCGGCCACCAGTTCAAATAAGACCAACACCACTCACTTGTGAGGGGTTAAAAGGAACATGATCATTCAACCTTTTTGTCTTAAGAACAACTCCCCCAATTTGTTAGATAATATGCTGTAATATAATAATATGTAACATTACAATGGTGTCACCTCTCAATAGCACATGGAAATCCAGATGATCATAAGATACATACATACACTACATTAATGCTTATTTAAGTGTGCTTTATAGAACACTGGACTGGTTACATGCACTAGGACAGCATTAAATATAGTAGGACTGCTCGGGATCAAAACTCAATTTCTTCTTTCCCAAAACTGATCCTTTCTACAGACCAGACTATAATCCTGTCAATTCCTCCAGCTTCCTTCAAACTGGTGAGTCCCAGGATGAAAAAGATGCACTTGATTAGCAAGAAAAATGTGACTTCAGCAGATGTACATCACTGCACAATAGAATGAGACAATGAAGACACTCTTGGTAGCAGAGGATGTATAGGGCATCACACTCTCCATTAATACATCTTTTAGGACAACAAATAGACATTTTCTTTACAAGAGTAGGGGGAGTATGAGACTTTTCCTTTCAATTAAAATTTTAAATCTTAATGTCATTAAAGATCAAATTCCCTTGCAGTCTAACTGAAATTCGCAACTTACATTAAGATCACAAAACAGCTTGTCATAATTAGGATTCAACTTAGGCACATATTGTGGATTACACAGCAACTTTGGCCACTTTCGCTAATAATCAGAGATTCCAGACTTTACGGTAACAAAGCACTTTACATTAAGCTCTCTGAAATTGACAGTTTATGCTGTAAAACTGTTTAGACAGGGTAGTTGGTCCTGTGGTATTAAAAAAAAAAACAACAAAAACATGCCAGACAAAAAGAGAGCATTTTTAGTGCACTAAATTACTACTGTCTGAAAGATCTAAGTGTCAATGAAACACCAATCTCATTGCTCACAACTGAGGAATATTCAGTTAACCACTACAATGAGCTCTTCTTACCAGACGCATTTGCAAGCATTGAGGACTTAGCAGGATCACCAGCTCCCTTTTCAAGGCAGAACTTTATCTTGGTACTGGTCCTTTGCTTCAATGGAAAGTTTGGGAGCACAGAAAAACACTGATACTGAAGCTATTCTTGCTGTATTCTATCTTGAAACAGATTACTTTAATGGGCTAAAGAAGGTTCAGCATCTGAAAGTGACACTAAAGCTACCTGGATTTTTAAATCCACTTACATACTAAAGCTACTGTGTTTTTAACACAGTGACAATTTTGCAAACAAACAAGTAAATCAAACATCTATCCTCTTCTTTTAACTCAATCCTGTTGAAGTCAATGAAGTTAGTTCAGACACTGTTTCCTCAGCAGGTTTTCTTAGTCTTGTACACCAAAGGTGGCAGTGTCCAGAACAAACATGCCAGCCCTTTTGGATCAATAGCTACAAATGCAAGCTGCACTCCATGCTGGCTTTTCCACTACAGCTCAGGTTTGATCTAGTACACAGAACAGCAGGAACTGAATAGCATTCTTTTCACAATACTTTGTTAAGGTGGGACCATAGTCTTTAGAGGGAATTGTTTTGCCCAACAAGTTAAAACTTCATGAAAGAGATACCACAGAAGCCTTGCCATGACCTAACTGTAAAAGCAATCCTGTGCTCTCCTGAAAATATCTAGGAACCTCAGAAAATATAGCAAAATCATTTATTACTTAATAAATTCTTGTGACAAAACAAAGGCTATACAAGGTACATACTAAATGTTTGGAAGTACATGCCTGATGTTTGTAACAACAGTCCAAAAAAAGTAGCTCTGAATTTTCAACTCTGGTTCTTGTTTTGCCACATTCAGGTTCAGGCATTACAAGTGAGGTAACTACAACCAATGAGAGAATTGAGAACTGCCGATACAGACGTTTCTCCAAGTATATTTTCTAGCAAGAGACATTTTTCAGTGTTTTAACTAGAAAATACAGGATGGTTCTCTACTTAAGCAACCAGTTTCAGCTCTGGGGGAAAAAAACAACCAAACAAAAAACCCATCCAAAAACCCACCAAACCTGCAAGCATGACTTCAGCCAAGGGTATTACAAGAGGAAATACTGAATATCTGTCTAAAAAGAGAACAAAATTTCACAAGGGATTCATTCAAGCAGCCTTCCTTTGAAATCTATTCAAAGCCAGGGAAAATTTATATTAAAACATTACTTAGACTAAAATGAAGAGCCTGGTTTGCTTTGAGGACTGCTGGAAAGCACTTCCCATTCTTTTCACACAGGTCCATTCAAGAAAATTTCAGAGAAGCGAGTGGAGACCAGCATCAGCACAAAACTCAGAAATGCTCAACTAGCTTAAAGCAGTGGATGGAAATGGAGAAGAATGGAAAGAGTATCTTAAGTAATGTATCAAAAAGCCAACTCTTCAGGCTAGCAATTTTAATGAGGACACAATTCCTTTGAGACCACAGTGCTTTCCTTCATTCTTCCCATGGATTATTTGCACTTAGACACACATGTCTATAATGATATTTAATCAAGTAATTCATGTTTAAGCACCTAGCTCCCATTTCAGCAATCCCATTCAGCCATTCTGGCACTTCAGCAAACAAACTGCATCAGACCTCTGGCGTCCCTTTTCTCCTGAAGTGCAGGAGCAGGTCCCCCTCGGACGAGTTTTCTTATTGTTAGCACACTGTTGGCACATTCCTGATCTAAAACGCTCACATAAGCTGCTTTCTCTGGCAGTTCAACTCTTCACTCCTGAATGACTCTTATCAGGATCGGCTATGCGTTCCGAATCAGAGTAAATGAACAAGAAAAAATTGTTTATGACAAGTTATTTCAACATCATTTGTCCCGAGGACAGGCAACTGCAACCCAAACCACATGACCTGGACTCCTCTTATGCAGCAGCTGTTGGCCTTTGACGCCCAGCCTTCAGAAAGGCTGTCTGAGCTGGATCCCACGCACCTCTCCAGCGCAGACGAGCTCAGACAACAGCTACGCTTTGAGCATGCAGCATTACCTTCCCTGCTTGCAAACTGAACTGTACAATGAACAGACATTCTCTTTTCTTAAGGTGAGAAAAAGACAAAGATAACACCGTAACAGAGCAGAAATCCAGTTTTTCCGGACTCTTGCCTTGGGGCTCAATCTGTTCACGCCACAGAAAACTGAAGTATCAGCAAGTGCTTCCTGGGTCATCCTCAAAACCACTTTCTGCAAACACTGCCATTCTGGCCTACATGACATTCACTTTATTCTCAGTTCACTCAACAAACACCACAACATTTTGTCTTTTCACTCAAAGGATGAGAAGTCCCTGCAGTTTGGATCGACAAGTCAGACTGAATAAGTTACAAGGAAAAAGGACAAAATTGTACTTGCCTTTTAAAACCATCTAAAAGTATGGAGTGGTCATACTTCCTGGATTTTCATAAACCTTTTAACTGCTGAAATAAGTACTGGCTTAATTTCAGCTAGGTCAAAATGCAGGATTGCAGGGAAATGAGAATTTCTTTTGAGTTAGTCCTGTGACTATCAGCTGTTTAATTTAGAAGTTAACAAATCTAGCAAACAGAATTATAGTAATTTGTTCCTCTAAGAATCTTCAGAGCTTGAATTTGCTTTACATAGAGTCACTAGGTAACAGGCACAGAACAGTATATGCATACTGGCTCTAGGTGCCCTGGCAAAACTGCAACTACAGCAGCTCTACAGCTGATAAACAGAGGAGGAGCATGTTTTTCACCACTCCAAAAACAAACTCTCCAGACTGACTGGAACACATGCCACTCTGCACCTGAGCTAAAAGACATACCCCGACTTCCAGCTAGCAAATTCACTCCAACTCTGACATTTAACCCCAGATAATGATGGCCAATTAATGTTGGATAACAAGTGCAAAAAAGCTACGCTACAGATGATCCACACTCCTTTGTTCCTGAGCATATGTCCTGCTCCACACAGCCCTGGTACAGACAGTGTTTCAAGTGAAAAGAATCCTCTGCCATCTCTCACCTGCAAGGGGGTCTTAGTTGCTCTCATCTTGTTTTTCTTGCAAGTTCTAGACCAGCCCTTGCAACACAGTGCAGTTGGTAGCACATTTGTAGATATTTTCTGATCTGAAAGGAGAACAGATTGCCACCTATACAGTCTGTATAGTGCAGCCAGTGTTATGAGAGAAAGCTCTAGTTCTCCTTTCTGAAAATAATGGCAATGTCCACTAAACTTCATAAATAAGAGGTCATCAAAAGCCACCGGATATTCTCTCCAGGTTCTCCACAGTATCATTGTCTTATCCTAATCTAAGCTCTTAATAGATAAAGAAAACAGGATTCTGCCAGCTAAGGAGAAGCTGAGGAGCCAGAAGCTTACATCCTAGTTTCTAAAACACATAAATACTGTGGGGATTGTGCAACACAGTATACATACCACAGGGATGTGTGGAAGCAAGCTTTGTGCATCTCTGAAATCAATACTTCATTATAATAAATGGTATCAAAAGCTTTGCATAAAATAAACATAAACACAGGCTGAAAATCAAGGATATTCAAGCCAATGAAGGAGAAGTATGCATTAACTGTAATCCTTTTCTAAGGATGTCTGTAAAATATACTCTTCAAAGCTAATGCCCTGTGAATTAAAATGGTCATTCAGGGGCCCCAGCCCACCAAACCAAGAGGGAAACAGTGCCATTCACAGCCACACATGAATGCAAAGCTGGAATTACAAATGCAGTTTGACAAGGGGAACCCAGAGATGTCAAGCCTGTTCTGTTTGCCTAATTTCATTACAATGGCACAAATGCTTTCATTTGTCACACTCCAGCTTCATGTGTTTATCTCCCTTTCATTAAACATGACTTTAACAAATGACTGTTCCATAGTGCCAAGATCTCAAGCACCCCTCAGAACTGAGATTTTTATTTTGGGGAAGCATGACATAATGCATACTGAGCATTTGACTCTTCACATCCTTTGGTTAGGGCAACATAAACTCAACTAAAATACTGTCTTTTATGGAATTACTTATATCTACCAGTGAAGTAGAAGCACTGACAATGCCACCAGTGTGTGCCATTCATTATAAGGAGTTTCATCTGATGCTGTGCTTCAAATTCAGCTGCTCTGACTGACCATTAAAATTTCCTAGGCATTTTTTCATAAGCAAGAACTTGCTAGAGTATCTTCAACCAAAACTACGCTGTAAACTCCAGCTGTGTCTCCACCGCTCCCTTAAGTGCTTTTCACCCAGCTGTAGTATTCTGTTCTAGAGTGGTATTACAAGAAGCAGAAGATAGTCACTTCAATCACAAGGAAAGCAAATGCCATCAGCAGAAGTATGGAACTACAAAAGGAGGCAAACTTCCATGGTTTCTACTTGGATGGACTTAAAAGTACAGACACGAGTACTTGCTCCACCTTGAATTTCTGATGCCAGTCATGAAGGCTGCTGAGTGTCTGAATATGAGGTTATTTCAAAAGTTGAAGTTGTTTAATTCTGTTTTTATTTCTTGCACTGAGGAGACAGCAGAGACAAACATCTTGACAAACTTTTTTTTGAGCTATGCTTGACATGTACTGGTCAGAGGTTGTAATCAAAAGACTGCTTCAAAATAAGAACACCTCTTAAAGTGAGCTGAGGGGTAATTTAGCACAGTAAGGTTGAAGGTCATCAGGAGCAGACCTTGCTACAAATCCTAGCCTATTTCCTCCCATCTTGTGACCTGAACACCTCTGAAAGGACATGACTAATTCTGATGAAAGGCAAAAAATCAAGTAACTATACAGTAAAAGCCTACCATCTCCAAACTGCTCTCTCATGAGTGTATCTTTTGCCAGTGTGAAGAATGATAAGGGTAATTTCAATGCTAATCCATCCTTGTTTTCATGAAACCCTTCCTCCTACATCATAGTAGAGGATAAGCATTAGAGCACCACTTGATTTTGCTAGCACATTTCACAGTAAGATTATTTACTTATGATAGAAATAAGCAAATTCAGAACTGCTTAAATAGTTTTTTTATCTCCCTTACGGAAAGGCTGATTGCCCTGAGGGAAAGGAGATAGGGTAATACAGCTGATCTAAGCCTCTGATAGGTTTTGGAATATACCACTAGTTTTGTGGCTTTTACAAACAGACAAAAGCTCTAAACTGTTAATGCCAATTGTAATGGCCCTTAATTCTACTCCAGAAAACTGAACCCCCCAATGACTCTACAAAAACTGACTTGAGATTTTACCTATTCTTGAAGCATTTTTCTCCCATGGGTGGAAGTCACTTAGCCAGAAGCTCAGTAAGCTAAACTGCTTACAAGTTTCACAGGTAACTGAAGCTTAACATCCACTTAAGAACTCCAACAAAACAAAATCATCCCATTAAAAACAGGCAAGTAAATGAAGGCAAGCTTCACTTTTTGCCTGTCCAGAACCAGATGAAACTGTTTCAGAAGATTCTTGCAGAAAATCACCATGCATATGACAACAGCCAGTTTTTTTGATAAACCTGCAGCAGGTCTGAATTTCAGAACCCACAGGCACTCACTCCTCCAAGCCAATGACACTCAACTCTAAATGAAATTACTAAACCAAAATAAACCAAATCAAAAAGCAGCCATCCCATGACAAATTCATCTGCCCTTGACCAAATGCTGATAGTTATTGATCTTGCTGCAGTTGTGAATTAGAGCCAGGTTTCCCAAGGTTCCCCCCTAATACGAGGAAGACAGCGTGGCCAGTCTAACAAGACAGACAAGGCTAAATGAAACCTGTGGGGAATTACACACTGCCGAGTCCAAAGGATGGACTTAGCTGCTCATCTTACTGACAGTACAAGTTTGATGCATGTCAAGTTTAAGCACTCTTTCTCCTCTCTAAAAGAAATTGGTACACGTTGAAGAAAGAGCAATTAGATGGTGACACTCTACAGAACCGAATTCAGTCACTGAACTTGCTTCACGATGATATTTTACACATCTTGCACAGTACCAGGCCCAAGCTAAGTAGGCAATTTAAAAGCCCAGGAGAAATTAAAACTCCTTTCCTGATATTTTAAAGCACAGTGATTTTCCACAGCTTTCTGTGCCTACCACGCTATGAATAGAGCTCTCATTGGAAATTCACCATGTTGTGAAAAAGAAAACTTCACTATTTCTAGGACGCTGGAGAAAAGATTACAGTTTTATCATCAATTAGCCGTCTGGATGTTGCTCCATTCTGTTTACCCTTTCCTCAAGGGAAGCCAATGAGTGCCAAGGGGAAAAATTAAAAGGAAATTGAAGAACAACAAATCCCAAACAAGCCAAGACATTTCTTGTGTTGCCAGAGAATCAAAAATGCATCAGCGAGACAGACAAAATCCAAAGACTGAAATGAAGAAAAGCCTGATGACCCAAGAGGAAAAAATCTTTTAATGACAAAAATCTCTCTCAAAGGGTCAATGTACCTAGCTGTTATGATTTACACAAACTCTTCTATTCAACCTGAACTAATCTAGGAGACATTGTGCTTCACCATATTATCAGAAAGTAAAACTCCCAGGTGCTAATGGCAAAATACAGTGGCCCAGAGCTCAAGAACCCACACACCAGGTGACCCCAGAACAAAACAGGAGACTTGAGGAGAGCAGAATGCAAAACATCACGGAGGTATTAGTTTCAAACCTAGAGGAGTGGAACAGAAGCAAAAGGAAAAGCCCAGCCTGCTGGCAGCCAATACAACCATTACCTTAAGACATACAAACAGAAAAAAACATTAAGCAACCTTTTTTTTCACCTCCATAGCAATAATTGAAACAATCAGTAATCCTTGCACCCACAAACGTGTGCCAAAATTTTGATGCTACCTGCATTAAAAGGCAGCTCAATTCCTATAATAATTACAAGTGAGCATTATGTTCTTGCAAATGGACTGGGGAAATAAATTAATTTCTGCATACTGCAATGTGCTAGAGCAAACCACTGATACAAGGTCCTGATGACACATGAAAAGAAACAGAATTCTGAGTTTTAACACTTTTGACTTTTTTTTGTTTGTTTTTGCATCTGAAGAGATCTGTTTATGCTATTCAACTTCAGTGATCACAAGTAGGATATATCTTAAGACAGTCATCATGGAAACAATGTTATATCAATCCCCAACTCCATTAAATACATTTTTTTCCAAGCTCTGGAATCATTTATCTGCTGTGAAACAATCAAATGTCTGTGAAGAATCAAAATGGCCTAAAATCTATGTAAAGAAATAGAATACTGGCTACAGTCTCTAAGAAAGTGTCAAATTTATCTATTTTAGTCTATTACTAATGGTTTTGATCTAGTACATACCCATGACAGAATAAATCACTTCTGAGTGGCTCAGAAGTTCAACTGAGTGATCCTGACAAAGGCAATCACTGACTACAAACAGCCCACCAAAACTGATGTAAAAGCGACAGCACAACACAAACTTCAACTCCTTCAGACATACATGGCTGCTGGTTGAAGCCAGCCCCCAGCTCACACACTCAGGTAAGCTTCTTCAATCCCTCTCTTCTTCCCCTAGGGCACAACAGAGCCCAGCTCTCCAACTGGGATACACAACACATACTGAACAGGTCAGCAGACACAGCTCTGCTTTAACCCCCACCCCTAGCATTTCTGCTGCCATGACCTCTGGGATGCAACCATCATTCTTCAACAGCGCTTATTCCCAAGATTCAGTAAAAAGCCAAAGACAGAAGAATTTCCTTTTGATTTTCAATCCTAGAATTTGCTCTGACAGGAAGTAAGCACATATGCAAATAAACTGACCATCAAGTGGTAGCGAGGCCCTTGATCACAGACAGGCAAATCAGTCTACTCATCCTCTGCCACTCATCTCCCCTTCCTGCCCTTGGGAAAGTCAATTCATCTCTGCTTCAACTCCTCATATGATAAGGGAACATATTTGGCCTTAAGTGCTGTGCCATAGGATTACCTGGAAATATTATTTCAAAAAAACAGCAACACCAATCCAATAAAAGCTTCCTGCCCTATCCTCCCAAAATCAAAAGTTAACTAAGACTCCTACTTAAAACAGCTATTTTTCAAGTTAATATTTAAGTTAGGGAAATATGATATGCACTGTATAACACAAGTTGAAATCAAAATTATATTTACAGTTTATCACATAGAAAAACAGCAGCTGAGCTTATGAAATATCATTCAAAGAAAACTGGAGAAAAAACTTGGTAGTGCTTAGCCACTCACTTTTGGGGTATCAGTGTTAAGGAACTTGATTTTAAAAAAAGCTAAATTTCAGAAGACCTAAGGAATGAAGGGAAGAAAATATACATCTTTTTCTAAAGAGCAGCAGTTAAACTGCTAGTAAATTCTCACGGCCTTGTCAGAATGAAACCACTTGACACACACCAGCATTTTCAGCTTTGAGATCACTGCTCAAAACCAAAAAGTGACTCTAGGTAACAGGAGGAGTTTGAGGGCCCTTCCAAAAACTTGGGATGAAATCCCAAAGCCCTGGGAGAGCAAGGCAAGCACCTGTTTCCCCGAACAGTCGATTTTTTTATGCTGCATACTTTACACAGAAGCTGCATTATTCTGGAGAAGCTGCATTCCAGCCAAAAGTGCACAGTTAATGTTTTTTGCAGCCTCCAGCTTCCAGTGATAGATGACCATTTTATAATGAAATACTTTATGCTCAATCAACTTACAAATAACGGATGTTTTATCACACTGAATTAAAAAGAATGTTTTTAACCTTAAAAAAAAAAAAGAGTGAGAGAAAGAAAAAAGCAGCAGGACTAGATCAGTAATAAGCAAAGGCAAAAGTTATTCTATTAAGGGTAAGTAAAAACATCCAGATGATGGTTCACTTTAACTTTTCCATGGCTCTCCAATAACATGTGGAAATGATGCACAAGGTAGTATTTGCCCTGAAAACAGCTACACGTAAGTTCTGTTCCAGACCATTGAGACATGAGATTTTTTGGCTTCTACAAAAATTATTTGATTGCATAACATCTCAATTAGGTTTCCAAAAACCTAAGGCTAATAAGTAAGCACTGTTTGAAGATAAACCTTTCAAAATACTCTAATCTCTCATGCCCACACAGCATTACCAAAATCATTGCTCAGACAACTCCTAATCAGCTGTGGGGCTTTCTCCTCCTGCACTTCCATTTCTAAGTGCTGAGCGATAACCAGAGAAGCAAATGCCCTGTACTCAAAAGGCTACTGCAATTTCTAGATCAAGTTTTGGAATCAAACATCCAAACTCAACTGATAATCATGACTCAGTGTTATACTGAGTTATACCACAACTGTTACTGTTTTTACACACTACAAGTCAAGAAACCCCAGACCTGCATGGCCGTTAGTGAATCAACACAAGTTCTTTAAGATGCCAGCAGCAGAAGCATTCCTTGTCCCTTTTCTCCCAAATAGCATATGAAAAAGTTTCTAAGCTAGTCCAAACATGCCAAATCACATGAGAACAGAGAGACAACCTTACACTTCTAGGGAAAAAAATCTCTTCTAATAGGAATAATGGGAATAAAGTAATGCAAGACTGCAGAATAGTATGAGATGCAGTGACAGAAGCTACATGGGGAACACCAATTAGGTATTGGAAAGATTTTCTAAAGAAGGGTAGTCAAACACCAGAACAGTTTGCTCAGAGAAGTTGCAGAAGCACTACCCCTGAATACAGTCAGAATTCAGCAGGCTTTAATCCTGCACACAATCTCACAGGTTGGTCCTGCATTCAGCAGGGCATCAGAGAAGATGAATTCCAGAGGTCTCTTCCTACTTAAATTATTTAAATTCTGACTTGTGCTTACCAGGAACAAAAAGTCTCCTCTGTAATTGTACATGTAGGCTCTCTTAATAGCCACTGAGCGAAGAGTTTCTCTCCCCAGATCTTCTATTAGTTACTAGCAGCAATCAATAAATACCAAGCAGAAGCTCACTCCAGAACTATACCTAGAAAACAGTCTTGAGTTTCTAAATCAGTTCTTTAAACAGAAGCTGCAAACTCGGGCTGTAACTGAACTGGATAAAGCAAACCAAACCAAAACCCAAACAGAAAACCAACAAACCAAAACCTCCATAGATTACCAAATTTGGAAACTTTAAGAAAACTAGCAGAAATATAGCATGTTCTTCCTGTGGTCACTTACAAGGATATTACATCTGCTGCAGATATTAATGTCAACAAAAAAACCAGCACCTTGGCCCAGAGTCATAACTTCAGATCTAAAACAAGTCACACTGCAACCACTTGAAGCTCCACTAAATTCAGATTTAATTTATGGCGCTTTCACACTACTATTTGAAGAAATGCAAATATTAATCAGACCGAAACTTTAGTCACAAAATCAATTCTCCTCCCTTTCCCATTCCTCAGCTGAAGGCTGGCACTCAATGAATCAGACCAAAGGAAGAATAGTTCCAGCACCTGCTTCAGCTTTTAAGTTTCCAGTTTAAACTGCTGTGATCTGGCAGCAGGCAGTCTAGAGATGTCATTTTGCTGCTCTGTGAACGACTGAATCTCAGTACAAAAAGAATCCGAATAGAGAAATGAGTGAAAAGAGCAGCAGTGGGCAAAGAAAGCCACAACACAACTTAATATGGCCAAAGAGAATGAGCAGCTGAAGACAGTGTGCTACCAAGTACCCTGTCCTCTACAACCCAGCACCTTATCCCCCTCTGTCTGCCTCCTGATGGCTACTGTGGGCACTGTGAACAGGCATTACTCTCCACACTTGTGACAATGCTCCTTCAAAGAATGGTGTAAAATGTGACTCAGCACTGATGCACGATTCAGAAACACTTTATTACTAGACATTACAAACTATGGTTGTTTACCACCATAACAACAGGATTTAAAGTCTAGAAATATATATTCCTGCTGAAAGAAAGTCTCCTTTTTACAGGACACATAGATAACTCAAAATATAATTGCAAATATGCTTTTCTAGTGCAGAGAAAGAATGTCAAACACATTTATTCTTCACTATAATAGGCTTCAAGAAGTGGTAACAAAGCTGTAACAATATTTGCAAGCAGATTCCTTCCACAAAGAGGAAACACTCTCACTCTTAGCATGTCTGCTTGAAAAAAAAAAAAAAAGAAAAAGAAAAAAAAAGGCACTCCCTTTAGTCCTGGTCAATACAGCATCTGTACCACCTCCTTTAAAAATCCAATTTAAGCCTATGAGTTAAGAGTAGCAAGACTCCTGAAATGAATGCAGCTTTACTGGGATCAGAACCTTTGCAACAGTATGGCAGCACTCACACCAGGTAAGCTGCACCTTCAGACTGATGGCAGCAGTGTAACTTCAGTTTAATTTTGTCATAGCATAGGACAAAAATGGAGGGGTGCAAAAATACAGTTGTTTCAATTGCTTCAAAGAAACTAAAAAAAAAATCAAAATCAAATTTTCTACACACATCCCATCAACACCCATTCTTACTTAAATTTATTCCCTTCCCCAATACAACCACTGAGAACTAATTCTTCTTCCAGCTCTCAAGGCTCCCTTGGTTACAGAAATTGCTCACTGAAATGTCCCAAAAGCTGGAGAAGCAGAAAGAAGAGTGGAGAAAGGGTTAACCCACAGCTGGGAGAAAGTTTCCCCGGAAAATTAGAACACATGCTGTGGCTGTGACTAAATTTCACACTGGTTCTGTTGAGTACAAACATCCACAACTGTGAGCATTTGAGAGAGTAGGAGAAAATGAAATGCTCCTTATATATTAGCTTCACCTGCTAGGTTCCTTCAAATGGATAATGACATACTCAAGGGACCAGCAGAATCCTTCAGACTCACTTCACATTTCAAGCAGAGAAGAGGCACTGGGGGAAATGGAAGGAAGTGGTCCTTCCCTTTCCTGCTCCCACATATTTTGGAACATACTGGAAACCCAAGCCTATAATCTGGCAGAGATAATTCTGCTGTTTAAGACTAGATGTTTCAGCATGGAAGTCACCTGAGTTGACACTTAAGACATCTGTGCAATCCAAGTACATAAAAAGAGAGTGAACAGGGAAGAGTACATGTACTTTAAATCATCTGATTATGTTTTAAACAGGCAGCACTTGTCTGATCAGACAAATACAAAGTGGAGATTAAGAATTACTAATACAAACAGCACAGAACCACAGAAAGGTTTGGACTCTAAGAGTTCTCTGGAGGTCACCAACTTCAACCAGCATTCAACAACTGCTCTGGAGTTCTAATGGGTTGCTTCAAGGCCTTGTTTAGTCAAACTTCAAAAATCTCCATGGATGAAGATTCCACTCTCTCTTTCCATGTCCAAGTATTTAACTCTCTCACAACTTGTACTTCCTCCCAAGTACAACTGGAATTAATCCATATTCATGACAATGGATCTCTGGCCCATGTAAGTAGCTCTGCCTTTTTTGTGATCCTCCTTTAGGCAGAAGAAGACCACTATTAAGTTCCACTCACCAAAGACTGTTTTATTACAGAATGGCAGTAAAGCCTTGAAATGAAAAAAAAAAAAAAAAAAAATCTTCATTAGGTTTGANCATATTCATGACAATGGATCTCTGGCCCATGTAAGTAGCTCTGCCTTTTTTGTGATCCTCCTTTAGGCAGAAGAAGACCACTATTAAGTTCCACTCACCAAAGACTGTTTTATTACAGAATGGCAGTAAAGCCTTGAAATGAAAAAAAAAAAATAAAAAAAAAATCTTCATTGAGTTGAGAGCTCTGAAGAGGGGTTATCAATACGAAAAGGCACAAAGCTAGCACTTATACCTAGTGTCCCTAGATAATTAGTAAATAGCAATAGCTTAAATATAGAAAAACACTTCCTTCTCCTCAAAGCATTTTTTCACCAAACCACACACGGCACACAAAATATCTGGAGAGAAGGAGACAAGATTACTCCAAGATGCTCAACACTGTGCCGGGTAGGGACAAAAAACTTCTGCTCTGCCCTTTTCTATAATGCATCCATATTTAAGAAGGTGGCAGGTAGGGAAGACTTTGATGAACTATACTAATCTTTATCTTGTTTACTGCCTTTATTTCCTAAATGCCTACAAAGTTCTGTTTAAATATATAAGGACTGTTTTGTAGCCATATCTCTTTGACAGGAACTAGTAAATGCAGGGTTAGTAGAGTACAGTAAATCACTCACTATCCATTTCACTGTATAAACTAACTTAAAAGGTTACAAAACCCTCAAAGCAAGGTATTAATCACTTGCTCTCACCATGACTAAGTAAAAAATGTCCCATCTGACCTTAAGCACTTACTTTCACACTCCAAGTTGTCTTCATTAATGGACACACCAATTTTAAAACAATAAAAAGAAAAAAAAAAGAAAAGAAAGAAACAAACAAAAAACCCCACAACACAACCAAAAAAACTCACTAAACCCATCTTTCCCCAGTGTACTCTTCCAATGAAATTAACCAAGACTCCAAGTAAAACAGCCATGATTCATCCCTAAGTCATATCACATGAAAGTAAAGTACTTTGCGAGCTTATTTTCTTAGGCTGAATGGCAATCAGACATTCTCTTTTATACTGTTATTTATACTCTTTTAAGTATACTGACAGTGACTTGTACTTCCTGTCCCAACCATCACTAGAGCAATATATACTTGCACCTAATTTTTAAATTTCACCGATAACAGAACTGAATGTAGACCCTAGAGATCCTAAGGATACATTCCTTTCCGCCTCGGAGAGGAGGGCCGCCTACACTGTTCACGGATCGTTGTTAGATATTGGCTAAGAAACTGACAAAAAGATTTCTTCCAAAAAAAATTGTTTCCACACACCATGAAGAACTAACTACTTAAAAGACCACTAAGTGCCAACATGACACAGTGGAAGAAGTTCAGATTCAGGGGCCTGGGTGGGTAGCTTCCAATAACTCAAAGTATCTTGACGTGCAGTCCCCATCCCTGGAGATAGTCAAAAGCTGCCTGGACACAGCCCTGAGCCACCAGCTCTGGACAGCTCTGCTTAAGCAGGCCACCTGGACCAGAAGACCTCTGGAGGTCCCTTCCAGCCTCAGCCACCCTGCTATTCTTGCAGTTCTGCAGACCCAAAGAGAATCCAGTGATTACCAGGTGCTTAGTTTTCTGCTAAGTATTTCCATCCTTTAGATTTAGAAGCCCACTTGAAAAAAAAAAGAAACTTCAATGATGCCATGAAACTACTTTAAACAACTCTAAAATTAACTATCAAAGCTCTCATGACTTCAAGGTTTTACTTATGACTTCTAGTGCTGGAGGCCATGAAAACCAGACAGACTGAAGAACCTACTCAGCTGTTCATTTTAAGGTATCTCGTGTAACATACCAGGGAAGGGGAGATATTACGCAAAAACAGATCAGAGTGCAGTCTTCATTCTTTCACTCGTGCATGAATGATGATCACTGTGGCTGCTTAGCAAGAAAGACTTCAGAAGATACTAGAAACTACAGTTAAAACATCAATATTTATTGTTAAGTATGCCATCAGAGAAAGCTCCTGATGTATGTTCGATTTGGATTATGGTGCTATTTAATTTCAGGAATTTCAGGCACTAAACAGAACTCTTAGAAAGGAGAAAATGGAACTTGTCTTAATTATCTAAACCACCTTAACAGTTTCCTCCTTCAGTAATTATTATCTTCTGGGACCTTGTGGGAAGCAGTCCCTTGTATTTTCTGGTTCTCCGTGAAAGCGCAAGCAGCTGCTTCGCTTATTAATAAAGAAGCCAAGTTCTTCTGACTATTAAAACAAAAGAAAAAATTGTAATTTTAGATTTCTTTTTAATTCTAAATACTTTTATTCAAAACACTACACATCATTTATTAACTGAATTTAGAGGCATTTATGTGCTTTAGAAAGTCAATGGTGAGGAGCATTTACAAAATATCAGACCCTTTACATTTTACTTGTTACTATACAAATTAATGTATGATTGCGTTCTAACATGATTCAGCTGAGTTACACCTGCTGTAACTGTACTACCAGTCACTAAGCCATGCTGTTGCTCCTTAGATAGTCACTGCTCCTTTTCACATCCAAAAAAACTCAATTCTTCTTCCTTGCTGTATTCTAAATAACTCTCGCAGCCACTGAACAAATATCACCACATACAAATGTGAACTATTTCAATAGCAAGCAATGAGGATAAAGCAAAGTACTTTTCACAAACAGAAATAACAACTGCAGCCCGTTTAAGTTAAAAATTTCTGAGTTAAGCAACTAACTCAGAAACAATTTGACTAGCATATGAACAGCCAGCAGGTAAACTAACAGAAAAACCTCCCTGCCTCCCCATTATTAGGCTTTTTAGAAGCAAGAACTATATCTTGTTCTGCTCTGCATTAAAATTTTAATTTCTAGTAAGTCCTAGCAGTTTCTTAGCTTTCCAGTATGTTTTCAGAGTAACAATCAACTCAGCAACCCAGAAGACATGGGACTTATAGGAGGATCCACACATCCTCTGATGGCCTGGAATTTCACCATCTTTAAAACAAATCTTCTGCTCTGTCCTTTTACAGCCACTGAAGAACTGTAGTAGTGCTAGGGAGGAGGTTTGGGATGAGGGTGCCTCAGAGAAGAAAAAACATCAATGTTACTATCACTCAGTAAAATCCAAAAACTAGATAAAATGACATTTATTTGATAAATCATTAACAGGACAACAATTATTTTGACGATTTTATCATTTTGTATCAGACAACGTTATTTCAGAACCAATGACAACCTATAACTAAAACCCCCAAATGTAAAAGATCAAAACATACATTTCAGCAAGCTTCATATTTAGCATACTTTGAATTTCCTTAGCTATAACCAGATTTATTCCATCAGAAATTGTATATGGTCTCTGAAGAGTTAGTGCATGACCTTGCATCCCTTATGAGAAGTCACAGCTGTATTCCCACATTGACTGATAAAGACAACTGAACAGGCAAGCAGAGTCCTGTCCCCTCTTTGAAACAGGCCAGACATTTAAACTCATCTCACTAAAAAATTATTTGCTACCATCATAATTAAACATTTCTGGCTTTCTATTACATGGTTCAAAACAAAACAAATCACACTTTAGGCATCAGACAACCTCATACTCGGATCCCAAGTGACAAAAAGTAAGAAAAAACTATGAGGTGTCCTATGTCCCCTTTTAAAGGCTAACAAACACAGATCTCAGTCTGGTCTGACTCAGGTTACATCTCAAAGAAAATTCAATTCAAAAGCAGAAGTCTTCCAAATAGGGCAGAAATGACAAGTACAGACTATTTTTTTTTTTTTTTTTTTAAAGTAAGGTAAGAGTATGTAAGAGTTGTGGAAGTAGCACAGCTGGTTAAGAAAAGGTTTGGTTAATAAAGCTGAGGAGGGGGAAGAAGCAAAAAAACTCTTGGAAAAACTACAGTTAACATGAGCAATGTATCAGACTTGTACTTGGAACAATACACTGGCTCACACTTGGTCAATAGTATCTATCCTCCTGCACAGAACAACTCATCTCTTCAACACTAGTGCGGTCCTAAACAGGATCTTCCAAATCTCTGCCCAGGTAAGCATTTCAACTTGAAATGCAACATTCTGTTCTTACTAATATTGAGGAATTCAGTAGGACAAACTGCAAGTCATCCTTCCACAGAGATAATTCCTCTTCACTTCAAGTAGCCTTCAAACATAGAACCCTGTTTCTTTTTCTGAAAATTTAAGTGAAAAATAAAATATACTAATAAATACTTTCTAAATTTGCGCCAGGTACAGCTTATCAAGCTCTGTCCTTCACACTTGTCTCTGCCTCTCCAGCCTGCAGCTTTGGTTTAAAAAATCTGTCCTTCAGCACCATATTCTGGAAAGGATAACCAGTTTACGCCCCAGCCTGTTCAGAGCTACTGGTTCAGTCATACCGAATCTGTGTTTTCATGCTTTCTCCATGAGTGAGCTAGTGAAAGCATCTCAAAAGAAGCAATCTCAAGAAAAGCTCCCTATTTTGTGGCTTTAACTAAAAAGATTTGAAGTGCAAAGAGCAAATGATAGGCATAAAGAGCTTAAAATCTTTGCATACAGATTTTAATCTTTCCTTGCCAACTCTTACATGGCTGATTCAGCTCACACAAAGGTTTCTTAGATGATAAGCAAAGAAACCTGTGCTGCTCACAGTGCAGTGTCTTGTAGCCTGTCAGCTTTAATAGTCACTGTTTGGACTGTACTTAAATAATTTTCTAAACTCTCACAATCTTCTACCTCCAGCATCTAGAAATAGATCTACTTTACCTTTGATCTCTCTTCCCTGCCATGTCAAAATGGGTATGTCACTAGGGCTGAGGTCAAGAAGTCATCCCTTCAGAGCTGTATACACAGACACTACTAACCCAGACCACTGTTTTCTGCTCAGTTGCTTTAAACAATCCTTTCTTAATCAAAACCAGTAAATAGCCCATCAAAAACAATTCCACAGAGACCTCTATCATGCCCATAAGGAAAAAAGACCAGCTATTCTTCCAAACTGTTGCAAGAGAAGCCTCTGTTAATTTGAAATAGCAGGTTAATGCTCATTAGCTTAGTACTAATCAACTGTCTTCCTATTCTACACCTTGAATGTTTGCAGAGGGAATGTTAGCTGGTGCCCTGCATTGAGAAGATCAGGCAGACAATGCAGACAATCTGCTGTCTCCTCAGAGTACAGCAAGGAAGCTGAGCAATTTCTGCTGTTGAGTGCAGCATATAAATGTATTCATGCTTCCCCCATTCTATTAATTCTATTTTTTAAGCCTCATTTTGGCTGTGGTTACCTCTTGGCACATGCTGTGTCCAGCCAGAAAAATCATTACTACTAATCCAAAAGAGGTAAACTCCATTGAACCGTATGATAAGTATCCCTTGCACTCCTGTTTCTTCCTAGCCTGTCCTGCAATTGTGTCCCAATCTGCCAGCATTAACACAGATACACAGAGGTATTTATTTGATGCCTATTCCACCAAGCTGTATTCACACTAAATCCTCCATGTGTATTTAATAAATCACACTAGTTAGGTGGGCAGGATTAGTTCCAAGTCACCTAATGACTATATCATGAGCTGCAGTATTAAAGGGATTAATATTAATCTTAGCCATTTCAATTCACTGCGAGAGGCCAGTCCCCGCTCCAACAGAAGCCGCAGCAGGCAGCACAAGAAATTCTAAACAAGAGCATGAAGATTAATGAGGGCTTCCTCATTCTGCCTGTGAATCTTCTCTACCAGGATACAGGGCAGCGAATCCCCAGCAAAGACAGGCTCATAAATAAACACACAACACCACAAATACTTTGAGCAGCTGAGCCCAGCATAGAGTTGTTTTCACTTGCTATCTGCTTCTCCTGTAACCCACACCTCCAAGCACACTCAGGAATTTGAAAGGCTTGCACAGCAGCCAATTTGTTTTCTTTCACTTAAAAGCACACACCTCATTACTCATAATAAATTACTCGTTTTAAACGAGCTTGTGGAACTAACAGCTAAAATGAGCTGTGTTCAGAGAGGATGAGAGCAGCAGGGGAATTTGAAAGGATAACTCACTGCACCGAGGTTAAAAAGGATGTCAGACTCCAACAGATTTGACTGCTTTATTCTTGGCAAGAATAATGATTACAAGCAGAAAGAGTTGTTAAAAATTGAGAGAAAGCCCTTTTCTAAAGCATTCATGTTAAACTAAAGCATAAAAATGGACTGATACAAACTGATTTTCTGACAAAGTGCTGCACCCACAGCCCCAGCAAAAACCCCATGCAAAGGTCCTGGCCTCGACTTCACTGATATTAAAGACTATAAACCCCAATCATTGGCATAAAATTCCAGAAGTTCAGTTTTAGTCTACTGCAGATTTAGATGCAGTCAAGTGTTGAAAAAGGATCAGCCTTTTACAGCTCACAGTTAATTCAGAGCACTACAGAACAAGTAAGAGTCAGTCAAACAGCTGCATTCTGGAGACTGGTTGGTAAAAATGTCAGATGAACAAGGGAGAGTTGAGTCAGCAGTATTTTCTGCCTTCACTAAAAAACTCTAGATCCTCAAAAAAAAAGACAGATCAGTTTAAACTGGAGCACAGGCCTGTCACAAGCTATTAACAGCTCAGCAAGTCCTCCAGGCGCAACAGCAGCCTCCAACTCAGTGCAGATACAACACAGAGCTGAATACAGCACAACCACTTGGAAGCACGTGGCTCACAAGCCATGGAACTGAAAAGGATCACTACATGAAACATGACAGAGAAAAAGCCTTGAATTCGTGTTACACTAACACATAAGTGATGTGAGGGACTGATGCCAGTTTATATCCAAGTTTATAAACTACACACAAGCCAACAGACAAAGTGGAGTTGCATCACATGCAGCTGAGCAGACGAGAAGGGCTCCATTAAGTGCACTGTCCAACCCTTCCAGAGGCAGAATGGACCGGAGATGGAGCTGACATTTTCTGTATTTGTAAACAATCTGCTGCTTTTTCATATGAGAAATGTCTGTCAGCAAGGAAGTGCTCAGCTCACAGTCTTACACCTGTTTGTTGTGTTCGATTTGGGAGTTGTTTGTTTTTAAGAAAAGGACAAAGAAAGAACATTCAAGACTTAACAAGATGCAATGTCCACAGGTTTTATACTCCATTAGCACTCAGCAGCAAACAAGCTGAAGTTCCAAAGCACCTTTTAAAAGGTAAAGGTTTGCTAAAGACTGTGCAGCTAAAACCATTTCAGATGCTCAAATAAGGGTTTTTTGTGGTGGGCCAGCTATTTTAGAATGGATGCAAATGCACATTCAGATATAGGCAGACCACTGAATGTATTTTTTTGGACAAGTAACCAGACAGACAATACAGCCACATAAATGTTTAGATGTTTTCAGCTCTAGAATGGCTGATTTAAAAATTGACATATATTGAGTTTGATACTTAAAGCTCCACAAAACTGAACTCTAAATCTCACAATTCAAAATTATTATTAAAAACTGCAAAACAAAAATGCCTCAAGATTTTAAGTTATCCACAAACACCATCATGGTTTGTCCAACAACAAAGTAGTATCTGCCAAATTTCTAATACTGCAAGAGGCTAGAGCACTTGACATGTTTTCATCCATGCACACCCTTAATACTGAATGCACAATCCCGAGTACCAGCCAGAAGAAACAAAGTAGTAAATGTTACAGTCTTGTGACCAAGTGCAAGTCATTAGTCATCTTTTAACATTCACTCTTGTCCAATCTGAAACAGGTACTCAGAACCTCCAGTAGCTAGCTCACTTACAAATTCTGATTCTCTTAAACAAGGCAGTCTTCATCAAATTTACTCTTATCAGCCAGGTTTCAGTGGAAGTCAGCCATCCAGCCTGTAGCTTGCTGTTTGACCTGTAAAACCTCTAACTGGTAACTTAGCTGACACAATGTTGTGAGAAAAAAATCTACTCTTCTTCTACCTCACACCTAAACCAAAAACAACTGGATATTATTAAGCATGAAACACTTTGTCAGTTGATTTGTTTTCTGAGTTTTTAGAGCTTGGGGGTAGGGGTACCTTTTAAACACAGAAAGACAGACACAAAACAGAGCTTTCTATACCCAAGCTCCACTTACTGCTGTTGAGAACATGATTTGTAACTTTTGTCATATTTTACAAAACCAATAAAAGTAAACTCTGCTTACAGCTTCAGAAAGGGGATAGATGGAAGAGTATTTTTAGTGCTTTGGCAGGGACAAAGACAGTCCCAGTACCAGACATTCTTGTAGTGCTAACAGGCTGCAAAACTCTCATACGAAAGATGCTATTCAGACCTGTGGACACTGTATAAATATAAGCGTATGTGAGAACTATTTCTGTGCACGATAGCAAATTTTTCCTCCCCATGAAGTCCTCTATAGATGAAGCCATTCTGCCTGCTGCTGTGTCCACAGTCCATTCTGCACACAAGGTCAGGCCCATCCAGTGGAGCTGCATCAGTCTCCTGGAATGCTGAAGTCCACATATTTGCCATTCAACATGAAAACTGCTTTTCAAGTTCAATCAGCTATAAATGTTGCTTTGTTTTAATTTTCCACTGAACTTCCTGGAACCCATTATCAGACTGTCAGGGATGTATATTTAGCAATGGCAACACGGCCTCTTTGCCGCTGCCCCACTGCTCATGTCACCTCCAATAAACAGAAAAACAATCCACCAGCAAATGACATTTTTTGCAGACTATTTACCGCCAGCATGAGGTAGTGGGTGAAACTGGAAGTGCATGGGGAAGCCTTTACCCATTTAATAATAATTTAAAAAAAGCTTAAAAAAGGGATCCCTAAGGAAAGAGACAAAATGGAACATTAATTTACCATTTAGTCTGATCTACAGCCCCAAGGTAGTACTCACAAGGTTTAGTCTAAGTGAAAAATGTTTGTAGAGAAAACCTTACTTAGTGGAAATACTTGTCTCCAACACCTCTAATGGTTTAAGTTTCAGAGCACTTTTAAATAGTCACATATTAAATGATTGCATTTGCATATATGATTATTTTTATGCAGTATGGCTCAAGTACTAGAGCTTGAAAAAAATAAAATCATAGAATTGTTTGGGTTGGAAGAGACTTGAAAGATTGTCTAGTTCCAATCCCTCTGCCATGGGTAAGAACTCCTTCAACTAGACCAGGCTGCTCAAAGCCCCATGCAACCTGACCACGAACACTTCCAGGGACTGGGCATCTGCAAGTTCTCTGGGCAACTTGTACCAGTGCCTCACCATCCTCATAGTGAAGAATTTCTTCCTTATATCTAATCTAAACCTTTCCTCTTCCAGTTGGAAGCCATTCCCCCTCGTCCTACAGCTACATGCATTTGTCAGAAGTCCCTCTGCAGCTCTCCTGCAGCACCTTTAGGTAGTGAAAGGAGCTGTATGGTCTCTCCAAAGTCTTCTCTTGTCCAGGCTGAACAACTCCAACTCTCTCAGCCTGTCTTCACAGGAGAGGTGCTCCAGCCCTCTGACCATCTTTATGGCCTCCCCTTTAAATTGCTCCAACAGGTCCATGTGTTTCTTATGCTGGGGACCCAGAGCTGCATGCAGCACTCCAGGTGGGGTCTCCCAGAGTAGTGGGGCAGAATCCCCTCCCTCAACCTGATGGCCACACTGCTTTTGGTGTGGTCAAGGACAGGATTTCTGGGCTGCAGGTGCACATTCTCCAGGTCATGTCAAGCTTCCCATCAACCAATACCCCCAGCCCCTTTCTTCAAGGCTGCTCTCTATCCACTCTCCTCCCAGCCTGTATTTGTGTTTGGGTTGCCCCACTCCATGTGCAGGACCTTAAACTTGGCTTTGTTGAACTTCATGAGCCTCACACCAGCCCACATCTGAAGATCTGTTAAGCTCCCTTTGGATGGCATCCCTTCCCCCCAGTGTGTTGACCACATCACGGCGTTTGGTGTCACTGACAAACTTGCTGAGGGTGCACTCGAACCCACTGTCCACGCTGCCAACAAAAATGTCAAACAGCACTACACCCAATACCAATCCCTGAGGGCTTTGTCACCGACAACTGAGTCACCTGGCACCAGTCTCCACCTGCACAGCGAGCTGTTGACCACAACTCTGAGTGCAACTATGCAGCCAATTCCTTATCCACTGAGTGGTCCATCCACCAAATCCATGTTTTTCCAGATGAGAGACAAGGATGTCATGTGGGACAGTGTCAAACACTTTGCACAAAAACAGGTAGATGACATCAGTTGCTCTTCCCTTATCCTTAACACTGTAAACCCCTCGTAGAAGCACTAAATTTGTCAAGCATGATTTGCCCTTAGTACAGCCATACTATAACAAATCACATCCTTTTTTTCCATGTGCCTTAGTTTAGGTTCCAGGAGGATCTGCTCCATGATCTTGCTGGGCACAGAGGTAGGACTGACTGGCTTGCAGCTCTCTGGGTCCTTCTTTTTTAACTTTTTTAAAAATGGAGGTTCATCTAAGGAAGATGAAGTCTGATTGAGACATGGCCTTCTAGAGAATGGTTCTCACTCCTGTTTCGCAAAATAAATTTAACATCAACTTCTCTCAATAAAAGGGAAGACATCAGCAACTGAGAAAGAAACATAGATATAAACCTCAAGCAGCTAATGGGCTAGAGTACACCTTTAGCATCCTTTATGATAGATGGCAATTAACATGAGTAAATAAGAAAAATAACAGCAATTTGAAGAATTTCAAATGGAAAAGGAAGTATTCTTCAAGAAATCAAAGTCATACAGATAAAGTATTGAAAACCCTTGATACAACTAACTCTACAGTGTGAACCATCACCTGAGCCTTCCATTCTTCTATTTATAATCTTTGCATGAGACTTGAAAGCAAATACTGCTTTAAGCCTGTAGAGATTCATAATGCCAAGCTCTGAGATTTTACCTGCCTGTAGACCTAACCATTAGGTTCTGCACTGGAAATACATATAGGGCACACACATGCTGGTCATTTCTAACTTCTCCTCTGAGTGAACAACTAAAGGTATAGATAACCAATAAATGAAAAGCATCAAATGAAAAATTTCAATATTTTTCAAAAATTTGGAGTACTTTGAATACCACGTTAGTCAGAAATGTATCAAAAATCTCTCTAAAATTCGGTACATCAATACCAGAATTACAATTGTTGCATGCTGAAACATGCCAATTTTAAAACTGGTTTATTAGAAGACTACTCAGCAGAACTATGAGCACAGATAAATCAAACACATAAAGCAAGGAAGTGCCACCTGTCCACTGTAAGCACAGGCAGCCTCTTTTCCTTTCTCTCCTATTCAGTTGCTCCATGAGACTTCTCAAGCATCCTCATTCAAACTAATGGGCATCCTTCAAAATGCACACATGAAATTAAAACTATATGAAATATGGTATGAAAAAGGGCAGGAAAGAGTTGCAACAAAAGAGAGAAATGTAAAAGAAAACCAGCTTTCCAGCCACCCCAAAATCAGTTGCCAGCTATAAGACAGTGACCATCAAAACCTATCTCTTTTCAGCCACAAAACCTTTGCAACATAAAAGGCCAGCCAAAGTTTGCAGAGCAGTACAATAAATTCCTTCTCCTAAGGACAACTTCAAACAGGAATTGTGGCTGCACAATCACTAAACAATTGACAAAGCAGCCATATACAACAGATTAAAGCAAAATTTGCATAAGATTTTAATACAACAAACTAAGCTTCCTGCCACAAGCAGCAATGGGTAGAAATCAACTAACAAAATACCTTTCTATTAAAGCTAACTATTATTTTATATTTATTCTCTGTTCTTCAGAGACTAGAGTATTTCCCCACTATTTTCCATCACACCTAATTCCGGACAAATCAACAAAATTTAAAAAATTTATTGTTTGAGGTCATTTAAAAAAAAAACTTATTAGACAAGAAAAAAAACACCCTTGTGAATTGCATAAAGGTGGACCAAGAGGCAAAAGTCTACTTATAACTGGACAAAGAAAGTTGTCATCATCTAGGGATTGTGACAAACATCTCCCTGAAAGCAAATTCTTGTGACACTTAGATGTTAGCTCTGCTATACTTGCTTTACATACTTCATCTAAAAAGAATAAGTAATGACTGACTTCTGCTGAGAAAGGAAGCTGAGTATTAGGAATAAAACTCCCCAAGACTCAAACTGAGGTCTCTGAGCTTGGTAATTTCATTAACAGGTACAGAATGACTCAGTGCTTAAAAGAATTTTTTACCAACAGGTATCAGACACTAGAGAAGTGTACACAGCATCAATGGCCCTCTATCTTCCCTTCAGAGAGCTGAGCATGGCAGACTGTTTTCCACCTCTGAAAAACTACCTAAGAATGACTGCAATAATTGCGTGGCTGCAAATACTTTAAAGACAGAAAAATTAGATAAAACAGCCATTAAACACTAAAGTATTAATAAAAGGAAACTCCACAACCCTAGACATGAACACCCAACACCCTAACTCTATGCAAATACTTGGCTGCTCTCAGAAAAAGGGTAATATAATTTAAGCTTCTCAGAACTTAAATTTATGACTTTACACAGCACCTGATATGCCCAGGCCTGATTTCTAACTGGGTTCTTTGAATGTTGTAGCAAATTAAGTACTGAGAACATCCATCAAAAACATATACAATGTGGTAAAGGAAGACCCTTATAAATATTCAGTCTCAGTGCATCCAGATTAGTAAATGGAAATTCTACATGAACTCTGAGTGGAATTTCTTTCCACCTTTCAGATAATTTATAGCTTAATGTCAGCTAAACATAGTAACTAATCCCATTTGTCCACTGAAAGTAAATTCTTGGCTGCTCTTCCAACGTCATTGCAGACATTGCTGTCAATCCCCAAACTGTGGCCTGACCAATCAAAGTGTCAGCACTTACCTGCTGCTCAACACTTCAGACACATGGGCTGTCATATCAGTCAGTGACTGATCAGGCGCAGAAATCAGACAGAGCTTTCTCTGGACAACCAGACACGATGAGAGCCCAAGCTGCACATCAGTCTGCGAAGCCCAACCAACGCGAGCTCGTGTTAGTAGGGGGCAGCTTTACTGTTTATGACAAAGCTGCCATCATCTCTGCAACTCCTTGGTGAGAACAGGCCAGGGAGAGCAGCAATAGGTGCAAAAACAACCCCGTTCTCCTTTTCTCTGTGTAAGTGATTAAGCTTAAAAAAGCCAAACAACCAGTCCCAGGAGAAAAAGTCCTCTGCAGATTCACAAAAGAAGCAAAAAAAACCAAGAAAGAATGACCACCTTGAGCCTGAATTCCCACTACAAAGTCTAAACCCAGCAGTGAAGAAAGGAGGCATTCTTGAAATAAGACTGGTCTCTCTTCAAACACACTTTGATTTTTTAATTGTGCAATATATCACTTGAAAAGGGATAGCAGAAACAAAATGGTATAATTAATCTTACAAAGGCTACTGAGTAGCTGAGAAAGAATTTTAGTTTATACCTGTGCTTCTGGATGTTCAGAAGGTAGGCCTGAAATTTAAATCCTGCACGTGCATCTTTTTTTCAGCCACCTCTTTCCCTGACCATGGCTGCATATGAATCAATGAATGAAAAGTATTTTAGAATTTATATTCAGAATTTCAGATGCTTCCAGCTTTCTGTCTTTGCGAGGTAGGACTCCATACAAGTCATGTGGCACGATCATCTATCAGGGAGAAGGCACAGTCATCTCACCAAGATGCTGTTCCCTCAGTGAATCCACAGCCCTAAGGCAACAGAGAGCAAATGCTGGTGAGGTGTGACACTGTGCTATTTCTAGCTCACACCAATCACTTCAATACAAGCAACTCAGCCCCAGTAAAACACGTCCAGCCATTCCACTATTAAGTTTATTAGTAATAATGTCAAAGCTCCACAAAACTTTTCTTCCCATCACAAGTGCAAAAAGCCTATGCCAGGATGACCTTAGATTGTTTTTAGCTCATGAGTCAAGTTTGCCCAGTGCGGTCATCTTCTAATACAGAGCATGAGCCAGACAGCAGGAAATTACTGCAGAAGCCACAGCTGTTGCAGAGTCCAGTCTTCATCTTCCAGCCATGAGAACTGCTCTATTTCTTTCTTTGATCAACATGCCCAATGACTAAAAACAAATGGTGCCCCAAAACTGCTACTAGTAAAGAAATTTCCACCATTCACATCTCTATTTTCCTCAAAGGCTAAGAATGTCTGTAAAAGAACTCTTATTTCTCTACCATCTGCTTAGGAGCTCAAGTTCTTGGAGACTTGACTTCTCTAGCACTGTGCATTCACAGCGCTACACCAACAAACCATGTTCAAAAGGCTCAGAAAAACTCAATACAGTCCAAAAGAATAAAATACAGAATAATAACTGTCCCTTATAACAGAAATACTTCAGAATAGACGTGACGAACTGCAAATCCATACTGCCACAAAGACTTGACACCTTTAAGAATAATATTATTAAGGGCTCTCTAGACAATATTCCAAAACAAAGTTACTAAATTCCTCTGCCCAGAACTATCTTCCAGTTTCTTTCTAAACACAAAGAAAATTAGTCTCACAGAAGGAGGGGAGTGGAGAAGCACAGGTGTCTGGATTTCATTTTCATCTCCTATTTTTAGTTCTCTATTTGGCTAAGTTAAAACACAAAATGAAAATGAAAAGTAAAAACTGTCAGTAAGGAAATCTTTCATTTCAATGTACTTCAACAAGCCACATAGAAAAAGCTAGCTTTGCAGTTTGACACCACATTAGCTCTAAATGAAACACACATGTAAATCTTCAAGGTGTGTACAACAGAGATCCTAAGAAACCCTCGAAAATTAATTCTGTGCTTCAATACCCATACCTGTAAAGTAGCAGCAATGTTTCCTGTCTCTGCCCTGTGTTGTTTTAAACTGAAACATTTATGCATGCTCAGTGCTTAAAAATCACTGGCATAACCATTCATGGAGCTTCTGAGAGCCATCAAAGTATGGATAACATTATTAAAACGAGTATGCTAAAGCAGTAGCTCACAACTTTGATTTAATGAGTACAACTACTCACCAGATTCCTATGAACTATTTTCATTGAAATCACTGTTTAATATAGTTCTGCATTTATAACAAAGCTGAAACTGTTGCTTTTCAGATTCCCAATGTACTATAACCAAAAATTTGAGAACAAATGGACTCCACTATATTGGAGCTGATTGTAACTCCATAACTTGAATAGCATAAGGAAGGACTTTTGCCCAACAGATGAACTCCTTTTCTGTATAGTTCCTTTCTTCAAATGCATAAACAGAGGAATAATTGTTTTGATAAGGAAAACAACTGCCTCACAGTTTAAGTAATTACTTCAAAAAGCTAGGGAAAAAAAATCCCCTACCCACTCAATGTGGATTATTTTTATCCAAGTATACTTCCCAGTAACAGAAAATACGGACTGTCAAAATTCTCCCTAATTATTCTGCTCCCATTAGCCTATAAAAATCTGCAGCTGAACCATGGTATGAGTGATAATTACTCCTAAAAATCAAAGCAATACTACTTCATGATTCAGAAGCAGAACTGCTTGGATGTATGCTGAGGAAGTTGAGTATCTGTTTCCCAATTCCAGTTAAATCCCTAGTATTCAAGAAGAGGAGGCATTCAGTCCTCTTTGCAAACACAAAGGACATCAGAGGAAAGCATTAATGTACAATTTGATGACCCACCAATACCTCCTCAATCGCCTCTTTTCTAAGCCAGAGGAAGGGATACAACCTAATGAATAAGAATGAGACATTCATTAGGGTTTTGTTTACACATTACTATTCAATACTAACTTTCAAAATGAACTATGATAAACAGAAGAAAGATAATCTATACATGGTATTATGCAGAAAGCTGCTGTGCTTTAAAAATCACCTTCTCCCTTAAAACAAATTAACATTTAAAGTATGGATAAATTTTTAGTGGGGAGTAAAGTGATTGCTTACAGAAGGGGCTCAGGGTGGGGGGAATTACTTGCCCACAATACAACAATAGTGCAAAGATAACAGAAAACTGGGTATTTTCATGCATAAATAAACATATTATTGTAGTACCCTCTGCATGACTTGCATTTGAACATCTAGTTTAACAATAATCTTTAGAAACTCTAGGAAGACTGGAAAAAACAACACCTGTAGAATTCTAATTTGAGAGCAAAAGTACATATTCATCTTTACTTTTACACATTGTCCTTCATCTCACACTTTTCCTTTCATTACTTAGTCTGCCTACCAATACATGTCCAGGGCTACAAAATACCTTACTGACACTCAAGACTAGAATGAAAACTTATTTCTATTGCCTGCAGGCTGTACACAGGCAAACCACTGATTCTGTCTAGCAAAAAAAAAAAAAAANAAAAAAAAAAAAAAATTAAATTAGGAAGGTACCCTTAATCAGTACCAGGACTGCTGGCCTCAGTCTCTCTTCTCTCTCCTCCACTTCATAATGCCTATTATCTAACTGAAAAGGAAAACTTTGATCCTAATGGTTTCCGACACCTGATGAGAATAAAGAAACACAAAGGGACCTGGTGATGTGTTATTTAACGCATGACTGTTTTAATAGAGCTGTCTAATTTTTAGAGGCACAGGGCCCATATCCAATGCCCCTCACAGCAACCCATCAGCTATTGCCACATTCCATTCACCACATCACATGATGGCGTTATTGGCAGTTCCTGAAGGTTAGTTTAATCAACTTTTGTATACTATGATAATTTCCTGGGTTAGAAAAGGTTAATGAGAGGCAGAGCTAAGAGCAAAACAATTTTCTGTATTTCAACATGGCAAAATTTTTACTGTTCACAAAAATCTGAGCTAGGTATGAATTACAACCAATTACACAGTTTTACTGTTTTTTCAACCTTGTATCTCTCAATGTGTTACACATTAGTGTCCTTAAGCTTATATTCTCAAATGTGAAATTTAAGACACATACTGACAAGGTGATTTTTCCAGCTCCCATTCCTTTAAATATGAATTTGCCTAAATATCCTGTTGGTGGGTATGTCCAAGTCCTTTAAAACAACATGAAATTTCTGCATAGAAGTTGGCTGCTCAGGTAGAGCAACTGTTACATCCTGTAACAGGTTATCTCCATTGCTGTATCCATCCACAGCTCACTCTGCAGAAGTTTCAGGTCACTAAAGGACAACTTCTTTTTTAAAGCCTTTGTGTCTAGGTTAGTTTTCCTATTACCAAGTTTGAAAAAGTAATCTTACATTAAAACCCAATTCAGCTCAAGACAAAACCCCTACATCTCCATTTTTAATCAATTCCAGTGTAAAGAAGCTTACTGATAAATTCTCAGAAATCCATTCTATACTTGTGACCCCACACATTCACAGAGAACATAGTGAATTGCTTGTCACTAAGGAAAGCAATTAAATCCTAGCCTTCATTTTTTAAACATAGCCTTAAGGAAGAAATGGCAGTTAGTATTTGTCCTGACAAAGCTGGCATGCTACAATTTTTGGGGTTGAAGAGGAAGGAAGCACTGCTAGATCAGACAGTTTTTTTACTTGCAATGGGAAGGTAGTAAAGTAAGTACTCTTCTGACACAAAGTGGTCCTATATTTCAGTCTTTAGACTGGATTTTCCTATGAAGAAAATAAAGTCCTTCACATCACTTCTCCCTCCACAAGGTAGTTCTTATACAAGCTTATAGAATTTAAATGCCAAATTGCAAACAGGAAACTCTTCCTGTTCTGTAAAAGAACAGGCAGCAGGTAGAGTACTTCTGCTTGCCACCAAGTCTAACTCAATCATATCATGATAAAAACCAAAATCTATCACCAAGTAATCTCCCTGATAAATTCCATGTCTGCTATTTCAAATACTGACTGCTCAGATACCACCAACCACTCTGAACAAAAGGAATTAAACTAAAAATTGTGAGAAAAGACCCTCAGCATGAACAAAGAACAATTAAGCTAGATGTGGTTATTGTAGAAATTATTAGGCTCCACCAATGCTAGAATTTGTTTGCTATAACTAACAGCAGATGAAATACAAGTGCCATCCAGAACCAGGGGATACACAACACACCTAAGAGTCACATCTTTCCGATGCAGGGAAGTAGCCAGAGTTAGAATGTGTTGCAGAAGAACCAAGTTCCTGTTTCACCACTGCCCCACCCACCACAATCAGAATTACTACCACTCTGATTTATACTACCACCAAAGGTAGTATCTATCATTTCAAAGCCCCACCCAGCAGTCCAATTGCCATTCAGCCTCTTGCAAACCCTACAGGTCAGAGTTCATCCAGCTCTCCAGAGGCTGCAGTTCAGAAGCTGGTTTTGTATCCTACACAATGCTTCTGTCAACACTCCAGAGACCCCAAACCTGATTAATTACATTCGCCTGGGACCCTCCATCCACCCAGCATATTGTTGAAAGCTGCTGAAGCAGGGCAACAGTTGCAACCTTCTTCACACCAGGCATAAGCCAAACTTGTCATTCCCTGTTTAAAGTGCCATTAACTGGCCAGATTTACAGCTCCTAACCAGCAGCTCAGAAGCACAGCATTGTAATGACTTATACTAATCACTACGATTTGCCTCAAGCCTCACGGAAACTTGGGAATCTTTTGCACCTTCCAGTCCAGGTTACACAGATAAAAACATTTCATCCCAAAAGACTACCTCTTTGCTTCCAGAGTCTTCCACAAGTACTTAAAAGCCCACAGACATATCAGAATTGTACAGTTGTCTCTGATTCAGGTAACATGAACTGCAGCAAGAATTACACTATCATTTCAATAATTTATGTACAGAAATCAAATGCTCAGTTATTAAAAAGCCTAAACTAGGAAAACAAACAGAACAACAAAACAAACAAACCCACCAACGGCCCCCACAAACAAACCAAAAAACACCACAATAAATCCCAAATCTTTAAAATTTAAACCTTCAGTGTTACCTGATTGGCTAAAAGAAATTACTACTATCCATTCTACACCTATTATTTATCAGTCCATGAATCCTGAAACAACATCCTTTAAAAAACAATTTACACCACATTTTTCTTTACAGACATCTATTACTAACAATTGAAGGGATTCATTAATGTGATTCAACATTCAAAAAAGAAGAGAAAATTACAAGATGTTCTTTAAATGCCTTCAATAGATGCGAGACATCGCCAAACAGGTAAGAGATGTGATCAGGAGAAAGGTGGTAAGTCACATCAGGCAGCCTCTGAATTTTACTTGAACACCAAGGAAACCTTCCCATTGGTCTTTCAGAGAGCAGTGGGTGGGGGGTGTCATCCAAAACATTCTTCAAGAAAGGCAACAGGAAAAAGTTACTCAAAAGAGGTAAATTATGTATCTCATTGAAATAAATTGAATCCTACTTTCTAATACATTAACAGATTAATCCTTTATGCTTCCAGACAGCTCATTATCCATGCAGAAATCATCTTCTCTCCCATGGCTTATTTCAAGTCACATCTGGCCTATATTATCAGCATAATCAAGACTCTGCAGGCCAGGTTATCTATACAAAAGGCAATTACCTCTTGTTTTGTTTTAATTTTATTCATGCCTTTTTAGTTAGCTGTTACCTTAATGCCTGCCAAATGGACTTCCCCACCATTTTTCCGAGGCTCCAGAAAGTTGGGTGTACCACATTTACATTGATCATTGAAAAGAAAAAAGGAAAAGTCTCTGAGATACCAAAGTATCTTAATGCAATCACCAAGGACGACAAGCTTCATGCACTTTACTTCCCTTCCCTCTCATTCTGACTGATTAACCATGACCTTATGTTTAAAATTGCTACTCGGGTCAAACCCTTCTGAAGGCCTGGCTCGCCTATAAAGCACCAAGGTTAATCTTCAACAGATTCCATTACAGACCCTTCAGCTATTCTAGCAATGTTGTTTGAACATGCTTCCTCCACAGACCAGGTCTTTTTCCAAGGTGGTGTTAGCTGTCTTGTTATTTTGAGAAAGCAGACTATGTCCTTTTCTTCGGCCCCCATACACAACCCTTCTCATCCTGGACAGTATGGAACGCAATGCAGGCTTTGCCCACTCGAAGAACGAGGGGTATAAACACAGCCGTACAGCCACTAAGCACAGGGACAAGAAGGCTTGCTTTTGCTGGTGTCCATCTTAAGTCATCCTTGCCTCCTGCATCTTTCCACTTAGCAGCCAAAAGCTATCTGCACAGGAGAGGTGATGAGTTAACACATTATTTAAGTAATTGCCAAAATGCTTCCTCATTAGCCAGCCTTTAAGCATTCTCACTTGGCTAGCAGACAGCATAATAAAATACTTTTAACCATCACCTTTCTGCTTCAGAACACCAAGCTCAAGGATGAAATAGTATTCTAGCGTTGAAGTCAGTCAGCATCAAGACCTTTTTTCTAAACAGTAGCAACAGGCACAGCCTCAGAGGTCAATCCCTAGGGCTCCAAAACAACTGTCTGCCACTCTCATCATGACACTGAGAACTTTGCAAGAAGCAACCAGGTACGTTTGCATCTACTAGGCAATTTAAATTTAACCCAGTGCAGAAACTCTAGGCTAGCTGCAGAAGTCCAGAGAAGCATCTTTACGGTAGCTTAAAAAATAAGACATTAATATTCAAGCAAGCTGACAGTGGTCTGTGCCAAAACATTTTACATTTTTCTTTATTTCTCCCCAGAACCAGATTCCCAGCCTAACTATTTCAGCTATCTCAGGCATGTTAAATCCAGTAAGCATGCTAAGTCATGAAAACATCTCTGTAAACTCTCCTCCCTGTCCTAGACTTTTGCATCTATAAACAAAAAGCACACAGGAAAAGCATCCTTGAAGTTATCTAGACTGTGTCACCAGTTGTGATGGAAAGGAACTGTAAGATACAGATGGTGAAGACAGTGCATATCTGCACCGTGTGCGGGTGGATATTGTATCAGCAAAATTCAGCATGACCAAAGCCAACAAAAGCACCTTGCACATAACTCTACACAAAACGTGCTATGGAAGCTGAATGACTTCTGGGCATCCAACAACAGGTACATACATGTATATAAATACAGTGACAGTGGTTAGGGTCATGGTTCTTACTTCCCACTAGCACAGATGTGCTGACAGATGTAAAATGCACAGGTAAAACATAGGAGCAGATAGACTCACTCTGGAGAATCCTGCTGCGATAAAACAAGCACTAACGATTCTGCCCAGTCTAGACTTTGCAGCTGTCTGTTCCACCTTCCTCCAAAATCATCAACTGCTACAAGACACTTCAAGCAAACGTATGGTCACTCCCCAGCCACCTCAGTATGAAATTCGACAGATGATAAAAAGGTACAACTCCTGACCATTGTGCCAGTGTTGAGAGATCTTTTTTAATGGGTAATTTAAACACAACAAGAACTCCACCCTGCCAGCTTAAAAATTTGCTTATCAAAATGATTTACTATATTGTATAAAACAGCACAGTATGATCTGCCAGATCTCATCTGTCAACTGCTTCAGTCTACAGAAACTATTCTGATTAAGAAAAGGAACTTCTCACTCATCTTCTCTTCACCCACACTGAACAAAGGTAAGGATGAGGACTTCAGAGCTACTGATGACGCTCTATGACTAGCTCTCCAAGAAGCAAACCACTGTCAGTCATCCCTACACAAAGGGGATACGATACCTAGTCTTCATTCACATCCCAAAGATCAACAGCCCATCACATAGCTTTTCCAAAGTTGAGCTGCATGTAAAACAAAAATATAAATAGCTTCAAGAGGATTTCACACTGGGGACTCAGTTACTTCATTGACTGGATCTGAACAAAGGCTCAAAAATTTTGCTATTTCACCAGAAAGGACTAGTGCTAGATGAGCATGCCCAGACATGCAGCTCTTCAGCCCTGAGCAAAATGCCTAGGAGCACCTGGGACAAGATGCAGGACACTGCTCTGCAGCTCAAAGGACACCAGAGAGCCTGTGAAGCCTGCCCACTGAGTGAAACAAAGAGAAGAAATTTCTACCATGCATTCCCTGGGCAGTGCCAAGGGTTAATATTCAGATGGCAGATTCAGTTTCGAGAGATGCCTCTCTGAATTGAATTTAGGTTCAGAAGGCTTGTACTGAGCTTTATGTGCTTCTGAATTCTGGGGTAACTCTTGCTCACCAAACACTGGTATTTGTATGAATAAAAATGAAGGGATTTAACAAATCTTGTTCCTGCACATAGTTGTCAAAAAAATCTGACCTTTAGAACAGGAAAAAGAGGGGGGGATTTAAAGGTTTAAAGAGGAGGCAGTGGCTGCTTCATGTATAACAAACCTTTGAAAAATTATGAACCAGTGAAAATCCCCTACAGGTCCCAACAAAATGTGTCCAATTTGCATTCCTGCAAGTCTTCCACAGACACCACTCTTGCCTATGTGTACACAGGCAAATAAATCCCTAGGAATAATACAACTGGGACCTGAATCTGATCTCGGATATATTATTGCTCCAGAGCTCCATTCCAACCTTCACAAATGGCTTTTTTTGTTCCAGATAACTAAATCAAAGCAGTCCTGATAAGCTTTCAAAGCAAGGAATGTGAGGAATGGTTTAATGAATGTTACAACTCAACCTATTACAGACTACAGAGCATTACAGAAGACAGGGGAGACAAAAAGCATATATGACACTCATGTCTGGAAGTCTCATAAATTCAAATCCAGAAGCACCTGCCTTTCTAAGTCCCTTTATATTAAGCCCAACAAAAACTCAGTGCTGACTGTCCAAAGGAACATAAAGAATGGGAAGTGAGAAGAACTGTGTTAGACAAATAAAGAGGGCTTCTTATTGTAAAGTTACATTAATTGTAAGTTTGACACAGAGAAGGCTTACACAGGAACAGACTGCAAAAAAAATGTATGAACAGAAAGTAACAGTTAAAGAGAAAAAGGGAACAGGAATCATGGAAGACAAAGCTAAAAAAAATTTTTGGAAAATTTTATTTTTGCAAAGCAGCCTCTGTGGCATTTACACGAGCCCTAAGTGCTGTTTGTGCCCTACAAGAAACTCAGGCAATTTCTTCACATCTCAAACTTCAGCTATGCATGCATAAGGTTCATATGAAAGGTCTGCATGCTGGTCTTAAGTTCTGCCTTGTTTTCACTGCTTTTTCTATTTCTAAGCATTAAATGACTCTTTAGAACCAAAAATAAGGTTGCAGCATAATTATTTTACAACAGCCTGTTGTAACTAATGAGGTTCTGTGCAGTTAAAGGTTGTAGGCTCAGACTGGAAGACTAAGTTAAGCTAATATTTCAGGTGATTTTCATGAAGTGAAATTTCAGCTCAGAACACACCAGACACTAAGGTATCACATGAAAGAAATTATCAACTCCCTTCCCACAAACTTACCACCTAAAAGGTGTTCTTGAGGACATCAAGAACAAAGTAACTACGCTCCTGTTTAGCTTCTGTATATCTTCATTTTCCTGTTTACTCCTTTCTTCATGTAATGATGTGCATTCTTGTCCCAGAATTAGTAGATGCAAGAGTAAAACAGTTTAAAGGCTGCAAATGAAAAAACTATCCTCTTCATACAATTAAACAGCTGAGATTATGAGAAGAGGTTAGCAACTCAGCATTTACTATCACAAAATATCTTAAATACCACATGCTTTAGTGTTACCTAGACAGTTCAAATGAGCTGTAGAATGCAGAACAGTTACACTTACAGGGATTAAATGCTTCCTATTTACATGACAACGCCTAGCAACACAGATAGAACACAGTTAAAAGTAATTCTACAGCCATCCTGAATAAATCACCATGAGACATATCCAGAGCAAAGCCATTCTTACCAGGGAACAATGGTCCCAGAAGAAACCCCTGCAGAAAAAGCTCCAGTGGAAGAGTTTTAAGTATTCTACTCACTTTCCTCAAAACAGCAGGTCCAAAACTTTCTCTCATATACCTCCCAGTACTACTCCATAGTTCTTGCACATAACACTTTACAATTTCAAAGCCTTTTACAAGTAATTACCTTGTGCTTTGGTTCTTCTAGATTTCTTTCAAATTTAAGTAACTGCAGTTCTTTTTAATATCACAATCTGATTCTTTTAATACACTTTCAATGCACTGTAGACTATTTCATCTTCTTGCCTTGGGTTCAGGAAAGAATTCTGCTATTTCAAAACAAGATGCAAATGTCGGGGGAAGAAACAACAGGTAATATATTCTAAATATAAGTTATGCTTGATTGAATTTCTGCTGCTAGATACCTCATTATAAAGTCTTTTGTTGTCATACATATTGACAGCTGATGCAGTAAAACAAACAACAGTGTACTGGTACCGAATGATCACAGAACATGGGTGTCTTCTGACATGAAATTTCACCTGAAACATGAAGTTTAGCCCTTTCACTTTTATTCCAGGGTGAGACTGGCATAGGAAAAAATAAAATGGAATAAAGAACTAGATTTATAGGGCATTGAAGAGAAACAGAGGCTTCTACAGTGTAGACTTCAAATCTAAATTGCTGGAAGTTGGAACACCTGGAATAAGAGGCATGCAGGCAGATAATAGCATAACAATAAGTTAAACACTGATGATTTGTTTTTTCTTAATGAACTGTTCCTGCTGCTGAAGTTTACATTGCAAAAGGCCTAGGCAAGCCAGGCATGCTATGTAACACAGCTAGTAAATTGTAACAAGTCTTGAGTTGGCACTATGAATGAGAAATGGCAAGGCTTTAACCCTGCCTATATCATGACATGCAGTATTTGGACCTGGTGCAATCAGAAGAAATAACAACTTAATCCTGGGGGCTTACAAATATTTTTGAAGAACACTGTACGCTGACAAAATAGTTAACTTAAGCAGGTTTTACCCTGCTTAAGTTAACTACATTTCTAAAAAATGTAGAACCCCATCTGTTATCCTACTGCTTGTAACTACAAAAAGCTTTTGAACAACCTCTAGCCTGAATCAGTTGCATCCTCCAGCAAAATATCCATTTCTTCCTAAAAGCCAAAGAAAATTCAACACTGGTTAAGGTCTTCAGACTTCTGAGCACAGAAATTGAAGCTTATAATATGGAAGTCTGTGAGACAGTTTTTGGAACAGACTTACTGTTCAGTGAAAATGTTAGCATTCATGTAATAGTTTTTACAACTACAGTTATTTACCCCCAATGCCCTTGGACACAAATTCCCTGCCTCCACATTTGCGTGGTATGCTGTGCACCTGTTGGCTGCTCACCCCACCCCAGACACAGCCACATCACAGGGCACCAGACTGAGCTCACTACGGTGGGAAGCAGCATGTAACCTCTCAGAAAAAGCAATGGAATCAGCAATTAACCACAGACAGCTACTGCACACAAAATTGTCAGGGTTCTTATCTTCAACATGTTCTTGAGCAAGCTGATGAAACAAATAGCCCACTGCACTAGGAAAATGTTGCAAATGGTACCAGCTCTAATCTGCAGTCATCTCCAACTTCCCTTGATAAACTGCAAAAAATCTGTAATTTACTGTTACATTTGATACTTCCTGCATCTGTTACAATTTCAATTGTCATTGCCCATGATTATGCCTTTCTGTGCAAAATACAGTCTGTACCAATATGCCTGCACAGACTTCTGTAGGCCACCCTCTAACACAGCTGGTTCAATTTTCCCCCCAAACAGTACGATCTGTGTTGAGACTTCAATTAATATCACAATACTTCAGGAAGCTTTATGGCTTTGCCAATCATCTTTTGCTGGAGAAAAGCCTTGTGATTGGCTTTTTCTACCCCTGCTCATTACCTATGTATCAACTCCCAATAAAGACAAGAATTTTAGAATATGGGCTCTCAGCCCAGGAGAAGGAAGGAAGAGGTTGGTGGGGTTTTTTTGGTTGCTTGCTTACCACGTGGCCCAAAAACAATTTTGTACCTAAGCAGAAGTCAGGTTTCTTCAATATAATCATGTCCTGAAACTCAGGGGGTTACTTTTCACATTTTATGTCCTTGCCTCTTTTCAAAGGGAGCTTAAACTAGAAGAAAGTGTGTGGTGCTACTATTTAAACACCATAGAAAATACTGGTATCAGTTCTCTACACACATTCCTACCAATTTTACCATTTCTGATAGCACTTCCACCATAACATACAACAGCAGAACACAGCAAGTATGTCAGAGCCTGGTGTTACCTTAGTTACACTGAAAGAAACAGGTATGTCTCAGAAATATAGGAAATTGTTACTAGACAACAGACAGACAGCACTTCCTTTCCCAGAACAATCTGTCTCCTGCCCTGACAACCCATTCCTGCTATATTTACCCAACCAAATTTCACCAGTGATATATTTCCAGATGCACTTGAGCCACATGTCCCTGTCAGTCAGACCAAGCACAGAGGAATCTGAGCTCCTAGAAATCACTAGATGTTAATCCATGCTTCCTCTCTTGCTTGCCTGTAGAGTTAAAGGAGACAAAATGTGTAAAGCATTATTCCCAGTTTATTTTGGAAGCAGGGACAAGAGGTACTTCATTTGATACAGCTATTTACTTCAACTGCTTTCTTTATACCTTCCAGAGACACCTGAACAGTTAAAAAAAATTCAAATGTGAAACACGAAGTTAAAAATAACTGTTTCAACCAATTAATACTGGGTGTACACCAAGAAATTGTAAGACTCTCTTAAAAATTCTTGATGCTTAACAGGGAGCTTACTGTCCTAATCTGCCACGGGAGAGCCAATTCCTCATCCAGAAAAAAAAACCCTGTGCCATCTTTACTGGAGAAAAGCAACACACATCAGTTCTAGATTGTGGATAGTTCAATTTAAGAATAATGACCAGCTAAAATTAGTTGAGCTTTGGAGCAATAAGAACAAGGTCCAATGAATTATCTGAGCTAAGCCACTTCACTATATTAGCACTTATATTCTTCCTATATTCTACCATACACTTCTGATCCCCTGCTATCTTCTTCTAACCCTAACTACACAGCTAGGTTCTCTTCATAATTTTATAAAACCCTTAACACCCAACTTCTGATCCTTATCTTTGCTCTTGCTGAATTTCTCCCTGAGATCCTTTGAGCAAAAAAGAACAAATATACTCTCTTCCCACCTCCACATTGCTAAAAGATGATTTTCACAAGTCCTGCATCAATACTACTTTCATTCCAAAGTGCATTTTTTGAGGTTACAGCCATGGGAGAAAAACANCCCATTTCATCCCAAAAATCCAACCAACCAAAAAAATCACCTTAAAAAAACCTAAAAAAGAATCCCACCCCAAAGCCACAACAAAACCAAGGGAAAAGAAATCCACTATAAAATCCACTTAAAAATTGCCACAAAACAACAATGTCACCTCTCAGAATCTCATTAGCAAGAAGACATTGTCATCACATTGGTGGCCACTCAGTGGAACCAAGGTACTTCTCAGAACTAGGTACCATGACTCTTCCAGAGAGGGCAATGGGAGGCTAAACCATTGATGCAAGGGAAATAAGTGAACAAAGGAGCTGAGAGGGTTTAAAATGCTAAATATTCTTCCTTTGGCTCCCTCCACCCCTTTTCTGGAAAGCACCAACAGGCAGTTTCAACTTTTTCATCCTTTATTTAATAGGCTTAACAGAGGGTCCTAACAAACAAGCTTTTTTAAATAAAAAGCACAAGTTGAAATTATTTGGGCTATATCAAAACTCACAGTCAGGCCAATTTTATTAGACAAGGTCGAATTAAAAACCCCTATAGCCTTCTTTTAATAGCAGATTCACATACAAGACCTCTTCAACTAGCTGGATGCAGGCAGATTCTTCAGAACAAAAGCACTTTTGACCCATTCTTCTCAAACAAACAAACACACCTAAGTTTGTACCCAAAAGTATACTGTTTAAGGACAAGAACATCCTTTAGAACAGTCTAGATTATTTTCATTACAGCATTAAGTCTTTTAAAATGCTTTTGCTAGAGAGATTGTTCCTGCTTCCTTAAACCATGTACAGTTTGCATGTTTTCAGGTACCCTTTCCTTTTCAAATCTGCAGCACTGGAGCACTTTTCAAACATCTGACCAAGACATCATACAAGAGGAGTGGAGACAAGCACAAGGAAGAAAAGGAACACCTTATAGGTGGAATTGAAAGATGTTAAAAAAATATTGGCCAGAGCAGAGTATGATCAAGTGAAATGTAGGCAAGACATGAACTGCATTACATGTAAGAGTTTATTAGCAGCCTCATACAGCTGCTCAAATTCAGGCATCTAATACAAAGATGTGAACAGCTGGTACCATCACCTGCTGTTCCTGCAGAGTGAAAGGGAGCTGTGACCTTCCGCTGCAGCACTTGGGCCTCGTGCATGTGAACAAGGACCAGCACGGGCTGCGAAACTCTATAGCACTAAGGAACTACAACAAGAAAAGAAAAAAAACTACAATTTAAAGGCAGCTGAACAAGAATGAACTGCCCTTTCAGATTTTTAATGTATTGTTAATAAAAGTGAAGGGAGAAACTGTTTGCAAAACTTAACCTGATGTTGTCTGTGACACAATGCTTAAATAGTCAATAGTCAGTTACCAAACAACCATTAAGGTAAGCATTTTGGGATGCCTATGATGGTCTTCCTCCTCCTCATTATTTATTAATACATTTCTTTAGCAATTTCTTTTCTCTGAAATTTCTTCATTTTTCCCAACTCTCGAACTACTATTCAGCTGCTGTTAAGAGTCCTATTGCTTTCTACAATGTCTGAATATTTTTATTTCTCCCTCTCCTATGTTTTCAACACTCCTGGCAAAGCCTTTTTCCCAAGAAAGTGATACTTTTTTACTTGCAGAACATGGATGTTTCTTCCCTTATTCTTCCCTTTCATTAAGAAACAGAAGCCTTCATGATGAAAATATTCAGACTCCTATATCACACAAAGAAGCTACATGCTTTCAGAAAATTTTGTTGTTTAGAACTTATCTCTTTGCCAAATCTAAATTAGTACTTCTGCTTCAACTGAAAAAGTCTCTTCCTCTTGACCATATTTTAAGACTGGTAAATATTTGAGCACATATATTTCCTATACCTTTGTGTTCATCATCAACAATGCTACCAAAGTAAATATTCCCAGGACTGTGTTCTCCTACTCTCTGTACCAGCCTGATCACATCTGAAGTGCTAACCTCATGCTGAGGCAGAATGTATTTAGTAGAGGGAAACACAGAAGTCAAATCTGACTGTGCTTGTTAGACTCCAAATCTGAGACTATCTGCACTTCAGATAGTCAAAACATTTGGGTTTTTTTTCAGTAAGAGCTGAGTACATAAAGAAAAACTTGGTGTTTCTGAATGAAAAACACAAGAACTTCAGACTGAAGTGAAAACCAGCTAATGATGGCTCCTGGATGCTATCATGACAGTAATTTTCATTATTATATAACTATTACAGGCCACTAGAAACTGTCTAATCCTAACTCTGAAGAACAGCCAAGCTGCTAAGTGCAGTTACTAAATATGCTTCCACAAGAAACCATATTTTACTACTGCCACTCATTTTATTTCTACAAAGCTTCTCCCACAGGCTACAACCAGATTTAACAGACCATTCTCTTTCAGTATACCATTCTCTTTCAGTATACCAGTGGTCAAGGTAATAACCACGTCTTTGTTTATTTCAACAATTCCTCATATTTACAACTTGACCCTTGAATTATTTAGGCAATTAATCAAGCTGTATGTGGAATCTAATTCACTCTGCAGACTTCATCACTCTATCATGAAAAATTAAAATTTCATGAAAAGTAACAGGGCACAAAGATACATCTGAACAAAAAAAAATTCCTCCCAGAATCAAGATAAATGTGATTAAAAGAGAAGAGCACTGTTTTGAAGTATCACATCTCATTTAAGTAGCACAAGCTTTGAGAATTATTTACAGTCATGCAAGCACTTAGGCACCTGCACCAGCTTATACTTTCTGAAAGACTCTCTAACTTCCTACTTCCATATGTCTAGGAGTAAATTTCAGCTTACTGCTACAAGGACAGAACTGGAAAACAGAACTTCTTAAATGCTTGTATTAGGGTATAGGTAGAAGCTCAAATAATCAAAGAACTACCGTTGGTGGAGAACTTAACATATTCAACTAAAAAGCATTAATGAAGTACACCCCTTGACCACTGTAATTGTGTAACTGCAATTACAGGGCACAATACATTAGAATAAACTGTTCATCAATCTGTTCATTTTAACAGGATAGCTAAAGCCAAACTTTAGTTCTATAGCAAAAATGTGCAAATTCTCATTAATATATTTTACTTTTTCATTTTTACTCATCTCACACTGGGGTGTTTTTGTCATAATGTCTCACCTATTCCTCAACTGTCACAAAACTATACACCTGCTTTTTCTTTCACAACACATTGAATTCAACAGTGGTTTGAACTGACAAGTTTTAACTTCACAATTGCACCACGTAAAAAGTACAGACATATTAACTTCAGAAAGTCCAACAGATGGGGATTCTATGTCTATCTATGCCCTTCAACTAAAGAAGAAATACCTACCAATTAGGAGTTCAAAACAAGAGTAGGCTGCTTTAACAGTAACATTGCAGTAACATTTCCAAGTCACACGGATACAGTACATCATACAATACCAGTGTAGATCTATCCATTTTCTACAATCATCACTTGGCAAATGTTCCTTCTCAAGATGCAGGTTTTTTAGCTCCTATAATTTTGTGATGACATATACTGATTCACTGTCCCCAAAACATTTACATATATTTAATTGCTCATACTTTTAACAAAACAACAGATTTCCATTCAAAGTTCTTTCCCAGAAAGTATCAGTTGATACCAACAAAAGCTCATCCATGACACTTCCATCTCTCTCCTCAGACTCCATCATATCACAAAACCTCAGACCCTATCTTCAAGCCACTGTATCGCAGACTTTATAGATCAAATTTTGTCTTTTTCTGTTGCTTTGAAAATTGCTGAAAAGCAAGTTAAAATCATGTCATCTAAAAGATGATCAGAATTTTCCTAGGACTGTATGCATCAGTTTTATGTCTTTCCTGGACATATCTGCTGTCTTGTATCATTTTCTAAAGACAAATTACAAAAGCAAGATAAAGATCCCAGAATATTCTGAATTGAAAGGGACCCAAAAGAAGCATCAAGTCCAGCTCTTGACTGAATGGACCATGTGGACCCCCAGCCCAGTCCCAGTTATCAGGACTGTGCTCTGACCAGCTGAGCTAATATCATCTTGACTGTCCATCCAATATTTTTTTAAGAACTTACCATGATAAGGTCTATCACATATTGGAAGATTAATTTTTTTCTGATTGCAAAGAAAACCCCCCAAACCAAGCACAAACAAAAAGTCCCCTTCAGCAATAGTCTCTTCTGCAACACTCAGCTAAAAAGCTAGATAGTTATCTTAAAAAGAAAAAGCTCCTGCAAGTTTACTTCAAATGGGCAAGCCACCAAGTACACATCCCTCATTATCAAAGTTCCTTAACCAGTCAATCTGCTATTTTAATAACAATGTTCTCCATTAGTCTGCTACTTCTACTTACTTTTTAATTCCTGCCATTCTACTTCTTTTCATCCTGACTTTTTTATTCCACACTAATCATTGAGAGAAGCAGCACTTTATCACAGATCCCTGCACTACTCCTGAAGAAAAGGACACTTCGCCCAATCGTATCTTCGTTCAAACCTCTACTTCCAACTCACACCTTGGTATAAATCATATTAGGGATCAGCCAACAACAGCCTGTTTGAATTACAAATTGAGGTAATCATTAAGAAAAACCCTCAAGTGTTTAACAATTTTGTATACTTAATGATTTCTCTCTGTTGTTACCCTCTTAAGCTACAGACTCTTTGTGAAGAGGAATACTTCTGTATACTTCTTGTGTATGCACAATCAACACTTCTTGGCAGTCCTATTACCTATTATGCAACATTATAAATATGCACCTGCATTTTCTTACACAAGTTATTGCTTCTTTGAAGTTAATCACTTGTGTGACAGTATTTTTAACAGGTTAGATGGCAACTATTGAGTGAGGAAAGAAGACAGGTAAAAGAAGGAAGGTGACAAAACACGAGAACTATATACTTAGTAAAGTACTAGCACTATTAAGTAATTTCATGTATACACCTACTTCCAGAGGGTTTTTACCATAATGCAAATGGGCACAATCCCTTTTCACTACTCTTGATCATCAGACAAAAACATCACCATCAAAAAAACTCGATATAAAACCTCAATGGCTGACTTAAGAGGAACCTTAGCTTCTACGCAGCATCTGGTACTGCCTGTCCACCAAATCAAACTGCAATTTATTGCCCCCTCATGTACATCCATTAAGCCATTTCCTTCATGGCTCCACTTCACACAGAAGCAGTAACTGAAGGAAATAATGGAGTGCCCAGCAAGTGGGAAAGTAATTGCTCAACAAGCGTGGAACAAGAGAGAGTCAGTTGCACACCATGCACATGTGGCAGCTCTTCAGAGCCCAGCCCTGCAGTGGTAACAGAAGGCTGGTGTTACAGAACAAGCCCACTGTGGGAACTCTTCCAAGCAACAGCCAGGAGTGCTTGTCCATCTAAATCCTTGGGTCCTTAAGGATTAGCGGTCAGGAAACAATTCCTTCCAACAGCACCACCTCCTGCCTGTACCTGCCAGTCATTAGCAATACATAGAAGACTTCAGCTCCAAGCTCTAGTGTTAAACTGTACTCAGAGAATTGTATTGAAAGGATGCTTAAGTGATATCTCAAAGGTTATGGGCTGAACTGCATAAGGGACTTCAGGAGACATGCAGAAATATCTAGTGTAAAGACCACCTTACTGGGTTGGTTAAGTTTTTTTGCTCTAAATATTCTGAGATACACTCCACTTCTTTCAATTTAATTCATTAAATTTTTTACTACTCAGAAACACAAAACAGAAGATTAACACAAGAGCTAAAACTTAGCTCAAATTAAATCCTTATCAAATTAAGGATTCTACGCAAACAGAGTTTCTCCCTTTCTGTATGTCAGTATTAGTTACAAATATCTCAATTACAAGCTTCTTCTCAGGAGTTCTAATTTCATTCAGTAACCTGTGTTGAAGGGCTCAATGTACAATTCAACAGAATCAATTAGAGCTCAGTGACACCATCCATACCTGACTCCACACACATTCTACATAAATGCTGTCCTGCACACAACAGAAAAGCCATGAGAAAGGTTATGGTGCTTGTCTTGGTGCATCTGTAAATCATTCTTCATCAAGGACATTCCTCCTCCCTTCCTTTATACAGAAAGCAAACAAAATCTTAAGTGAAACTGTGACAATTCTTGTGTTCATTTTGGGCTTGAGAAGTTCCCATCCCAGCTGCAGTGCAGCTACCATTCTTAGAGCACATCAGTGTCACTCTGGGAAAATCACCAAGAAAGTAAAGCACAAGGTTAGCAAGCACTTGGGAAAGTCTGATTTATTATTTCTCCAAGAAAACACAAAGAAAATCTATGCCAAAATACCAGTATCTATGCTAAAAATACCACCAAGGAAGATTCAGAGACCTCAGCCATAAGACAGTGATTTGATTAATTTGATGCTACAATGAGATTAAAAAGATTAATCTCACTCAGAGTATTTGGAACTACCTGCAGCTTCAAAGCAAAATAACTGCCTTGGTTTACATTCTCTGTGCAGTTGGGAGGATGTATGCATTCATTTAGACTACAAACTTGCTTTTAAAATGACAATTTTTAACTGATGATTTGAACATAGTTGGTAAAAATCAAGTCTGGATTCAACCTGCAAGCAAAGCATCAAATTTAAGTTGGCACCTTAATATTCTTATTTCTTATAGTAAGAAAATATGAAGAGAAATAAATTATCACTTTTGTACAGTGTCAAGCATGGACAATATGGACTAAAATTATATTGTCATCCACTAATTAGAGTGAGGCCAAATTAAAGCTGTGGAAGAAGCCTTATTCTATGAGTTTCCTAACCTTCCTTATACCCTTTCCATTCTTCTTTAAAAATTCATAGAGAATGCAACAAAGCTAAATGTTAGCCTGAATTGCTTGGTGTTCAAAAATACCAAGTTAACATGTATCAATACCTGTTACTAAAAAAAATTCCTTTTATTTTTTTGAGTTATCACAAGAACAGACATGATCTATAAGATCAGTGAATGTTCTAGATCTTTGCTAGGAAGCTGACATGTAACAGGAAAAAAAAGCTTTTTTTTTTAAATGGCTGATTTAGATAAAATTTCTATCCTCCAATGCAAGCAATGGGAGAAATATCACAGTATGCAGTTCATCATATTCATTATTTGCCAGTAAGTTCTGGGACTTCCAGCAGAAACTGAAGATCTAAATAATAAATAAAATATGGTATGGCTGTTACCTGCAAGGCAGTAAGCATCACAGCACTTTACATATCACACATTCATACAGTCTAATTCCTACACTTCTTAATAAAAAAAACCCACAAACATTTCTTTTTTCTAATTTCTTAACTTGAATGAACATCTCATATTCTAACCATTAGCACTTCAAGAGCATTGAGAAGAGGCCACATATTCATATTTACTACCAATTTACCACTTCTTAAAACTAGATCTTTCAGAAAAAGTTCAGACATTAATCCAAAATCAGGGTAAAACTCCTGTATTGTTTTATACAACTGGGTTTTTTTCCATAAAAACTGAGTTTCCAGAGCTCAGACATGAGAAAATGAGTGTGCAATCAAGTCTACATACCAGAAAACTGATGGCTACAGTAACAACTATATTAAGTCAGACACTGGGCAAAGGTTCTCCTATGGTTACAGTCATTTGACCTTTAGCCAGCTCTTAATGCCCCAGCCAACCCTCTAAAGATGGAGATTTGCAGCAGCTTCTTGTCTGAAATAAGCCATGAAAAGATTCTTCTGAACCCACTGTACAAGCATTCATTTAAAATGTCATGAATGTGCATGAAATCAGAGTGCTTCTAACAGCTTACTTTGCAGCTTCTGTTTAAATGCACTAACTCTGAACCACCAGAGGATAAAAGGACTCAAACCTTGCAGTCTGGCACTCATGGACCTAAAATATACACAAGCACCTCTTCACAGGTGTGTTTACCTAGTTTAAACCTTATTTAAATAGACTCTCGATGCACACACTTTCCACAAACACCTGCTTCTCCCACTGCAGTCATAACTTGCACAAGGCAGTTGTATTCAGTCATTCCTGTCCTGAAGCCATCCTACACACCAGTAGGCAGCACTTCAGGCACGAAAATCCTGGTTACTGACTCATCTCCCAGGTCAGAGCAAAGCACAAATTCTGTAATGAGAAGGATGACTACAGAAGTGTCTGCTCTTACCTGTACATCATACCAGAATGGTTTGAAGACCTCAACAGCCAGAGAAGCTTTTAAAGAAACCCAATCCTCAAGAAATCATGGAAAAGCAGGCTTATAATTAATTCATATTTCCAATTATTTGTGGTTATAAAACCCTTCTCTGCTGACCTAGAGAGCATCCTAAGTTGGAACCACTCATGAAAGAGACAATCTCAGTTAGCACTGGATGTTAAAAAGCAGCTTCCTTTTGGTGACCTAAACCCATAACAAAACTGACAAAATGAACAAACGTTTCAACATCCAGACATATTTTTCAGGGTACTCAGCTCACTTTAAAGAGCAGTCAAATGGAAGCTGTGGTGACAGCGGCCCTTGATCCATACTTGTATCAATACAGGTTTTCATCAGTTTTAAAACAACCTTTGGAAATGTAGCTATATTTCAACTTTGCATGCATGGACAAAGCTTGATGGTCATTGCTTCCATATAGTCATTAATTCAGGACACTGACTTCTGCTTTTCCTAAGCACTAGAAATATGAGACACGCCATCAAATTTAAGCTTATTGTGCTCATCTTGGCATTGCAAGCATACAGCTATTACATTTATCTTGGATTAACTTATACACCACACAAGACAACAGAACCTCTGTGTTTCCTTTCTGTTTTTCAGGCAACTACTATCAATAGTAGCTAAAATACATGAAAATGTAGCCCATGAAAATATAAAAATGGCATCCAATAAATCAACTGACAGTGGATCAGAGGCAGACATGCTGTTCATTTGCAAATTATTAAAATCTTTAAATAAATCTACATAAAAATCCCACAGAAATTAAGTTTTTCTATCAGAATTTTAAAGAGAAACTTCAAAATATTCAGGTTCAAGGCCCTTAGCTAGGTATGCTGAACTGTAGAAGTGAAGTTACTCTTACCATGATCATGGGACTGTTTGTGCTGAGCAACACATCTTCTCTATATGCTTCCTCCAAGAGCACAGGTAGATGTTACAACAGGATGGGATGCCATACTTAGTTGCAGGCAAGCTTTCCAGTGTGTAATTTAGTTACTCTTGAGGAGCAGTACTTTGAAACAGGAATCTTTAGCAGCTGGGGGCATACAGTGCATCTTTATACCCTTGACCAGGGTATTTCGGCATCACAGTCAGGACAGAGTTAATACCCACTAGCTCAGAGGAGAACAAAAGGTACTCCACTGCAACATGCCTAACATTTACATTGCCTCTCTTTGCTCATTAAACAGGTTTTGGTTAAATAATGAACAAACTGTATTACAGACTCCGATGAGAATTCCAAAATTATAAATCAACTGGTAAAGCCCAGAGGAGAATGAAGGGAGTGGGAGGGAAGGAAGGATAATATTGACTAATATAAAGGGCGCAGCTTGACAGTGGATATTCCTGCCACACCTGATCAAACATGCTCCATGGGGGAGGGGAAGGGAGGGAGAGAGCAAGAGGGGAGATGGGACAAGGCAGCCTGAAATTTGCATCCGGAACAGATTAAAATGGGTTCTTAGGGGATTGAGAAAATACATAATATATATTACTATAAATGCAAAATTGTACTAAAAGCTAACTCAAATGTCAAAGATTACAGCTTGAATAAATTTAAATATAAAAGCAATGCGTTTCCATGAGCTAATGAAAGAGACATGAAAGGAAGGTCTAGGGGAAAAAAAAAAAAATCACCAAAAACCCCCTATGCTGGGGACTGGACTCTTGATTGCCTGGAAGATGATGCAGGATACTCTGCATCATCCAAAGTATTGCTTGGGAACAAGTCCATGTCTATAATGGAAAAAAGATGGAGCAGAGCTGTGATGTCCTATCTCAAGACACTAGTCAGTAAATAGCAGTCACTGCAGCTGAAATTACTTGTATAAAAGAACCCCATGTAGTCAAACCAACATGCTTTCATCCCCATACATAAGCAATTATTATCTCAGCAGGAACCACACTTACCTGATGACTAATACAAAGGGAGTCTCTGAATCTCTCAGTACATTAAACTTTGCTTCTCTAACATAAGCATATAGTGAACTTGCATTTTTTCCCCAACAAGTCAACAGCACATTGTACCTAGCTGCTCTAGATAAATGGCCAGTCCCTGACATTTACTTATACTGCATTTATTTGAGCATCCTGACAGTCCCTGCTCTTGTTGATGAGAAGAGGTATTTGCAATAATGGCAAAGAACTTCAGGAAGCTTATTAAAAAAAAAAAAAAAATCATCTCACAGAAGAGAGAAATGTAAAATTTCCTCCCAATACATTTTTGGCGACTGCACACATATCTTACAGAAGGTGAGTGAGCTTACAAAAATCCCACAAATCCAGACTGTCATGTAGTCCAGGTAGAAGCATAACATCCAGAACAAAGACACTATCCAGAAATGCAAGCTGTTCAGGAGCTCCCTAAGATGCTACGATCTAACAGAAAATCCTGCTTACAACCACAGGAAGTTCCCCTGGCAGAGAAAAGCAAAGCATTACACTTACAGGCAGACACCTAAGAGGAAGGAATAAAGGCTTAGAACTGGCACGTGTCCTCAGCACCTCTTGTCATCATCACCTAAAAGCAGCACTACAATGCTCCTTAGAGAACACACTTTTATGGGATTCCAGACTCAGCACTGATGCAAGAATAAGCATGCTACACAGTTAGAAATGCAACAGGTCCATCTCAAACTAAGGTTGAGTGCAGCCCTGAAAAGTCACTGTAAGAAAGGGACCAGAAACTAAGTTTACTTTCAAATACTACAATCAGTAAGAAAAATCCTGGGAAGAACATGCAGAATGCCATATGGAGTTTGCTTCACCTCCAGACTATCAACATATACTTGGGTTACACTTAAACAATTACTACTGAAGCTACAAAACCAGAAAATGTTGGAGGAAGGGGAGAAAGATGGACTGTGAGAAAAACAATGGTCAGAATACACACCACAGCCTTGTGTACTACTTCTCTAATCAATACAGATTTCCAGTTTCTTTTAGTGCAGGTGATCACAAAGTAAGTCTTTCACTTGAAATCCAAGGGACCCAAATAGAAACATAGGTCTGTGCCTCACTTATTACATGATGAAAGCTAACAAACCAAAGAATGTGAGAAAAAACAGATGGAAACCACTTTCTAATCAGATTTTTTTCCATCACTCACAAATCAGAAAGCATAAACAAACCACAAAAAAGCTATGCATGATAATACACCACATTTCATATATTACTATAAGCTTCAATATATCAAAGAAACATGCATCTTTATAAAAATATGTGTGTGCATACACACATACATACATACAGATACATCCCTACAGACAGTGGCAGCACTGGTATTTCTGTGCTAGTTTACATTAGTATTATTTGCCCAAAAGTACAAGCATATTTCCTCTTTTCTTGTTCTTCAATAAATGACTTCTGAATAGTAAATAAGACAAATAAATACACCTGTACTTGCATGGTGCATACCCTAGCAGGTGCACATACCTGCTAATTTCTGTAGAAGCTTACCTGTTATATTATTCAGCACTTCCTTTAGGTGGCTAAAGCTGTGCAGCAGGGGATCCCTTTCTTCATCCTATAGGTTATATATAGGAAGCAAGTAATTAATGAGGCAAACATATTCCTGAAGACAAATGTTAATAGTGGGTCTGTTAAAGACCTCACCATCACATTCACAGAAGTGCTGTGGTTTGAGTTTATCACTGTCAGCATGTTTACACTATCAAATCCAAGAGAAGCATTTTTATTTTCCTACCAGTGCTCCCCAATATCACACAGCTCAAATGTCAAAGCATAGGTCCAACACTGAGCACTCTGGTTCGGTTTTATTGTCCTTAGAAGTATTTCTGATTAGCCTTCTGCTATTCAATAAATTTCACTGCAAATCTAACTCATACCATATTGAAATGGCTCATCTGGATTTGCTATAATGTTAATCTATGCAGATTGTAATGGGAGCAGAAATACAATGACATTTTATGCCATTAAAACAACTTGAAGAAAGAATCACAGTGCAATATTTATATGAATTAGCTGCATCCTTTAGCCTTAGTCTATCTTTATGATATTAAAATAAGGAGGAGCAGCAGTTTGTCCAAGCTGAGTGCAGCCGCACCCACACCTCAAACAGGGAGGCCGTGAGCGCTGATAAAGAAATGCACCTTAGAAAGAAAAGGGCCCTGCCCTTTGACAAACTGAAACCACTTGTGCTGGATGACAGCCATCTGCTACTCATGTGACATTCCCAAGTGCACCACTGATACAGTGTGCCACATGCACACATTTACACTGCGGCAGCCATAAACCCACCAAAGCATGGTTACACTTGGAAACACTGTATTCAGGGTTTTTACCAAAACAGGTTTGAAACTATTGACAGGTTTTAGTCAGGAATATAAATAGCAGCAACAAAACAGAGCTGAAAACAGATACTATGCCATATGAAAAATTTAAAAATACTCTATACATAATTACTTTCCCAATTTTTATTTCATGGCTTTCGTGAGGGAGACTGTCTTCCCCAAGAAGGTACAAAAGATACATAAAAACACTGTGCTAAATAAAATAATACCATATATGGAAATTCCCTGACATCCCCGGTGATAAAAGTCTAAATGAGATGATTCCCACACAGAATACAATGTGGGTTTTTTGTATTTACAAGATAAGAAGGCAGAAGACTCCCAGCTTTGTAGCTTTTGCGGTCACTGGCACATGAGATGCCCAAAACAATGTAAACAATGCAGAAAGTTATTCCAACTTTACTTACAAAAGTACTATAACAAGTGCTACAAAAAACTGAGGTACTTTTCCAAAGCCAGCTGGTTTCTGCCACAGGTGTTTCTACCTGCTGCTACAGATGGCAACAATTCAAGATAACTTACCAGATGCGTGTGAGTGCTCCATCGGGCATTACGCTTTATGGCTCCCACCACTGCGTTGATTTCACCTTGTACAATGTAAATGTTCTTATCCACCATCCTGACAATTCTGAAAATAAAGGTAATTCAAATTAATCTCTAGCCTCTCAGAGTAATTGTCTTCCTCAGATGAAATGAAGTTGACTCTAACCAAGAGAAGGCCTGCAGTGACGCAAGAAACTCTTTCAAGTTTGTTTTGTGCATGCACAAAATACAAGTTATTACATGTAACAAATACAAGTACTTCATCAAAAGAAGGCACTTTTCCATAGTGTGTTTCCAAAACCATGACAGCAGACAGTTAGTTCTAACAGCATCTTTGTAATGCAAGACATCACTTTACCAAGGCACGTTCCTAATTTTTTTTTCCAGTCTATGTAAGTTCACAGAAAGATAAAGTGTTGGGGTACCAGGACAGACATCCAGGGCAATGCAATAACACATGCATCTCCAGCACTTACACAAATTCCTGCAGCCCTACGTAGAACACAAAGCTAACCTTGTACTCTCTTAAATAAGCATCAGTGGGATAAATGAGCTGGCCAGAGCAAACCTCTTTGGGACTTAAAACGTTGACAAAATAAAATAATTTGTAACACATGTTGATTTCACAGTTGCTTCACAAAACAAAGCTTTCAAGAAAGCAGGAAAGATGTGAATAAAACCCCACAAAGAAAAGAGCAAAACTGGAGACAAAACTGGATGGAACACAGGGAGAAAAAAATGCGAAAGCTAAAGGCAGACACTTACTCTCCTGTAGTCTGAGGTCTTTCAGGGAAAAAACTTAAACTGATGCACCAGAAAACGGCAGAAGAGGGGGAAAAGAAATTAAAAGCAAGAGAGACTTCTAATAGTCTGAGAAAAAGAAGAGTGAACTTCTGTAGGACTGGTCTCTTTATACTAGCTGTAGCCCAGATACAGTCAAGCATCAAGAAGTAAGAATGAAGGGGAATGAACAGACACAAATGTTTATAAATAAAAAACAGGACTTATAAAGAGGCCAAAGAGTCAGATCTATGTCTGTAAATGAAAAGGATTTAGTGATATGGTAGCCAAATAATGAGACTTTTTCAGAAGAGTGAAAGGAATATGAGGACTCCAGCTTGAAATCACAGTAGGTCATCCACAGGGAAGTAAAAGATTGGAAACAGGTGAAACACTGATCCTAACACTTCAAATCTGACAGGCTCATTTAAAGGACTCAGCTGGGAAGGGGAGGCAGGGGGTAATAAAGTACAGAGAATATGAGAATGACTTTTGCCCACATAACAAAAGCAAAGCTGGAAAGAAATGGTTTTGGTGGATTACTCAGGACCTCACAAAGATCACCACAGAAATTTCAGAATACACATCCTGGATCTGTCAGGCTTCATGTTAATTAGTATGTCTGAATTATCAACAACGCTTCAAATAACAAATATCTTCTGAATGAAAGAAACTAATTTGCTTCACAACTCCATAAATAAAGGAAAGAAAGCAAAGTACTATAAAAAGGTACCTCATCAAAGGACAGCATCAGATTTGTTGCTTCATTTTTTCAGATGTTTGCAACAGAATGAATACTCTTATGGTAAAATTGTTCAATTCATTAAATGAATTATACCTAATGGTAATCCCAGGTGTAAGAAAATAATTTAAGGGTAAAGACAAAAGTATTTTGTAAGAACAGTCATGACAGACAAATAGTGCTTCCAAGTAATTTGCTTGTGCCTTGAAGAATAAATGTTTATATCCTTCCTCCACAGCTGTATATAACAGAACCACCAATACACTTCCTACTCATGTGGCTAATGCTTGAGAGATGTTCCCATCCTCAATAGTAAATTTTTTCGTACATTATTCATATGATTGCATTGAAATTGATCACAATTTTTCTATTTCACTTTGTTGTCCTTGTTTTAGTACAAGGCATGAATGGGAGATTTCTCCTTCATGTAAAATTCCTTGTTTATTTATTTTTTCTTTCAGTAATTCCATTATTTTCTGTATTTCTACATCAGCAGTTTCAGGGCTCAAAATTTTAGTCCAGGGAAGTACTTCTGAGGAAATATTTTATACACTCATATTTGTCAAACCTAAGTTTTTCCTGTCTTCACTGTTTCAAAACAGTATTGAACATGTAAACTGTGTAGCACCATTCCAGGCATTTGGCAAACTGAAATGGAGACATTATTTCAAAAAGCATGTAAATACCAGACAGACATATTGCAAACCTTGCACATATATAGATACTCAATAGTTCTGACAGTATTTAAAGTGATGTCAAATTTTAAATGCTGTTCTGCATACTACTGAATATGCATGTAAGACTTCTACTTCTTCTCCCCTATTTTTAACATAAAATAATTAAATAAAAAGTTTGTTAAAACTCCAGTCTCTCCTGAATGTAGAGGACTTAAAATTCCCAGCTAACTGCACATGGCAAAATATGAAGAAAATAGACAAAACCCTCCAATATACACCTTTTCCTTTTCACCTGATCCTTTCAAGCAAGGATGCAATTACTTGGCAGGGCTCTTCTGACATATGAAAATCCTGCAAAACTTAGGGCAGTGTTTCATTGTTAACTGTCTGAGAAGACTCAATGAAAATGCACTCCTTTCCTCATTGCAGAGTCTATTAAATAGAATCTGCAATGAGGAAAAACTTTAATTCACAAGTACAAAAATTTAAACTTTATTCACAAGTACAAAAATTCACTTTATGCATGCCAACAAACTCACTTCACCAGTGCAACTGAAACAACCTATCATGCTGCAGATGGAAATTCACACTCAGACTCTGAACATCAGAGCTCACTTCCCCACCAACACTGGGTGGAGATGGAGGGAAATACTGCTTTAGATTTAAGCTTGGAGCTAACCAAGCAACAGCATTCCAAAGTAAACCACAAAGCCAACGGACCTTTGCAACTTCATGTGGGAGAAGGAAACAGAAAAGAACTACAGAGTGAGCAGGAAAGACAGGCAACTATTTTCAGAGAGATGCACCTTGTAAGTTAAGCCCAACCAAGAAATCATCCCCCCCTGTAAAAATATAGATATGAAATTTTATTTCAAGTGATGGATATAGCTTCACTAAACGCCAAACTTCCCAAAGGCTACCCCTTTTAAATGATTAGATAATTTCTGTATGTGTTCCTTCAACTGTAGCATCACCACAAGGAACAAGTGATCACACTTTAGAGCTCAGTAGAGATGTCTGAATCAAAGCAAGTTTTAAGATTGAAATCAGTGCTGTGAAGCAGCAGAGAAAAAAAGTTACATGATTTACCAGACCAGCACTGAATGATCAGCTGGGTTTACAGGAGCATGGTGGGAGTCAAGCAAAACCACAAGACATTTGTTCAACTTGGAGAAGAAAAAAATGTTAACATGAATTCAGGCTTAATGTTACAAAGCTATGGTCTGAAGAATGGGGTAGTCCAAAAGTGTTGAACAGGTTTACAGAACTAATACTGAAGATCATCAACAAATTTGAAACAACTTCCCTAGCAAGGGCTTTGTTTCAGTACCTCTTGATCTCAAACCAAGAATAAATGCCGTTCTTGCAAGCCATCAAGCACAAAAAGACAGTGGACTCAATACAGAAACAAATGGATTCAGTTCTGTGGTCTTAAGTTAGGGAAAAGAAAAAAAAAAAGAAAGGTACCCACTAAATTTCAAATACTTTTTAGCTCCTTAGTCCTTCAGTTCTTTAAACTGAAGGGTTATATAAACTCCTGTTTCTTTGGCAAGACAGATTCATACATCTGCTTAAAACTGTATATTAGTCCTCAGATATGCTCCTGCACAGAAGTTCAACAGACAGCACAGTGAGAATGACAGCTCCAAACCAAGGCAACAAGGTGCCCAGGCCACCACAAGAAAAAGGGAGGCTGTTAACCTTCACAGCATTGGGAACACTAAGAGGGAAAAGGACAATGCCTAATCATGTCCTAAAGAAACAAAAGCTCATAGTCATAACATTGTCAAAACCTTCAACAGTGTTCTATGGATAATAATTATCACTATTCTGAGACTTCTGAAACAGCATCACATGTAGAATCTTCATATAAAAACACTGACAAGATTTACACCTGTAAATGTTATTTCACACATGCACTGAACACTCCATTTCTCAACTTCGGAACATCTTACCCCTACACATCCCAACAGATAGGAAGCCAAATTATTCCTAGTATTACCACTCCCTGTTCTGCAGCAAAATGTCTGCAATTCTTCTGCAAACAAGCAAGAGTTAGCGTCAGAAGCAACAAGGTCTGGCAGACTTCCACCAAGTCACTTCTTCCTATCATTAACTTTAGCCTTCAACCATGGCACCTGATTTAAACCCAGTGGCACTACTCCAATAAACAGCAGTAGTGAAAAACAACATAACCACAACACAGAAAGGTAATATTTCAAAGTAAGCTTCTGTTGACCCAAATTTTTACTGTTTATGACAATACAGGAATAATCTAGGTAGCTTCTGACCTAGATTTGGCCACCAGAGTCCTGATACAATACATTGCTACCGAAACAAAACACACAACCACAAATCACAAACAACTCCTGACAATTTCACAGCCAGCCAGGTTTCCCAGAAGCCCAGGTGGCAATCAGAAAGCTTCTTTTCTTCCTCCTAAGCCTCACATGGAAGGTATGTGAACACCTATATAATAATTTAACTTGCTTGGGTTTTTCAAGTAGTAACTGTTCTGCAAAAAGCATCACAGGAAGCAAAAGTTTGGGGAAGTCAGGATGTTTCTCCAAAGGCTAGCACCTAATGCCTGGACAAAGTGAGATAAAGCAATAATTCGTAAGTATGGAAACGAACTGTGCAGTCCTGGGCATTTAATGCAATTCTGGGCATTTAAGAATGCCCTTAAAAGGTAAGCAGCAGCAACATGGTGGGGGTGGCACATCAGAAAGGAAGGGACAAGCTTCTCTGCAAGCCTCCACATTCAGCTGAACCAGTGACACTGGGCCTGGGAATCAAGCAGAGAAAGGCAAGCCGCATTTACCTGTCACAACTGCAGAGCAAAAACGAAACCTAAGGTTATTACGGTGAGGGACATTTTTTTTCTTCCAATTATTTCATACTGTTGGACCTATGAAACATGCCACTGGATGAACCCATAACACAGACGCTAAGCGAGCTCTGAGCTTTCCCCCGCAACAGCCACGGAGCTGACCATATGCCAGGAACAGCCTGTCTCCACCGATTTCAGGCAGCCAGCCACCGTGGCGCACGGGGAGCGGATGCCTGTGCAGGTGCAGGCCCGGCCCGAGGCCCGAGCCCCGAGCCCGCTCTTCCCCGCAGCCCGCGGCGGTCGTTGCCAGGCGGGCCCGAGCGCCCTCCGCCCCGTGGGCACCGTCACGCGT
>VZRH01002265.1:873353-906666 GCA_013397555.1 Urocynchramus pylzowi | reverse complement strand
GCATCCTCTCACAGACAGACAGACAGACAGACAGACGGACAGGGCAGTGCCCAGCATGGTTCACAGACAGACAGACAGACGAACAGGGCTGTGCCCGGCATCCTCTCACAGACAGACAGACAGGGCAGTGCCCACAGCATGGTTCATAGACAGACAGACGGACAGGGCAGTGCCCAGCATCCCCTCACAGACAGACAGATGGACAGGGTTGTGCCCAGCACCCCCTTTACAGGCAGACAGACAGACAGGGCAGTGCCCAGCATCTCCCACAGACAGACAGACAGACAGACAGGGCAGTGCCCACAGCATGGTTCACAGACAGACAGATGGACAGGGCAGTGCCCAGCATCCCCTCACAGACAGACAGGGCAGTGCCCAGCATCCTCTCACAGACAGACAGACAGATGGACAGACAGGGCTGTGCCCAGCATCCCCGCACAGCCAGTGCATGGCTGCCCTCCCAGACAGACAGACAGACAGACATGGGGGTCAGATGGGCAGAGCAATGCCCATCCACGTCTCCCAGACAGACAGACAGACAGACAGACAGACAGACGGACAGACAGACAGCTGTGGCCCAGCAGCCCCCACAGAAGAGAGCTGCTCTGGCTGGGGCCACCGCGGTGAGCTGGGGGCAGCCCAGGTGGGGCCAGGCTAATCCCCAGGCAGGCAGACAGGCAGACAGACAGACAGACAGACAGACAGACAGGCAGACGGGGCTGTGCCCCTCAGCCCGCCTGGCGAGGGATGCCCCGTTAAATCCCGGGCAGAGCAGGTGGAGCATGGCTAATCCCCGGCAGGCAGGGCTGGCCAGGCCCGGGTTTGTCCCGGGACACCTGGACGGACACCTGGACGGACACCTGGACGGACAGACAGCCCCACCGCCTCCAGCCGGGCTCTGCTGGGAGAGGCGGGGCCCCACGGGTGGAAGGGAGCTGTGGGGTCCGTGCCCGTGCCGGGGGGGATTCTCTACCTGTGACAAAACACATCGATGCGATTTGGCAGGGAGAGGCAGAGCAGCGGGGGCCGGGCCGGCTGCGGCCTTTAGGAGCTGTCCTGACACCCGCAATCGCAGATAAAAAGAAAGTTCCTGCTGGTTCCCTTCCAGACAAATGAGCCTGGCCGGGTCTCTTTGCTCTTTAGCAGCATCTGCCCACCCTCTGCACCTGATTTCTCGCAGGAGCCTTTCATCTCCCCCCCCTGCCTGCTCCCGGCTGCTCTGCCCGGGCTTTAATGGGCCGGGAGGATGCGAGTCCCCCGGGACGGGGCTGTGGCCGCCTCCTCCCTGTCGCCACCGCCCGCACTGCTCTCGCCACAGCTCCCGCACCTCCTCGGAAGGCTGACCGCAAAGGGATTTTTGAGGGGAGGAGAGGAATTTCCGGGGCTTTCGGATTCCTGTCTGGAGACAGCCGTGCTAGGGGCTGTCACCTCGCTTCTCTCCAGGCTGTCCCCGCGAAGGGGACATTGGTAACGCGCGGCTGTGTGCCTGTGTCTAGAAAGCAGGAATGTGAGCCAGATGCAGCAGGGTTTTCTGGGGAGATGTGTCTGTTTGTTTCCCTGCTGTTGGTGTAGGTAAATCTGATATCAACAGGTTGTTGAGAAGCAAAAAATCCCTCCTTTGGTGTGCACTGATAAACACTGGGGTGAGGTGCTTTGGTGGCAGGTTTCTTGGGAAAAGAAATGCTTTCTGCATGGAATTCTGGGCATTTCTCAGCCGTGTCCTGTCCCCACACACCGCTGTGGCACAGGGCTCAGATCAGTTGCCTGCACAAGGCTGCCAGGAGCATCCAAAATGCCCTCAGGTCCCTGAGAGCCCCACTCCAGAGGACTTGCAGGAGATCTGTGCCCCCCTGGCTGATCAGTTTTATGCCAGCAGGGACACCCAGAGACATCTCAGGTGACAGTGGACACCTGTATTTAGGCAACAAAGCCACATTCACTGTCAGAGCTGCTCCAGCCTGCGACAGCCAGTCCTTCAGGTCCTTTCTGGTGCAAGGTGACACCTCTGTCACAGCCTCTTGCATCCACAGGTGACATGCAGGAGCCTGTAGGCAACACAGCCCTGCCCTGTTGTTGTCCTGTGCTCACTGTCCACCTCTCAGTGCCTTGTTCAGGAGGACCAGTGAGGATGTGGGACTTGATCAACATGGCAAGAGAGGTCTGAGTTCAGGAGGTGCTGACAACCCGATTAGTGAGAGCAAAATCCTCCTGAGGTCTTTCATCTTGGTCATCCAAAGTGCATTCCTGCTTATTTGTGTCTGCCTAGGGAGTATTTTGGATGTATGGATGTACACAGCTGAGATCTGGAGAATGTCCTCCAAACCCTGAGGTTCTTCCCTTCCTGTGTGCAAACCCAGGGCCACCAGGATGAGGTGGTGAGATAACAGATAAAATATGGTGATGGCTGATTTGCAGCTTGCTATGGCAAGGGTGGGTAAGGGGGGGCTGCCTGCAGGTGTTCACTGGAGGGGGAGGCCCAGGGCCAAAGCTCTGGCTCATCTTTCTGCTCCAGTTCTCTGGGATCTGTGGCTTGTGCAAAGACCAACTTCTGGGAGGAGGGAAAGGGCTGAAACTGCATCTTCAGCCCTGCCTGTGGCTGAGAGGAGGAGGAAGATGGAGTAGTGATGGGGCTGCCATGTGTGGGAGGGTGTGTGAGCAGGAGGATGGAGTTGGATCAGATTGGACATCAGGAAAAATTTCTGCATGGAAAGAAGCAGTGGAAGGGGCTGCCCAGAGAGGTGGTGGAGTCCCCATCCCTGCAGGTGTCCAAGGAAAAACTGGATGTGGCACTCAGTGCCCTGGGCTGGGTGACAAGGTGGTGACAGTCACAGGTTGGACTTGATGATCTTGGGCATCTTTTCCAACCTCAGAAATTCTGTGGTTATTTTCACTTCATCACTCCATACTCTTATCTCTGGTGAAATGGAGGAGAGCTGCAGCTTCAGCCCCGTCTTGGTTCTTGTAGGACTTTTCAGCCCTGGTATATTTTTCTTGTATTGTACTTTGCTTTTGGACTACCTGTCAGATTTTGGACCACTGCTCCAGATTTCCTACCTGTGCATGGAGCTAGGAGCAGGCTTCTGTAACTCCATAATTAGGATATTTGCTGTGGTTTACTCTATGGAGTCCATAAATCCACGTCTGGTATCTGATGAGAAATTTGGAATAAGCTGCAGTATGTCTTTATGTAACACAGACAGTCACAGGCTGTGTCAGCAGTTGAAGTATTTTATTGAAATGAAACTTCCCAACATTTTTTGACATAAGCGTTATCAAGAAATGCAAATTATAGCATAATAGTATAACAATATAATTGCTCAATTCCCCTTAACTCACTGCAGTTCTTTTCTGAGAGAACACTACAAAAGGAAGGAGGTCGATTCCTTTCATATAACTAAGGACTTTTAAACCTTTTTAAAGTGCATTTTTTTTAATAAAATATTTTATTTTCATGCTATCCTCCTGCACTGTAGATAGTTTCAGCCTCTGTGCTCGGATTAATTGTTACAGGAGTTATTATATAAAGCCTATTAGATTAAAAAAGAACTAATATAAACACCACTGGCTGTATTTTACCCTGCCCTTGCCATTCAAAAAATCTTCCCAGTGGCTGATGTATGAATTATCATCAATGAAACACAGGACTTTTAACATTTCAGATTTTCTGCTTGCACTAAGATCACAAATCCAAGTCTATTTATTAAAGTAAATAGAAGTCCAAGGTGTTTCTCAAGCAGAAAAGTTAATTTTAAAGCCCAAGTGGGCCTTTATTTTGAGGAAAAAATATTTCTGAGAAAAAAATCCCATGAATATTTTTTTTTTTTTTTTTGTGACACCGAGCCTTGGAAGTTTGTATATTTTTTACTTCAAATGTGACCATTTTGTCAAATCTGTGAATTACTCAAAATCTGGAAGGAAAAATCAGTCTGGAATGGAAGTGGCAAAATGGTTTTGAGAAATGCAGTTGGACACCTTAGAAAATTGTGGACAAGGAGGTTATGGATTGGGAAAAAAAAGTCGACCAATAATCAGACATTTATGGTTGAGCCAGTAAGAAAAGGTCATGCTGAATGAAACTCTAGTCATTACTCTGTATACTGTGAAATACTTCAATTATCATTAATTATGAATTTAATCTGGCATTGGAACTCCCTGCCAATACTAATGAATGAATTCTCACCACACCTGATGACACAGGGGTGTTTTCTCTCCAGTTTTCAGGGGAGGAACTGCCCCTTAAGTGAAGGTCAAGCAAAGAGCTTGGGGGAGGACTGGTCTGGTTCCTCCATCCCTTTCACAGACACACTGACATCCCCTTCTCAGGCTCCAAAACCCACTGGAGTGACACCCACAGCATCTTCCAGAGGAGGAATTTCGAATGACACTTCTGCAGTTCTGGACAAAACCACGATTTAGGTGGTTTAGAGCCAAATGGGCAGCTCCAGGTGGTGTCCCAGAGTGCTAAATTTCTCTCAGGTTTGACCAAAGGATGTGCAAAAACTCATGTGGCTGCACATCTGAGGCAGATCAGGAGTGCAAAGGTGTTGGAACCCTGGATGCTGAGAATTTGAGACTTTCTGTGCTGAAAGGCACAGACCCTCCAGAGAACACTGCATCTGACCTGAGGCTGTGGAGAAGGCTTCCAAAATTAATTGATAGCACTGAGATGACAGGTGTGTAGTTTAAATAGAAGTGTGTAATACCACAAGGTAGAAAACTTAGAGTTTAAGGTTTTTTGAAAATAGCAATATATATAAGGCAAGATGGAAGTTTTAAGGCAGTAACTAATTATTCTCTTTCATCTTCTTCATAGGTTTGGGCAGTGTTATGTAATTAGACAGAAAAGTCTGCATTGTGGAACACAAATAATTAGTTATTAGGTTAAAAGTAAAAATAATTTAGGTGTCATTTCTTAATTAGATAGTTTAGCCTTAAAAGACCTTGTAGAGAAAAATAGTTAACTCAAAGGTACTTGTTCCAAAAGCCAGCCTCACAAACATTGCCAAGAGCTGCTTTTAAAGTCATTGTGGGATTTTTGGGATTGTCCCGTGCAGGGCCAGGAGTTGAACTCGATGACCCTTGTGGGTCCCTTCCAGCTCAGGATATTCCATGAGTCTGGGGTGAGCCCAGACTTTGAGGGAGCTCTGCCACATCCAGACCATGCAGCTTCAATTGGCTTCACTTGGCCTTCATTAGGACCTCCCTGGGAACCAAACTGAAGATTTATACCCTGGAAATTTTTCACTTTGCAAAAGGTGGAGGAATAGTGAGAGACCTGCCCAGATTTGTTCCTTAGGATAACTGGGCATCCTCCTGCCTTGGGATCCAGCACACAGGATCTCTTGGGTTATAGGAATTAAGAGCCTTGTGTGTTTTCTCCTTTCACTGAAATGTTTTCATTTTCCTTTTGTGCACTAAAATCATCAATGTCCCTGTGGGAAAGTGGAAAAGGGCCTGGCTGCTGGTTTCTCAGGGAATATGGCAGCAGTTTCTGGAAGTGGCACTGGATGTGCCTTCCTCTCAGAGACAGTTTTTGCTCTTGTGTGTGGCTTGGGAGAGGAAAGGCGAGACCAGATTCCGAATTTGTTAAAACCAACACAAATATTGCAACATGGATCACGAAATTCCAGTTGTTTGTCCCAAACGAATACTTAGAAATCCATCAAAGTTCAGTTGGCATTTTAATTATTCTGTGTTTCCTCACTCTTGTGGTAAAAGCATTTTTTATACTTCCCTTTCCTTTTTTTAAAAAAAAAAAAATTCATATATATATTTAAATTTTTTTCCCCCTTTAAGACAGCAAACCCTCCCTACTGAATCCTTATAAAGATCTTAAACCACCTGGGAATGGTTCTCACTTACAAAATCCTCCTCATATGATGCCCCTATGTGGTCCCCTGGCTGACAGCAGGGATTTCCCTTTCCTGGGCACACATATTTCAGCCTGAACCTCTCTACAAACTCTTGTCTGGATCTTAGAAATCTCATCCAGTACCAACCCATTCATCTTCTCTAGACCTGAATTTCCAACTTTTTCTTCTCTGCAGTTGCAGAAGGGACTTGTCTGGCTGGTGGAAAGGTTGGTGCATTAATCCTAAATCCTTTGGAGGGGTTTTCAGCACCATACACGTGGAGCTGGGGGGAAAATGTGTTTTCCTTTTGGTGACTGAAGCAGAAAACTGTCAGGATAAAAGTGGACTATACAGAGATGAAAACAGGTTTTTTTTTTTTTCCCCCTAGATTTTACAGGTAATCTAAAACCCCTTGGAAATGTGATTTTGAATCAGTCACAGACATTGTGCTTAGCTGACATGAAGTATTTTATTTTTAGGCTATTTAACTTGTTTAAAAACTCTATTTAGTTTATTTTTTTTCTTTTTGGGAGGAAAGTGCTGCTTTAAAATAATAATTTTAAAATGTTAATTTAGAAGTAAAAAAGCCACCAAACTAAACTAGAAACACACACACATACAATGGGCATTTTTGAAAGAAAGCCTTCCTTAAAAGAACATCCAAAGGAATGAAGACTTTCTTATTTCCCGAATTTCCCCCACACTCACAAATAGTTTTGAGTGGCATGACACTCAAATTTTCAGTGAACTTGCCCTCTATCAAGAAACAAAATAATAGCTTAGTTCTCCCCACCTGCTGTGACTTCCCTTAATTCCTTAATTGCTTTAATATGAGCAGGTTTGGGCTGTGTTTATACTAAATTTTTTAAAAAATGTGGAGTATTGTGCAAGTCTGATTGTTTCACTGGTAAGGAGGGGGGGAGCAGGTGTGAGTAAACCACCTCACCCCTGCTCAGAGCCTGGCATCCAGCAGCATCCATCCCAGCATCCCTGAAACCAGCACCCCTGCAGCAGTGCAGGGAAGGAGGTATTCACCTTCCTCAGTGTGAGCAGGCAAAGCTTCTTGGGGGAGAAAAAAAAAATAAATCAGGAGATATTTTGATTAACTAAATATTCATAGCAACACCTGTGTTAAACATCAGAGAGGTTTTTGCTCACCCTTAAATCCACAGGTACATCCCTTAGGGTCATCCTTCTGTGTGGGCCAGAGGTGTGGAAAACTCAGAAATTTGGAAATGCACTCATTTGATGGCAGCAGAAAGGGGGGAAGCACGGGCTAGTGGAGGCTGCCAGCAGTGGGGTTTGGGAGGGACATTCACATCCCCTCAAGGGCAAACTGTAGTTCTGTTCTTTTGAGTTTTTTTAAGTTTTCTGATGTTTATATTCTTGTAACAGAGTTTCTCACACACTTTCATGTCAATAATGATTGTTTTACATTCTTCTCTGTAGGTGGAGAATTTTGATGGACTGTTAGTTTGACCAGTGTGGTTGGAGAGGTGACAATATCATTCTCCAATCCACTGTCACTTTTGAAATTCTATAAATGTTAAAGTCTGAAAAATAAAATTCTCTTTTCCTGTTCCTGTTCAGATACTAAAACACCTTACGTGAGTTTTATTATTTCGTGTCACAACAGTAACAGCAAACCTAATTGAGACAAGGACAGAGCAACCCAGGCAGTCCCTGAGCCCTTTTCCCACGTGACAAAGCCAGGGGTGACCCAGAAGTGATCCATGATCCTGTTCCACTTGCCAGGGAGGCAGATGCTGCTGCTTGGAAAACCCTTGGCCACAGCTTGAGCTGGGCTCCTGTGATTGCTGTCCAAGGAGTGTGGTGGGCTGGGATGATGGGGTCCCAGCTTCCCACCATCATCTCTCCCCCTCCTGATAAATTAAAGCAATAACAACAGAAATAAACCATTCAAATACAGACCTTATGCCTCCCCTTGTTGTAATTAAACATCTTAAAAGCACAATAAAAACCACTGTAATAGAATGAAAAAAATGCTGCAAAATTTTGACATTGGAAGCCACTCTCTACAAACCCCAAACCTCTGTGTTTGTTCCTCTGGTGGCTGAACATCGAGATGAAACAGATCTTTTTCAGTTAGGACATGAGTAGCCATGTTAATTAATCAGTTAATGTAATAAAGCCATCCTCAGGTTGGCTCTAATGGGTGAGGGGGAGCCCCTGCTCATCACACTCCACAGTGGGACCACATGAGAATGTCTCCAGTGTTGTAAATTGCTGGAAAATGCTTTCAGAACAGTTTGACCTTGTGCATCCTTAACTAGAATTCTCTGATTCCAGCTCATGTGAAGTCACTTTTTGGCACTGTTGGGATTCTGGATGAGATCTGGCAACACAAAGTTGAGTTTGAGTGTAAACTTAACAACTCTTTCAAAGCAAAACTCTGGCTCTGTTTGGAAGGGGTTGTGTTTGGCACACCAGGTCCAATTTTGCAGCAGCAAAATTTGTGGGGTACACAGCCAAGACAGGTGGATCAGGCTCCACAACTGCTCTTCCATCAGCTCCCATGTTATTTTTCCAGCTATGGAGAGCTCAGCTGCTCCTGTGGCTGACACATCTGGCCTTGCTCAGCCCTGGTTTTATTTTTAAGTTGAGCTATACTTGCTGGGTGCTTGAAGAAAGGAAAGGGAAAAAAGCACAAAGTTTGCTTGTGAGCCAGACAAGCTTAATTCCACTTTAAACCTTTTCCAAGGTAGAACTGAAACTAAAGCACAACGTCAGGTGAAATTACTGCACTCATTAGATTTGTTGTTGTTGGGCTGCTACCTGCACACTCAGCCCAGCAGCTTCCTAAGCAATCAAGTGTTGCCCAGTTTTGAATAACCCCAGGATCCTTCTCTGTCATTACTTCTGCTGGGTTTGGTCATTGTTCAGCTCTGACTGTGCCTTTTGAAGTGCTGAACTCGTGGAAATGGCCAGTGTTGAACCTGACCTGTTGCCTATCTCCATGCTGTAGACTAAGAGAAAAAAGGGGAGAATAAAACTCCAGCTGGCTTAGGAGGATTTGGAGTATTTAAACGGAAGGAAGTGGTGAAACCTTCACTGTTTTCACCTGGAAGAAGTGTAGAGGTAGCTGTAAGAGAAGACAGTGCTTTTTTCTCAACTCTCTCTGCTTTGCAGGCTGTGAGTGCTCCTTGTCAGGCTGATTTCTTTGGTGCTTCAAGGTCTGCTCCCTGGGCTGTGACTTTTTTTTGGGGTCTGCTTCCTGGGCTGTGACTTTTTTTTGGGGGTCAGCTTCCTGGGCTGTGACTTTTTTTGGGGGGTCTGCTTCCTGGGCTGTGACTTTTATTTTTGGGGTCTCCTAAGCTATGCTGGACTGAGCAACTGCCTGGATTTATGGTGCTGATTTACACCAACACCCTCTAGGTTCTGTTTGTGTGGTAGGTTTCAGTATCTCACACCCCTGGTTAGTGAGGCAAAACCATGAAGAATGGGAGCTATGGCCTGGAGGGGGAATGTTGCACAAGGCACAGCTTTTCCATCCATATTTATTTATGATCAGATGTGGGATGGGAGTACTACATTTAAAAGGAAATGGTTTGTGCTTTTAATAAGGCTCTTCACTTACAGCTATTCTGATCTAACTCCTGCATTACCCACTGCTTTTTCCTCACACTGTTGAGGCTTTATGGTCTGCTGGCTCACAGACATGCATCTTCTTCATTACTTAAAAAACCTGATTGCTTTACAGCAATCTTTCTGCGGATACAAAATGAATGTTATTTCCATTCGCTTTTATATTCCTATATATAGAATACAAAAGGATTGCTGTTATTAATTTAATATGGAGAACCTCTTAAAATGGCCCAAGCATCATCTGTTTTATTAGTGCCTGCTTGATAAAGCTTCCACATCCTACAGTTAGTTTGCTTCTGAGGATAAGACTTCACAATATGCACTGAGATTTTGATAAAATCTCATCAAAGCCTGCTAAAAGATCTTTATCTATTTTGATTGGCTTGATTACATTGATTAATGAAACACTGGAGGATTTTATGTGATGGGATTAAATAATGCAATTAGTTTTAATAATTTTTCTAAAAAATAGAATTAGGTGGGAACAAAAGGGAAAAAAGAAAGCAATGTTCTGCGTACTGTGTTCATGATAAGTTGTAATTCTTTGCTTTACCCCTTGGAACAGTGGCATTTCACAGACCTCAGATGCAGGAATGCTCAGGAGGAAATATAAGTGAAGAGGTTAAAATTGGGGTGAATCTTAACTCACCAGGTTTTACAGGCTGGCTCTCGTGCCAGTGTTAGGGAGGAATTGTTGGCCCCTTGAAGGCATTGTTTTCCTGCATTGGCCTCCTTGTTCACTTCTGGTTGTTTACAGGAGAAATGGGGTTGTGGATGAGAAGAAAACATGTATTATTTTAGTGGGTTAAGAATATTCAGGAGCTCACAGCAAAAATCTGAGGTTCTGTGTAGAGGATCCACAAGGGAGCTGGAGAGGGACTTTGGGCAAGAGTGTGGAGTGACAGGACACAGAGGAATGGCTTCACACTGCCAGAGGGCAGGAATGGATGGGATATTGTGGGATATTGGGAAGAAATTCCTGGCTGTGAGGGTGGGGTGGCCCTGGCACAGGGTGCCCAGAGAAGCTGTGGCTGCCCCTGGATCCCTGGAAGTGTCCAAGGCCAGGTTGGACAGGGCTTGGAGCAACCTGGGATAGTGGAAGGTGTCCCTGCCATGGCAGGGAGTTGGAATGGGATAATCCTAAAGGTCCATTCCATGATTCCATGAGGGTGGGTGGTAATTCCTCAGCCACAACAGTGTTTGCACAGACACACTTTGTTATCAAGACAGTGTGAAACAGGCCCGAGCTGCCCGTGACAGGCTGCCCTTAGTTCCCAGTGCTAGGAATGGGGAGAGGAAGTGAAAATTCAGAAAATATCCCCATGGTGTCCTGTCTGAGGACAGTGCCCAACTCCTCGGCCCTCACCGTGCTGGAGGCTGACAGCCAGTCTGAATTCCTCACCATTGTCTGGAACTTCAATGTTGTTGAAGGTGTTTAGGGAATAGAACCTCATAATGGTTTAGGTTAGAAGAGATCTTGAAGATCTCTTCTAAGATCTAAGATCTTGATGTCCAACCATTCTCCCAGCACTGCCAATGCCACCACTAACCCATGTCCCCAAGTGCCACATGCACATCTCTGTCATAAATCCCTCTAGGGATGGGGACTCCACCACTGCCCTGGACAGCCTATTCCAATGCTCCACAACCCCTCTGGTGAAGAAATTTTTCTTAATATCCAATCTAAACCTCCCCTGGCACAACCTGAGGTGGTTTCCCCTTGTCCTGTCCTTGTTCCCTGGGAGCAGAGCCCGACCCCCTGGCTGTCCCCTCCTGTCAGGAGCTGTGCAGAGCCACAAGGTCCCCCCTGAGCCCCCTTTTCTCCAGGCTGAGCCCCTTTCCAGCTCCCTCAGCTGCTCCTGGTGCTCCAGACCCTTCCCCAGCTCTGTTCCAGACAAGCTCCAGCTCCTCAACCTCTTTATTATCCTGAGGGGCCCAGAACTGCCCCCAGGGCTGGAGGTGTCTCAGCAGTGCCAGCACAGGGGACATCCCTGCCCTGGTGCCTCTGGCCACGCTGCTGCTGACACAAAGCAGGACAACCCCAAGCATCAGCACAGGAGGTGTAATCAGGGCTCCCCTTCCTTTGTTCCTCATTTCCTTGGCTCTTCAGCAGCTGGGCTCGTGTTTGCCTGGTATTTCAGGCTTCAGAGCTGTCTGACTGCCTTTTGTGATCCATCCTGGAGGTCTTGTGGGGCAGTGGCAATGCAAATGCAGAGTGTCATTGCTGGGGTTGAGGTCTGACTGGCGTTTCCCACACCTAGAATATCAATCCTAATTGCCATTTATTTTTCTTCTCATCTAGCTGTATCTCTATATCTTGTTTACTGTCACTCTGCACTAAGCTGTTACTTCAAAGGATTTGCCTTGAATAATCACAATCAGTAAACTGCATAACAGCTTTGTTAAATACACTGCCTCTTCCCTCATAGTGTCATTCCTGGGAAGAAAAGACAAGCAGGAGCTGTGCATGTTGAATCCAGATCTGATTTCAGAGATAGCAGGCAGATAAATTGCGTACACTCTGTGTTAAGAGAAATTTGGGACTACATTTTTTTATTTGGGATGGCCTTTGTTCAGAAGCAGGTCCTGAGTGAATCACTGCCTGAATTCTGGCACCAGGAGATATAGAAAAACCTCACAATCCCTAAATAGGAGGGTGAAAATTATGTGGAATTTCTTTTCATAAGCAAAAGTTCTCTCAGCATGTGAAAAATTGGCTCTGTGCTGCAAAACCCACCACTTGCAGACTGCTAGAACAGGCTGAGAACAGACTCTGCAAGTGTCATCATTTTAGGGCTGTCAATGAAGAAAGATATTCATCCCCTGAGGCTCTGTCACAGAGCAAATATATTAACTAGCAAAAATAAATCATATTCTTTCTAATAAAATATTCAATTGCTTGTTTGTCCTAACAAATACAAGAAATGGAGATTTAATAAAGGAAAACAAAACTTTCCATCGGACCTCAAGGTATTTGTGGCTAGAAGTCTGCTAATATGCTTGAATAATTCTGGTAATAGTAAAACTGAACCATCCAGAGAGGGCAGTTCTTATGCTGATTTAGAGTCACAGCATTTGGGGAGACAAAGAAATAGCCAAATTAACTCCTCAAAATTATAATTTATGAAAGTTTAACTAATGTCTCATATTAGAGCCCGACAGAGACACGTTTCAGGTTTCTGCTCTGTTTATTTGTTTGGAAAAGCAGACGTGGTAATAAATTGGTCAGTAATCAAAGCAGAGAGAGGACTCAACCTGGCTGGGAGTTCTCCTGATGATTGCTGTCTAGGAGAACAATTTCCCTCCTTCCACATATCAGTGCTTCACATTTTCCCCATCACACAGAATCCCTTTCATCCAGACAGACACACAGGGGCTCTCAGACTGGTAATTGGCACACACAGATACAAACTCCCCGTGCCTTTGCCCCCCCAAACCCCAATCCCCACGCCTTTCCCCTGCCAAACCCAGCATTGTTCCACCCCCTTGCTTGAACAGACTGGAAAGCCTCCACTGAAGTTTTCATGAATAACATTGCAATTTTTGGAACCAATCCAGAGCCAGTTTGAAGATAATAGGAACACTGAGTACTAAATAACACACTGACAGAAGACACGACACCATGCTGGCAGAAGACATGTGTGCATGACTTTTATAGTAACCAGGGCACTCATGGCTTGGGAGTCAGGGAACAGCAATGGAAACTATTGGAAAAAATGGCAAATTTTGTATATCTCGTGGTTTTAGCTGGAGAAGATAATGTGCATTACATGAGAGAGCTGCTGTCCTTTGCTAAAAGCCTCTGTGCAGAAGCTGGAGCTGGGTCTCCCAGTTATTTGATATCCAGAAGTCACATGGAGATTCCTGGTATAGATATTGGATAGGAATTTCTAAAAGGATCAGCTCTGAAAATTAACAGTGATGGATGGTGTATAAAGGCAATTGATAGGCTTTGGAGTCATCACATGATGGAAAGAGAACCTGACCATTTCTATGTCTTCAGGATATTTAGAATGTTTGACTTCCCCCTATCTGCTAGTCTTTGATCTATAGTCCATGTGATTCTGCATGTCCCATTTCATAACCAGAGAATATCCAAGCCATCTTCCAATGTGTTAGCTCAACTGAAATTTCAAGTCAAAGTAATTGTCCTGGAGGCGAAAAATAACAGACTTATCCATAGTGTTTTCTAGAATCTGTATCTCAACTCAGAAACCCTCAAAAGGAACACAAAACTTTAGAGCAAGCCCTTCCCAAAGCTGATGTATTTTAGGTACTTTCAGACTAAGGAGTTCAGCTAGAGGCAGTGGCAGGTCAGAGATTGAGGTCGTCTTCTAGAATTGTGGCCTGGTCAGTGATTGCTTAATAGTGTATCTTCATAGGCAGGAGTTAAACAAGAAAAAAAAAAAAGGAAAAATATCTCAAAGTTGTGGACTCTCACTTCTCCTGTAGGAAAAATCCTAGGACTGTGGCCAGGCTTGAATCTGGGCATTGCCCAAGTACTCGGATGGACCTGGAAGGCTTTTCACTTTGCTAGGCCCAGACTAAACCAAGGCAAGGGCCTTGCTTTTGACCATCCCCAACTCCCAAACTCTGCATGCTGCCCTAGGAGAGGTGCTTTGTGATGTCCACGGTGCCAGCTGGGTTGTGATGGGGTGGGCCATGAGGAAGGATTGTGTCCCACTGGTGTTCCTTCACTGACACTGTGACGGTGAGGGGGCCGAGGAGGGAGAACACTTCACCGTGGCGTGGAGCTGCTTTATCTTTTATTGCTTGTACAGGATCAAGCACTTTCACTTCAACAGGAGATTATTTCTGTTTGAAGCCTTAACCATACACTGTAAAGCTTAGATACAAAAAGGGCATGGAAGGCAAAGCATGGAGGAATTAAATTATATATTATATATGCGTGCAACCGAACGAACCTTGCGTGAGCCCCATGTTAGCTGTGAATATCTGTTCCACTTCATGAAAGCCCTTTCCTCTATTTATCACTATTTTCTAGTGATATCAGTGGGTGTTTGTGCACACTGTCTGGAAGAGGACTGAATTCTGCAGTGTTTTCTCAGGCAAAACCCCCAGCCAGGAGCAAAGGCTCTGATGACAGTCAAGAAATGTCTTTATTCACAAGCACTCTTTACAGGTGATTGCTTATGTATTAGAGATGCAAATGAGGGTTTTGTTTCAAATGAGGTAAATCTAAGATTAAACTCCCATCGAAGAGTAAATGTTCCCTTTACCTTTCATGTGTAGTAGCTTGAAAGAGCCTACACAACAATAAATTGCATTACAGAAGCTCCCACTGACACGACCATATGTTAGCAGTCTCTGTTTTGAAGGGTTACAGCTCGGTTGTAAGAATTTGCCGTGGACTGAAATTTGGCAGTCTCTGCTGGGTAGTTAGATTGTAAAACAGAGCTACAAATGCATCCCAGTCACTCACGAGTCATCCCAGAAAGGGCAGAGTAGGAAAGAGCAAAGCAGGTTGAATTTGAGTTTGGCGTGTACATAACTAAGAGTGATGTGGGGTGAAATGAAAATGTGTGTGGGGGTAACACCCACTCTGAGCGCCTCTGCCCTTCAGGAAAATGGTCAGAAATGAGCTGTAAACCACAACGAGCACAACGAGGGGAAGAGCTGCTTTCTGGTACTGCAGCCTCAGCAGGCTGCAGCTCCTGAGGCTGTGGGAAGACAATGACCTGTGGTATTCAGGAACATGATCAGCTTGCAATGAGAGCCCCGTGAAAAGGGGGGGTGAAAAGAGGAAGGCTCAAAGTTGAGGAGCAGGCAGTTGTTGCTTGATGTTGGCTTTTTTCCCCTGAGACATGCTGCCTTCCCATTCTCAGTTCTTGGCTGTGAGGAAAATAGACAGACTTGCCATCAGCAGCAGCTCCCGTGGCTGCCCAGCTGTGCTGGGTGTCCACAGGGAAGAAAGAACGGGGTAGAAGTTTGTAATAAAAGCACTTAAAGAGAGAGAGGAGCAAGGAACACCAACCTCTCTCTTTACTGCATTTATGTTCATTATGGGGTTTTAATGCCTTTTTAGGTGACTGGGCCGTATCTGATTTGAGATGAGGGAAGCTCAGCCCCTTCACTGGACAGGATGAATATTCACAACTGCACAGTGGGAACCTGTGCCTTCTTTAAGCCTAGCTGGATGTACTTAACAAATCATGGAAGATGGGGTTTGAAGGGATGTCAGGGAGCACCTGTTCCAATCTACTTACAGATCATAGAATCCTAGAAGGTTTGAGTTGGAAGGGACATTGAAGACCATCTAATTCCAAGTCCCTTGTTATGGGGTACCTTCCACCATCCCAGGTTGCTCCAAGCCCTGTCCAGCCTGGCCTTGAACACTGCCAGGGATGGGTCAACCACAGCTTCTCTGGGCAACCTGTGCCAGGGCCTCACCACTCTCACAGGGAAGAATTCCTTCCCAATATTCCCCCCCTCCCAGGGAACAATTCCTTCCTGATATCCCATCTGAACTTACTCTTTGTCAGTTTAAAGCCACTCCTCTTTGTCCTATCAATCAATTTTGAATTTAGTTGGTGTTCTGGCAGGTATGAGTGAGTATCTGGCAGGAAGGCTTCTTTCTTGACAACCTTCTGAAGATATCATTTATCTTAGTCTTGTTCCTGCCTTTGATCCAGAAAATCTGATTACTTGGTGCCATTTGGATATTCCTAGCTGGAAGGTTTTAAAAACCTCACAAACCTTCAGGCATGGGACCAAAACAGCAAATTTTGTTTGCATGGAGTCCCAGAAGACCACTTCAAACAAGGAACTGGAGAAAGATGTCTGTAAAACGTGTTTCAGGTCCTGGATAGGCTGATTTATGCTGTGGATGTGCTGCTGACTCCTCAGAGGATGCAGAGAGACTCTTGTGTGTCCTGCTCGGACAACTAAAACTGGGTCAGGTGGGTCAAAGTGTGAGCAAATTCTCTGAATCTGTCTGGGAAGGCTGTACAGAGACATGAGCTGAAACTGTTGTGGCTGCCTTTACCACAAACCCTGCTTTCCTCTGCTGAGCAGTCTCCTGAGTTGCTTTGCAGGGATGATCTAATGTGTTGTATGAAAAGTAAAGAAATCAAATAGCAAGCGTTCCACTTGACCAAAAGGTCAAAGTCTCGGTGATTAAAACGCTTTGTTATTTTAAGATCAGGGAATGTCACACAACCATTATATATAAATGGCAAAGCTTCTGTGTGTGCTGACTGCTGAAGAGCCTTCCTCACTCTGTCCTTGGGGTGCCAGATGAATCCTCCTTCCTGAAGCAGTTCCCACATCCTACAAATAGTCCCGCATGGATGGGAGGCAAAGCAACCCGTACAGCCAGAGAGGTTCAATTCACTTTGTAGCATCCCAGAATGGTTTGGGCTGGAAGGGACCTTAAAAACCATCCAGTTCCACCCCCTGCCCTAGGCAGGGACACCAGCTACAGCTTCCCTTTCCCAGTTCTATGTGTGCAATGCTGGAATTCTTGCACCGCTGTTCCTGTAGTGTTAGGTGCTGTTTTCTCTTCTTGTTCCCTCTAAGTTAAAAATACCAAAATTGACATAAAATACATGGACTTTATAATGCAAATTTTTCTTCTGGAAATGCCTCACTCCTTTCAAGTGGATGACCAGCTGATGGGGCCATGCAGCTGTCACGCTTTAGGAGTGATACTCCCCAGTTCAGTGTCCCCACCCTCCAAACTACAACCTGCTCTCTCCTGTTTTCCCCTCCCTCTCTCCACTGCAGTGGGATGAGGAGGAGAATTGGAGGCACAAAAATAAAGATCATGAGTTGAGGTAAGAGCAATTTACTGGAAGCAGCAATGAGATAAAAAAGCAAACATTAACAGCAACAATACTAATGAGAGAGGGTACAAGAAAACAGAAACCCCTATTCAGACAGAAACCCCTCTGACAATAAACAATACTGGACAGTTTCCTCTGCCATGAGAGAGAACCTGTTCTCCTTGGAAGAGAATCCCTTTCTCCTGGCCACATCAATGAGTGAGGTGGTACAGAATAACCTCTGGATCCTGGCCATGCCCCTCCTGTCTACTGCCCAAAATTCACCCTGTCCTGGCCAGAACCAGGACAGCAGCAAACCCAAGACTGGCTTTGCCTTGATTTTGACTGGACTTTGCAGATCTGCTGAGCAGGGACTGAAATGTCTCTGACCCACACAGTGCTGGGATACAACTGTGAGACATAAATAAATGCCCACAGAAAGCTGGGATGATATACTTAGCTTTTGCTTCTATCTTTCCACATCAGGGAAATAATAGGATGGGGTGTCAGTGGATTAATGAAGTATTTATTTTATTTGACAGTTTGCAAATATTGTTATACAAGTGGATTGTGCTGCTTTGGACTTTAGGTGGTGTTAGATTTGGCTTTAAATGATGAAGTCCAGGACATTGATGGATGAGAATGAGAAAAGGTCAGGAAGGTCATCTACAGTTAAAATAAATACCTTGAAGTTCAGATAATTCATAATCCTGGCCCTCAAATCCTGCCTGTTATAGAAATGTATTTAACAATAATACTGACCTGAAATAAACTCTTTGAATTAACTGCTTTTCTCAAGTGTGTCAGACAGAGCTGGAAATTCAGGGAGGATGAGGTCTGAGGTCCCAACAAAACAGTCTCTCTCTGCTGGTATCCCCTAACACACCCTGGGATGTCTTCTTTTAATGATAAAATGCTTCTTTTTCAATTCTACATGCATTTCTTCTCCAATGGATTCTTGAAATTGAACTTAATCTTCTGCTGTGAAGAAGATATCAGAAGGGTCAAAGGAAAGAAGAGAAAAATTATATTTTCACATGCATTTTTTTTTTTAATATGAATAAACACGTACAAAGCTTTATAGCCTGGCCAGAATAGAGCTGTGGGGAGATGCTGAACTCTCCTCCTTTCTCTCTGCATTCCCATCCCACGCTTTATTTTCCCTTCTGCTTAGGGGGAAGAGATGCAAAAAGAGCAATTTGTCCTCTGCATGCTGTTTTGAGAGTTGAGGGAGTGTCTTGACTCGCTCACAAAATGATGAATTATAGATTCATTGAGCAATAGGGCTGGAAGATACCTCCGGGACCTCCAGTGCTGGAAATTGCAGCGTCTCACCAGATAATCTGTTCCAGCATGTCACCATCCATCTGTTAAGCAGAGGATCACAGCATCAGCTTTTGCCTTGGGCCTTCAGTGTTGGGCAGGCCAGGGCTGCTCTCTGCTGAACAGGAGATTGGTGAACCTGCTTTGCTCCTTGCACATGGATTATTTGTGTTTTGGCACTTGTGCGGGGCAGAGGCTCCTGGCCAGACCCTTGGTATTCACAGCTGACATAAAGAGAGCACAGAAAGTGTATTAGAGAGCCCTCCTCTTCCTCCTCCTCCTCGTGATGGGGCTCAGGAGATGTAGGTGGGGTGTTTCAGTCTGAGGAGGAGCAGCTGAGGGAGCTGGGAAGGGGCTCAGCCTGGAGAAAAGGGGGCTCAGGGGGGACCTTGTGGCTCTGCACAGCTCCTGCCAGGAGGGGACAGCCAGGGTGGATCAGGCTCTGCTCCCAGGGAACAGGGACAGGAGGAGAGGGAACGGCCTCAGGTTGTGCCAGGGGAGGTTTAGAATGGATATGAAGGAAAATTTCTTCACCAAAAGGGTGCTCAGCCCTGACACAGCTGCCCAGGATGGTGGTGGAGCCCCCATCCCTGGAGGGATTTAGAAGCCATGTGGATGTGGCACTTGGGGACAGGGGTGAGTGGTGGCTTTGGCAGTGCTGGTTCAGCAGGTAGACCCAATGACCTGGGAGGTCTTTTCCAACCTAAATGACTCCTTGATCCCATTGTCTTTGTCCTTGATGTCTGAGATGGTGCTGCATGTGGAGCCAGGCAGGGAACACCTGTCCCCTGTGCTGTGTCACCTGCTGGGGCAGAAGCTGCCTGGGGCTGGGTTGAAGCTGAAGGTTGTAGCTGAGGTTTGTGCTCCTTCTTCTCTGGCTGCACCTCATCACCAGGTCCAAAGGAGCACGGATTTCCACCTGCTTTATCTAGTAAGAAAATGTGTTTGCACCAACCTGCCCGCCATGGCGGTTCCACAATGGGACTGTCTAGGGCTCTGCAAAGAAAAGGCCTCTCCAGAAAAAGAGAATTTATCTTTCCTCATCGCCTTCTCTCCCAAAACACAGCATTATTCCAACACAGAACATGTGAGACTTATCCCAGCTGCCTCCTCACCGTGCAGATTGTGCACTATTTATACATTACACACACATGCTATTTAACGTACTTTTCATTTTTTTTTAAGAGCAGCCAAAGAATCTTTTGCTAACACAAATCTTATTTTCACATGTGGCTTTGTATAATGAATTTTTCAAAGATTTCCACACCTACTCTAAGTGAAATTATATCTTGAGGAAAGTATAGCTTGATTGTTTATTCTGAACCATGTTGAAGCTCCTGCCTTTCCTGTTTTAATCTAAATTGCTCTTTTGAATGTGTTTTATATTAGAATTTGGAAACAGATACAGTTCTTTTATTTTTATTTGTTCTCCTTTTTTTCAATTATTTTTTTTTTTTTACACACAAGCTTGAATGCACATATATTATTATGGCTGTCTTTTTGCCATTTACAAAGGAAATATACACTCTGACAATATCGCGTGCACCAAATCAATGAAATATCCTGTGTTTTCTATTCATTAAGCCCCTAAAGCACTATGCACAAATTCCCTCACTTTAATTACACACCTCAGGGATGTGCAGGCCAAAAAGGAGGCAGTCAGACAAAAAAGCCTGGTCTCTGCCAAAAGAAAAAAAAAAAAAATTACTGGTAAACATTTATTTTCAGCGGGGAAATCTGCTATTAATTCATATAGTGACTTTCCCCAGCTGAAATAATGAGGAAAGCCAAGTGAACCAAATGTTCACAGTGAGCAAACATGAACAGTAGGAAGTCAGCCCATCTTGTATTTACATGTTTATTCCATCAGCCTTTGAAGAATGTTTTCACAATTTTTTTTTTCTGTGTGTGCGTGTGTGTGTGTGTGTGTGTGTAGAGTGTCAACGTTACTCACACTCCTGAGAGGGTGGGGAGTGACTCATTAACAGTGAAATGAACTGGATCTGAAAAGGTGCTTGGATTCAGCCTGTCCCATCTGGAAGTGAGGGTTAGAATTGTAGTATAACAGAATAATAGAATGGTTTGGCTTGGAAGGGACCTTAAGACCCATCTTGTTTCAACCCCCTGCCATGGGCAGGGACACCTTCCACTAGACTAGGCTGTCCCACCTGGCCTTGGACACTGCCAGGGATGGGGCAGCTTCTCTGGGCACCCTGTGCCAGGGCCTTCCCACCCTCACAGGGAAGAATTTCTTCCCAATATCCCATCTGACCCTGCCCTCTGGCAATATAAAGCCATTCCCCCTTCTCCTGCCACTCCACACCCTTGTCCAACGTCCCTCTCCAGCTCTCTTGTGGCCCATTTGGGTACTGGGATGGACTCTCAGGCCTTCATCTCCTGTTGAAATCCAGAGGGTGACTCCAAGGATCTCCAAGTCTGAATGTGCCCATCTGAGCTGCAGGAATATTTGGTCACACACCAGGCTGGAGGCTTCTGGTGCTGCTGGGGGTACAGGACTTTTCCCTTTACATATTGAAAATACTCATGCATGCCTCATGCATATGCTCCCTCTCCCTGCTGTGAGGACACTCCAGCAACCTTTATTTGGTTCCTTGGTTTGTAAAAGACTAAACCCAGACCTCACTTACACAAAAAAAGAGCTGTATTTGGCAGGACATGAGCTAGACACAAAATGCTGCAGCCCATGTGTGCTTCAGCTCATCAATACTGACCAGCAAGGCCTGGCTTTACAAAAGATGTGTATGTGATGGTCACAGCCTGTTATAAAAACAAGAAGGAAACAAAATTAATCATTATTTGGACTGTCACCTTCTTCAAGCAGGGAAAAATATTTTCTTTATTGGAGTGTGCTAATAAAATATTTTCTTGATTTTTGTTCCTCTTGGAAACCCCCAAGTACACCAGGCTATTTTCCATAGCATTTTGTGATATTGTATTCAGGCTGGGCAGAGATCCCTCAGGGTGCAAAGGAAACCAGTTGTGTGTTCATTTTAAACTGCATTTTTAGTTTCTCTGTGGCTCTTGATGGAGCTCTGGGTGCTCTGCACCATGGGCAGAACATTCTGGGATTTGCAGGCTGATGTGGCTGTTTGTCCAGAGCAGGGAGGACAGTATTGGCATCCACGAGTTTTGTTTAGGCAGGAAGCATGTCCAGATATTTTCAGGGCCTGTGATTAGTCATTTAAAAGATAGTAAAGCAACTTAAGAAAATTTCTTCACTTTTTTTTATTTTTTAAACTGGGTGGGTAGGCTTGTACAGTGGAGCAGAGAAAGTCTGTGCAAGTTCTCCTACAAAAAACCAGGACTATCAGAGAATATTCTGGCAGATATAGCTCAAGTGTCAGGTATCCACAGGTAAAAGAGTCACAAATCTCTTGCAGGCACTAAAGCAGAGTAAGTTTAACTATGGCTGATGGTAAACAAATCTGTTTATGGGTTAGTGCCTGTGAAGATCCCGAGTATTAATGGCATTCCACTGAAGTGGCACATGTTAAAATGAAAATTTTGGATTTAAATGAAAACCATCAGAAAGGAAAAGATGCATCTGGGCAGAGATGTAGATGGGTAATGGTGTTTCTGACCTGAAACTTCCTCGTGATGGGGTTTGAGATGATAGTAGGCTTTCCTGCTATTACTGGGAGGTTTTTATCCCTTAACCCCAGTAAGTATAAGCTAGCATCACTCTTTGAGTATTGCTTTTTCGGAATTAGCATCTACCAAAGCCCTCCCTAAATAAATTTTTAGCAGATACATCATTTTTGTTAGAGATGAATAAATGAATAAAATGTATGCGCGATCTCTCTCTTTTTCCTATTCTATAAGAAGAAGCAATGCCCTATTAATTTTGACAGACAACTTGGCATTAGCCACTTTAAAATCCAACATGGGATAAAGTTCTGCATTACTAGTCTTTCTACATTTTTGTCAAGAGATGAGCATTTTGCCAGATTTTTTAATAATACGCCAAGAGCTTTGTCAGTCAGTTTGTTTAGCTCTGCGTGGTTATGCCAGTATTTTTCAGCTCTCCTGCTGTGTGTGCCACTGCCCTTCACTGCTTTTCTAGCTCCTCCCCTGCAATTAGACAAAGTCAACACGGCAGAGTCAGGCTGAGCAGCCCCGAGGTACCTGCAGCTCTCAACCATCCAGATTCACAGTCCAGAGAACGGGCTTTGCTTACTCACTGCATCACTACCTCAATTAGGACTTTTTATTATATCTCAGCTTTTTATCACAGGCACAACAGATGGAACAGATAACGCTGAACACGCTTTAAGTCCTCACCTAAGAAGAAGGAAGCGGGGGGAGAAATTATCCAGAAAGAAACAGGAGCAAATGCATAAGGCAGCTTGCAACCAGGAACCAGTTACCATGCCTACTGAAGCCTGTTCTAAAGAATGTGTTGGCTGACACACAGAACTCAATGAAAAGATGAAAAAAATGTGCAGGCAATACTAGTTTGGCAGGGATGGTGGGGAATCTGAGACAGAGCTGCTGGTATGGAAGGATCTCACTGCATGCAATTTGCAAACATGCCAATTCAATGGCATGTGATAGACACTAGATGGAATTTAAAGGTCTTAGGGTCTTAGAGAGCTGGAATCGCACAAGGAAACTGTGGGTATTAAAAATAGCAATCCTTTTCACCAAACCTTGTGCCTCAGATTTGAATTCAACACTGTTGAGAGAAATCCCTGCCATCTCTCCCAGGCACGCTTGAAAAATTGCCTGGATGTACCTTGATTCTGCCGTATCTTTACATCCCAATAAACACACGGCACCAGCACGGCTGCATTTCCAAAGAAATTCCCAGGGCTTCCTTTGTGTGTGTGTGTATGTGTGTTTGGAAAGGGAACTGGCTGCCTAACAGGACTTACACAGCAACTTCAAGCAGTTAACTTTTATGGGATTTCCAAATTTTTCCTGGTGGGTGAGGAGAAAGGGCAGTCAGGCTGGGGAAGGGAGAGGAAGAATTACGTGAGGGCAGAATTTTTGGAGGGAGAGTGTGCAGATGGTTGGGTTCAAGTGCTTCACTATGAGTCCACTCTTTTCCTACAAATAAAAATCTCTACAAATTCCAGTCTACCATTTATAAAAGCCCTTTATGTTTTGTAACATTGCTTATCCTTTTTTTTTTTTTTTTAATATATATGTGTGTGTGTGTGTGTGTATTATTTTATGGCATGTGATAAAGATTTGAAAAGTTGGGGCATCTTGGAAAAGATTTCTGTAGAAGGGGAGCAGAGCAGTCATTTCTCAGTGCCTACTTGGTGGCTTTTTTCAGCCCAGCCAAGATGTTGATTTGGTTGAGGGCCAACTCCCAATTTCACAGTTTGGATTTAGCAGCAATATTTTTGGGAGCTGTGGTGGTTGCAGCGGTTTAGGTCAGTCTGTTGCTGAGTAAGAGCAACACCACTATTTTTGGTTTGTGCTAGATTTGAACTGGTAAAGCCAAGTTTGCTTGGTCCATGTTCATCTGGGCTGAAATTAAAGGGCAGATCTGTGTCTGGGGTGGATGGATGTTCCTGCTTGACACAAAACAGAATTTGACATCAGCTCTGCTATCATATCACATGGTGGGGCAAATTCCTGTGGCAGGAATCCTCACCCAATCTCCTGCCATCCTCATCAGGGCCCACCTGATGGACCTGATGGATTTCCTTGCAGGGAGGTTTCTGCCATCCCCTCTTCACTGTGGCCCCCTTCCCACAGGAGGAAGGTGAACATCCCCAGTGAGGAGATGCTCAGGCTGATGAGGAAAGCACAGCTCAGGCTTCATAAGCACCAAATTGTCCAGTTCATGTATTCATCACTGCCATCTTTTGAACCCAGATTCATGAACCTTTATTGACTTTTCCTTGCCTGTAAAAAGGGTGTGTGATTCTCAGAGGCCAAGTGAGAGATATGGTGTCTTTTGGAGACCAGAGAAGGGTCTCAAGCCTTTCCTAACTGGCAGCCATCCCCTCCCAGCCAAAATGGACAACTTTCCATGCAACAGCACAGCTATTTGGGATCACATTTCACTCTTCTTTTGCTGTAGGCAACCAAAATGCCTAATCTGGCCTGAGGACCCCATCTGAAAGCTGTGTTTTGAAATGGTGGGCACTGATGCATGGAAGGACTGTGTCTTAAGTTCTAGGCTTAGTGGAGTCAAATTTTCCTGTACCTCCCATGGACAGGGAGACATGAGGTTGTGTGCTGCTAATGCTGCAAACCTGGTATTTTGGGAGATTTTGTGCAAAAGAATCTTTGTGCCTGTGTTAGGTTGGTGTTACTCATTGGGAGAGCGAGGCTCTGTGGTATCTGGGTAGAAAGGGACTCACAGATTTAAAAGCCAAAGGAACAACTGTTTTTTGTTTAATCTGTCCTGCAATTTAATGCAGCCCAGAGGATTAATGAGTGTTTGGATTGGAGAATCTCAGTTGGAAAAATGTCCAGTCTGGACCCTGAAATCTCCAGCAGTGGAAACACCACTGCAGCACTTGGAAACACCACTGCAGCACTAAAAACCACTTCTTGTCATTAATTACTTCCCAATCTGAGCAACCTGGCTTAGTGGAAGGTGTCCCTGCCCGTGGCAGGGGGTTGGAATGAGATGATCTTTAAGGTCCCTTCCAATCCAAACCATTCTGTGATTCATTAATTTCTTCTTTGTCTCAATGGACCTTTTCCACCCCAGATATTAAGCCTGGTGCCTTTGAGGGCCTTGAGCTATTCAGGAGGAAATTCAGAGATGCTAAAGCAGCTAAATCAGTCTAAATTCCATTTTTTAGGTACTGGATTCCATTATTCATTTTCCAGCAGGGCCCTGATGGTCCCACTTCTTGTCATCTCCAGCACCACCAAGCCAAGGAGCTTCTAATGATGAGTGAAGTAAAAGCCATTTATTCCAGATTTATTTAGGAGTTTTAGATGGTTTGTGGAAGTATTTCAGCTGTGATAAAAAACTGTGTTTCACAGCCTTCTCCTTCCCCTGCTGGGTTTAAGGCATGATGCTGGTGGCTCCACACTCCGCAGTGTGGACCTGTCACGAGTTCAAAATTGATCTTTCAGCTGAAAACAGCTACAAGATGTGACAAACCTTGACACCTCCAGAAGAGGGGTGGCTGGGTGGTCAAGGGTCTGGTCAAACATGTTATCCCAGTGTGCTCAGGGGTCTGTGGGATGGCTGCCTCCAGCTGGAGAGCAGTGACCCAGCACAGCCCTTTACAGTGTTGGACTGTTTATTGGAGTGCCTCATCTTCTTCAGATTATTAATTCTTCCCTCACAGCCCACTGTTAGGTAGAAATTGCTTTCTTTTTTACAGATGGGGAATTCCCACCAGGGAAGTTGCAGGCTGTATGCACACTATCTAATTTAGGCACTAACTTAAGCCCCTGGTGTGGTTATTGGGCAGAAGCAGAGACTTCCAGAGAACCTGAAGGAGGGAGTGCTTCCCCCAGCTGCCAAGCAGCATCATATGCATGCAGTCCTGTCTTATGCATCCAATGAAAAGGACAAACATTCCCCAGAAGTTGCTGATTTTTCCTAGACCACACCAGACAGGACTGGCACATCCTAGACTGAAAGATGTGCCATCTATTTTGACCCTAAGAGCTATGGATCAGTCTCCCTTTGGATTTATTTTCTACTGGTTTCAGGAGTGTCCTCTGTGATTGGGATCAGGCATTTTTTTCAGCAGGGACATGTTGTCTGAAATGCCTAAATCACAGGCTGGGACTGCTGATGACAATAAATAAAGAATGAGAGCATATAAATAAAATGCAACGCAGTCAATGACAACAAAAATCAACAGTGATTTGCCAAGAACAGACAATTTCAAAACAGTGAGCCAATTGTTCAAGGAAAATGCTGTAATTTGGATATAATATGGCTAGATAATGTCACCAGAAACAAGTTATCTGTAACCACTGTCTATAAGCCACCCCTGTAATTAACACTGGGACTCAATGATCTTGGAGGGGTTTTCCAATCTTTCCAATTCTGTGGAAAGAAGATTGTCTGACGTGGAGGCCTTCAGGAGTTTCTTTCCACCCAATGGAAGAGGGGGTGGCTACAGGCCACACTAAGGGAGGCTGCACCAAAGCAGAGGATCAGGATTGAAAAAGTCTCTTGGTGAATTTGGAGCAGGGAGCCGTGAAGGGAGAGGTGACAGGAGTGGTCAAACATCTCCAAAACTCTTATGAGGGGGCTGGGTCTGCCCTCCATGTCCAAGGGGCTCGGGTGAGAAGGAAAGGGCATTGGCTGAAGCCCAGAGGTTAAGAAACACTTCCCATGAGGAGAGACAAAGCAGACTGCCTGGAGGGGCACTGAAGGCTTTTAACTGCATGTGAGAGAAACATCAGCCTGAAAAATACAGGTGACCCTGCCCTGGGGCAGGCAAATGCATGGGTGGCTTCTTGATGTCCTTTCCCACCTTGTTTTTCTGTAGTTCCATCATATATTGCAAGATTATGTGGGTTTTGGATGTGCCTGCACAGAAACCTGCTCCATCCATCCCTTACATTCACCAGCATTACTAAGGGAAAGTAAACAAGAAACAAGAAACTAAGGGAAAGTAAGCAAGAAAGAGCTCTTCAAATTCAGCCTGTTGTGCCAAAATGCTGCAAAAATTTCATGGCTGTGATGCCTGTCAGTACTTGGGAGCAGGGGATGGAGGGTGTTCCGTGGCCTATGCCTGTTCCTGGGCATAGCAGTCAGAGTTTGCAGGTCTTTGTTTTCTTTCTAGTCTACTTTTTGGCTAAACATAAAACTCCTGACCCAGTCAGGTGAAGCCTGGCTCTATTTTATACTTTTTGGCTAAACATAAAATTCCTGACCCAGTCAGGTGAAGCCTGGCTCTATTTTATACTTTTTGGCTAAACATAAAATTCCTGACCCAGTCAGGTGAAGCCTGGCTCTATTTTAAACAAGAAATCGTGGCACAAAAATAAAGACTTTTTTAGGGGTGTATTTAACTGCAAGCTTTGATGGAAAGGGATATTCTGATACAAATCCATTCCAATAGCAGTCCTGGGCAGAAAAAACACATCAATACTAAAGGCAGAATGGTAGAAATTCCCTTTCCCTTTCATGCAAGCCCTGATCCTACACCTGGGGATGCTGATGTGGGGAACCAACTAAGGTGAGAGGTATGCATCAGATTAGCTCTGGCTAGAAGAAGATCACAATGGGGTGGATACCTCTGGGACATTTTTCTTAGCATGAAAAACACCCTACAGGGGTTTTGGTGTCAGGGAAGTGTGTAAAACCTCTGTTGTCCTCCAGGTTTGAGGTGCCCAGAGGCCTCCCAGACCACACTACATCAAGTACAAGGAGCCACCAGCAGCTCTGTGCTGAGCAATTCCATGAAGTGTGGCCATGGTGGCACATGGCTGGGAAGGAGAATCGACCTCTGGGAGTTTTGGGGCAGGTTTGGAAGAGGTCAGATCTTTGGTGGCCATCTTCTCCTTGCACCCAACTATTCACTGTGCCCCGCACAACAATGTTCCTGTGGGACAATCCCCCTTTGCTGGGCACTGGTGAGGCTGTACCTTGAATCATGTGGTTGGTTTTTGGACCCAAAATGGTGCTGGAGTATGTCCAGGGAAGGGAATGGAGCTGGGAAGGGTCTGGAGCACCAGGAGAGGCTGAGGGAGCTGGGAAAGGGGCTCAGCCTGGAGAAAAGGAGGTTCAGGGGGGACCTTGTGGCTCTGCACAGCTCCTGACAGGAGGGGACAGCCGGGGGGGTCGGGCTCTGCTCCCAGGGAACAGGGACAGGACAAGAGGAAATCACCTCAGGTTGTGCCAGGGAGGTTTAGATTGGCCATTAGTGGAGACTTCTTCAGGGAAAGGGTGGTCAGGCATTGGAACAGGGTGTCCAGGGCAGTGGTGGAGTTCCCATTTCTGGAGGGATTTAAAAGCTGGATGTGACACTTGGGGACAGGGGTTAGTGGTGTACTTGGCAGTGCTGGGTTAATGGTGGGACTCAATGATCTCAGAGGGCTTTTCCAGCCTCAGTGATTCCATGAACTGTTTGCAGGCCAATGATGTGAACTGGTTGATGGAGCTAATCTGGGAATAAACATTGCAGGAACACTCAGGATTTTGAATCCATATCCTCAAAAGCCCGATATGAATGGGGCAACACAGAAGGAAAGTCACAGGACTTCTTAAATTTGTATTGCCAGATAAATGTGGCTGTGTGTCTAAGGTTCATGAACTGACTGGCTTGACTGGTGAGTGCAGAGCCTGCCTGTGCAGTGGTATCTGCCACCAGACACACTCTCTGTGTGTCATGGTAGAAAATGTCCCTGGAAATGGACATTTCCTTCCCTCTGACCACCTGGAGGACATGCAGCCACAAACACTGGCCAGCTTTGGGAGCAGCTTCAAAGTGCCCCAGCCATTGAAGTGAATGTGAACAATGCCGTTGACTTAAAAAAAAAGCAGGATCAGACCCAAAGCCACCGGCTTTAAAAGCAGTTGGGATACAAAAAAAAAAAACACCAAAAAAACCAAATATACTTTGGGGAGAGGATGGTGTCAAGAGGGCATTTTGAGTTAATTTCAGATTTATTTTTGAGACCACAGCTGGGTGAGAACACTCCTTTGTGGAGAAACTGTACTTAAATTAACCTGCGATGGTAGCAGCAGATGTAGACGGGAAGCAAATGTATTAAACATCACTGTCTTGGACATCAGTTCTGAAACCACCACTGATCACACTCCACTTCAAAGACACCCTCTACCAGGGGCTTGGCTGGGAAGATAAAGCCCTGGCTATTTACCTTCTGACCTTGGTTCAAGACTAAATTGAGAATCTAAATGAAAGTAGTTTGGTGGTCTCAGCTCAATCCCTGGTAGTCAGTTGTCCGTATCACAAAAGCGCCATCCCCAGTTTAACACAATTTGGCACGGCTGCTCCTCTCTGCTCAGGAGAGACCCTGGGCTAAATTAACACAGAGACTAAATTACATCTCTTGTGCCATCGTGGAGATGGCAGTCTTCGGAATGGTGCCTTAGAATAGCAGCCTGTGTGGACGCTCTCCAAACTGGCTTCTGGATAAAGAAATCTGCTTTCAGAGCTGCCACTTTCAAGCCTATTGCTTAAGCCAAAAAAAAAAAGAAAATAAAAGCAAATCACAACACAGGCTTTTTAGGAACTCCTACTTAGAACAAGGATGATGATCTTGGAGAGATTAAAACACACTTTCTGAGTTTTTATTGAAATAACTGAAATTCCATGGATTATTTTATCTTATTAAAGCACCTCATGAGCCACAACCATAAATTGCCTCATTTAAATATATTTTACAATTTTTATTATTTCTTACAAGGAAAGCCGAAAGAAGAGATGCTGCCATACAAATGTGCAAGAAGGCATTTGCTAAGCATACATATTCATCATTCACTCATATCTATCTAATCAATCAAATTGATTTAGTACCTGATACCATGAACAGCTACAGTCATGTTTAAATAGGAGTAATCAAAATATTTACCTTAAAAATACCTGTAAATATTGGTAGGACATGATTACCCAGTGCATGCTAATATAGGATGGATATTGTGACAGCATGGAATAAATATCACATTTAGACCCTGCATGTGCTGTGTGCTGTGAAAGGTGCAGAAGCTCCGAGCAGAAAAAGCCCCACAAATCAATAAGGAGGTGATTACCACGAGGGCTGAATACAATGCAGGAAAACAATGTCATATCCTCAGTTTTACTCTAATTGTGGGATGCCTTCCGAGCGAGCCGAGGGGACAGATGGTGGAGCAGTTCCCATGCTCTGACTCCTGCTCACTTTCTGGCTCTTCCTCACTCTTTATGCCTGACTTTGCTTGCGTTGCTTAGGCTGGATCTTAGTGTTTTTCAGTGCTTTGGGGCAGTAAAAATTAATAATTATAATTGTTGCTATTAGAGAGTCTGGCTGGACTCTGCTGTTGGAAGTAGTCTGAAAACATCATTATAAGGCTCTTTATGCCTTTCAGCCTCCAAATGCCTTGTAAATGTTTTATTTTTTATGGTGTCACTGGAAAGCCAGAGGTATCACTGCACACATGATGTGCCTGGGGAAACTGAGGCACAAAGCTGTATTTGTAATTGCAAGTAAATTACTCCACACACGGAGGCTGTGGCTCAGCCTTCTGCACTAGCAATTAGAAAATCCTTCTTTTCCTCTTCCCAGAAATACCATGGAAATAAGAGGGGGAAAAAAATCTTCAGTGGCACAAGTAGTGAGGCAGCTGCTGTACTTAATCTGACAAGGTCAGGATGGGGTTGGAACAGGGGATACTGGTAAAGGGCTGCAAATGAAGAGATGATACAAATTCATCAGGAAGGAATAAAAAAAACCCCGTTTTTTTTTTTTTTTTTAAATTTTTACATCAGACCAAACACACAACATCCACCTTCTCTGCTCAGGTGTCACAACCCTTTACACCTGGAAGCAGTTTTTTTGCACCAGGAATATTCAGAAGCTGTCAGTCTCTCAAAGGCATAATTACTCTCAGGACTGGGATCTCAGCTTGTGACAGAAGTACTTCTCATGCCACTGGAAGAAGGGCCTTGCTCCAAATCCCACTGAAGGCGACAGGAGGGCTCTCGTGCCAAGGCTTTGGAGCAGCCCCTGCCTTGGTAAAGAAGCATGATATGTTATACACTTAATTTTCAAATCTAGGTGGTTTAAGTGCATCTCTGGGCCAGGCTGCCTGATGGCAGAGTTGAACGCCCAGGAAGGATCAAAATGGCCACAAGACGTAATTTCTGTTAACTTTGTGAGGAGGGACCGTTTTGTGTGGTTTGTTTTGTTAAGAAATGGTTCCAGTGCACCCCTCATTGGTCCCCATATGCTGTTCTAGACTGGTGTGTCACAAAAAATCCCCCCTCGTGCTCGCAGAAACAGTGACCCCACATAAACATATGCTCCCCAGACAGCCCCAGACTTTGCAGCATAATAAATGTGTTTGGGGAGAAGCTGTGCCCGGGCTGGTGGGGAGGATGCTCAGCCCCGGGCAGGATTGGGTCTTTTTGTACACATGGTGCTTTCACTGACATCAGTGAGGGTTGGGAGCTTGAATCCAAAGACATACATGGGGCTGGCAGGAGGCCGGGGCAGGGGTCTAATCTCCCCTGACTGTGCATGTGAAACCGCTATTAATCTTAATGGGAGTGCCACACACTCATCAAGGGAAGAATAGATGAAAGGGAGAATCACAATAGATCATTAGATTAAGCAAATAAATATAAATGAATATTCGTTTGGCCTTTAAAAATATTTTCCTTGATGGGTACTGCAAATATTGGGAATGTTCTTGCAAATATTAAGCCCCTTTGGATTGTCACCTTCCTCCTGTGAGTAAGTGAGGAGTAAGAGAGGGAAATAACACTCGTGCTCGTGTCTCTCTTGGGGTGTTGAGGAAGACCCAGCTCTAAAGCGCTGAGGGCTTTTAACACACCACAGAAAAATACTTTAATTTCTTCCAATGTCCTATTAAAAAAAAAAGATTGTATTCCTCTTTATGCCTTGCATAATTTTCCTTACAGAAAATGGATGACAGGATCCTTCCCCCAGTTTGTGTCACTGGGGCTGAGCCCTGCAGAAGGAGCAGTGCTGAAGGAGGAGGAGGAGGAGGAGGAGGATGAGGCGTGGGGAGGTCTGGATGCATGGCGGCCGAGACTCTCTCCTCCAAGGGGTTTGCATCCCTTCTCCTCTCCACAAAACTAGCCAAAAAAGCCAGGGGGGGATCCTCTGAGTGACCACCATCATGGGGCAAACTGAGAATTTCCTCTCAGTTACCATCAGTCCTCTGTAATACAAAATGGGAGGGAGGGACCTTTGCCTTTGCTTCGGCCTCTCTGAAATGATGTTAAGCACATAAATCAATACAAGAGGGTTTTTCAGCACCAAAGCGTGGCCTGATCCTGTCCCTGGCTCTCTGGGATGCAGGCAGAAAGGAGCTGACTGCAGGCCTGGAGGGAATTGGGAATATTGTCCTGCGGGGACGTTGAATCTATTTGCTTCTAAATCCAGCGAAGAAGAGCAGGTCTCATTTCCAACGCTGATAACCAGAAAGCAGCACGCGGGTTTTATAAAATCTCCGTGTCCTTAGAACTCAGGGGAAGGGCAGAAGTCCATTCCTAGCCTTTCACGGTGCCCTGATATTAAGAAGTTAGCCACCATGGGCTGGCTCATACGGCTATTCTTTTAAAGCAAAAATCAATCAAGAACCCTGCCTAAAATCAATGGGATAATTTGCCACATTAATGTTGCTTTCGAGCTAACTCACAGCAGTCTAACAGGGCTTATTTCATTTAAAGACAACAACATTTTGGCCCAAACAATATTTATAAGTCCTCCCCTTTCTTCTCATGTTATGGCACAGAACAAATATGGTCTTTACTGGCTCAGAGGAAAGAAAACTCATGCAAAAATTTTAATGAATGGAAATGCTTTCCTGTAGCAACGCTTTCCCCTTTGGATCCTCTACGATGAAGTGCAACAACTCTCTGCTGTGAATCATTTTCGCCTGGTCCGTTGTCTCTTCCAAATTATTTACTACATGCAAAGTCAGCCAGAATTCAGAAGAAATTGGGCTTGTTGTGACGTAAGGAGAGATGTGTGGGAACAAAAGGGCATTCCTTTATCCTTGCCTGCAACCCGAGCTCGGCGGCTTTGAAAGCTTCTCAAGTCTTCCACCAAACTCCTACCCCCTCTTTTTCCTTTATTTTTTTCCTCTTTTTT
>VZRH01002265.1:844157-862764 GCA_013397555.1 Urocynchramus pylzowi | reverse complement strand
AAAAAAAATTCCGAAATTAAACATTTTTGTCATACTTGGAAAGTCAGCCTCAGACCCGGGCAATGGCGCTAACCCGGCGGCTGCCAAAACAATCAGCCCCTGTTGTCAGTAGGGGGACATTCTCCCCAACCAACCGCCTGAACAACAAGTCCACTGAGCAAAATGTGCAAAAAATTCTCAATTAGTTGTCTTTATTTAGTGAACACTATGGGGTCCTCAACGGCGCTATAGAATTATGGCAGGAAAGCTGAGCTCTTCAGTGGCTTATTAGCATTCTCCGAGGGTTGGAGTGCTGCTGGTTGCAGACTGGTGCCTCCAGGAGCTGGTGGTGGGACCCCGGCACTCCTTGGGTTTTGTCCTTTTGTCCTTCCCAGCCAGCAGGAAGTACAGCCCCATGTCCAGGGTATTCTGGGATATCTTCATCTCATTCACTGCTCGTAGGCCCGTGCCTTTGTCAGTGGCCACGAGCATCCTCCTAGTCTGGGAAGCAAAACCTCTGGGTTTGCCACTAAAAAAAGTGACCAACCCACATGCAGAAAATGGCTTTGCTCCCTCCTCCCTGCTCTCCCCAGCAGCTTTCCCAAATGAACATTCCCCATCAATGGGCCAGGGCCAAAGGAGCTGAATGTTATGGTGCAATCCTCTTAAATTACCTCCGATGTTATCGACACCCCGCTTCCACGTTGGAGAAAAAGAAGGCAAATAGGGGTAAATGGAAGCAGCTCCTTGTCCAATTCTTATCTTAATTTAAATGTAAAGTGAATGTCTTTTTTTTTTTTTTTTTTAATAAAAGAGATGGGGAGCAAAAAAAAAGTTGAGTAGCAAGTGCTAGAAATGTCTTTTCTGAGAAAGAGGGTATTTGCTGCTTTAGGGAAAACACTATCATTGACTAAATTAACAAGTTGTCTTATCAACTGCCATAAGCCTTGAAGTCTAATTAATTTAGTACTGATCAATAGCCTTGAATGAAGCATTGATTTCTGCAGCTTTCTGGGGCTGTAGCAGAAACACATTCCCTGCTCCTTGCATGCTCCTCTCATAGGCACCAAGCACTTGTGATAGTAACATTTATGTCCCTCTCTTCAACGTCCAGCAAGCATTTTATGAATTAATTTCCATTAGATAATTGATTCTAAAAAATACTTCAAAGACAGAAAGTGGCACAACAGGGGGTCCTGGGAAATCACTCTTCTTGGAGTTACATTCTGATTTAAGAATCTCTACCTGAGAGGAAAAGGATTCAGGAGTAGATCAGGAAATGGTGGAAAGCTTGGCAGAACTTAGAGGTATCCATGGGGTTTTCCTCATTGATGCCCACCAAAGTGTTGACTTCCTGGACATATAAATGGGTTGAGCAGGAAGATCTGCTCTGTTTTCAAGGTAGAGTCCTCTGAATAGAGCATTAAAAATGTTAGAGAATCAACTCCCCACAGTCATTAGAAAAAGAGCAAAATCACTAAACACCAACAGATGGACCTGAAATTAATGTTGCTCAGCTGATGTGGGAATATTCAAGCTGACATCCAGAGATGTGCCATGGGAGCCCACGGAAAACACTTCCATGGGGACAGGGAAGATGTAGAGGACAGTGGCTTGGGAGGGACAAGGAGGCCAAACCAAAGTAGTGCATGGTGTTGGTGAAAAGGCTCTCAAGAGCCCCAAAACGCTGCTGTGCCCACAATGTGACAAAATGTGCAATCCCAGGAGTCGAGGCCTCGCAGCTGCAGGAGGCACCATCAGCTGCGGCTCTTTTGTGCCATCCTTGCCCCGGGTGGATGTGGGCTGGTCTTCCCCAGGGAAAGGGGCTCATTATTTGTGTCTGCAAGCCCGGGGGAGAGTTTCCCATCTGGCAGGACGGGGTTAAATTCTGCCCTGGGCTACGTCCAGGCAACACCCGCTGAGGATGGTGCTCTGCCCTCTGCCTTCGGCACCCGGAGCCAGAGCATGGGGTTTCCTTGCTTTGTCAGAATCACTCATGGCCAAATCCATCTGGATAAAATGAAGGAAAAAGACGAATTCAGAAGGCAGGGAGCATTTTGGCAGCACCAGCAGCTCTGCTGGGATGTAAGAGACGTCAGAGTCAGGCCCTAAATGCTTACAAATTAGCTTAAATTCCAAACCTGTGCTAGCAGGAGTCAAGCATTGTGACAGATCTCCTCCAAAGCCTTCACTTCTACCACCCTGCCTGGCTGAGGCACATAATTCATTTTATTTCTTTACTCCACGTGTTCTCCTAGGGAAAAAACCACGCAAACCTGAATCCTGTGAAAAAAAAAAAAAAAAAGAAATGACAATAGCAAAAATTCGACACCACGGGAGAATTACATTTAACCTTTACAAAATTTGGCCCTTTTAACTCCAGGCTAAAAAAAGAAACCAAAAAGCCCCACCACAAAAGTCGCTCTCCTAGTCTGTTTGGGGGCCTCCATGAGTTTCCATAGCACTTTACAAAAGATCTTTATTGAAGAAAAGATTGGACAAACTTTCCTTATATGTGTGGCCCTAGTCATTAATTGCCCCTGTCTTCTTTACCAAGGCCTTATTCCTATGTAAATACCCTTGCATAATGTTACAGGCTATTGTCAGGCCAGCGCCAGTCAGTCGCCACTTATATGCATTTTTATTTCAATCCGCTGCGCCAGAGAATGAAAAGATGTCTGGACTTAAGCTGTTTACCAACTGGGCCAAAGCTGCAGTGTGGAAGAACTGAAGAAAGCACCAGGCAACTGCAGGAACAGGCTTGGACAATGCAAGCAGCCATTTTCAGTTGAGTTATTAACCTACCCTGAAACTCTTCTAATCTACGCCTTTTTTAAAGAACAAATGTACTGAACCAAACATGAATGAGCCAGGACTATTAAGAGAGAAATCCTCTAAAGGACTATTGAGTGCAACATAGGTTTGTAATCATTTTGTCTCAGTTGCCTGCTACCAACATTATCAATGATGAAAATGCTTGCTCAGTTGTGGGGGATTGTCTCGTAATTAAACGACAGCGCCGTACTGTAAAAGAACAAGCAGGAACACAGGAGATACCGAGGGCTTTCAAACGAGCCGCTCCCAGAAAGGACTGGGAATGGGCATGGATTACAATCCAACTTGAAAAACTGAATTAAGGACATCAGGGTCTTCCTTTTAAAACATAAGCACTTTTTTAGGCTCGCCGGGGAGGGAGAAGTCTCCAGAACGGGCTCTGGCACACAGAACGCTTGGGATGAAAAGGAGCTAAAGCATGTAGAGGAAATTTTTCCTGCTTTAGGTTGGGGAAAAAAGTGCAGAAATGGAAAATCAAACCCTCACATGTGCTGGCAGAAAAAGGAAAGCAAAAAAACTTATAAGTTTGCTGCAGGCTACATCTTTGTAGTGACTTAATGGCACTACAATCTACATAGTGTAGTATTAGCCTTAAGAAACTCTTGACTATTTGCATGCATATTAGAATCCAATGAGAGCTTAATAAGTGCATATATATGACAGAGGAAACATCTCATTGCATAGTTAAAGCTACAAAAAAACATTGAGGGAGGCAAAGTCTCAAGTTAATTACCATTACAATGCAATCAAGTACAGCAGTCATAGCTGAAATCCTTTTCTATTAAGACTGCTAGGCTCAACCTTGTCTCTGCAGGTCAGCTCCAGCACAGATAACCTTTCCAGCAGACAAATACATGTAAAATTGGCTCATCTAATTAAAAGCTCAGGGAGGTGTAGAAAAATACCAGCACATTGAGGCTGAGCAAATCACAGAGTACCCCCTCCAGCTGGATGAAGCTACAATATGTGGCTGCTGTTTGTTCTGGAAGGAAACTGAGTCACTTACCATTTCAATAGGTTAATCAATTGACAATTAAATGGAGAAATTGGTTAACTCTGCAACAATTAACATGACACTCTATTAAGTACACTTTCTAATTGCCACAGCTGCAAGTGAAAATTAACGTCTGTGTCAAAGAGGCTGCATGAGGCTGGGCTGTTCCTGGTGGTGGCAAGGTAATAAATGTAGCTTTAAAAGCCTGTTGTTCATTTTAGACCCTCAAGCACAGTGGGGAAAGGGCCCAGTGCTGAGCTCTATGGTTAGATACAGAGCACCACATGGGTTTATTGAGAGTATGTGGACCCACAGGGTACTAAATACATTTGTCTGTGTGCACACACATTCCTAGAATAATGCTTATCCCTTTAAAACAACTTTGAAAATCCATTGTAAACTTCTTGGAGTGTGAAAGGTCTGTAATACACATGTATAGTGAGCAAATAGTGTGTGTGTCATTAAAGTACACATAGAAGCAAATTCCCTGGAAGTGTTCCCAGCCAGGTTGGACAGGGCTTGAGGCAACCTGGTCCAGTGGAAGATGTCCCTGCCCATGGCAAGGAGTGGAGCTGGATGGTCTTTATGGTCCTTTTCAACCCAAACCATTCAGGGATTCTATGGAAATTCATGTAATTGCACCCAAACTGCTCCCCCGAAGGATAAGAAGGAAATAAAAGCAACCAAATGTTGTCTGATGTCTCTGGAATTGGTGATTTGGTGGCAGTTTGGAAAGGTTATGGTTTGGAAGAAATTTTTAATCATGGCCAGGAATCAGAGCAGATGCCAGCTGAGCCCTCCCAAAGTTGATGGAAACATTGTCTTTGATTTTCCAGGGACAGAAATATTTGGTTTACAGCAAAAGGTGCTGAGCTGTGCAGGTTCAGCTCCCAACTCTTCTGTGCAGCTCTTGGGTGCTTTACTGGAAGTACAAGGGAGGTATAAAATACAAGTACCTGGCATGGACAGTGCTCCTTGCTCCAGAGCCATGCTGTGGATGCCTGTTCCTCCCACACTGTCCTGCAGACTGTGAGTCCAGGGAAGGTGTTCAGCAGTGGCCATTGGACACAGATCTCAGGTTGGTTTTCAATATAAATAATCAATATTAGTCACTGAATAATCAAAAATAATCACACAATAATCTAAAATAATCACTGAATTTCTCACTTGGTGACCTTTAATCTCTGTTCATTCACATTACAAGAGCAATACTCCCCAGGTCCACCAGAACCCTTCTTCTGGTCAAAACACAGAGATCCAGGATCTGGAGGAGATGCTGTTCTGGAGGAGGGCAACAAGCCCCATCTTCACTTTGGTGCCTTTTCTGGTGCTCAGCAATCTGCAGGAGTGAGGGTGCATTTTTTGGGGTGTTCAGGGAAATCTGCTTTTTTGTGGATCCAGACTAGGATGAGCTGTGTCACACGTAGATGATGGAGGACAAGAGTGTGACACACCCTTGCATTTCACTGCTGCTTTCTTTGTTTTCTGCATGTGTGGTGGGGTGGGATGTGGTGGGGTGGGAGGTGAATAGAATAGAATAGAATAGAATAGAATAGAATAGAATAGAATAGAATAGAATAGAATAGAATAGAATAGAATAGAATAGAATAGAATAGAATAGAAGTTCATGCTGGAACAATCTGTTATTTGGGACCCCCATACAAGAAGCCCTACAGAGACTTGCAAGGACATGGTCAGGTTTTCCCAGAGTAAATTCTATTACTTCCAAGCTCTGCTGTGAAAGAAGCAAAGCTGTAAATCCTCAAAGCTAATAGTGCTATTAGTAATTATTTGGTTGAGTTTTTTGTTTGTTGTTTGTTTGTGGGGGTTTTTTGACCAACAAAACCTAGGGAAAGACAAAAGGTTACATCAATAGCTGTTGTTTAGAACCCAAACCATGAGAATTACAGATTTCTGCAATGAGATGAATTAAGCTAAAAGCCATATTAAGCAGTGCTGCACATCTGCTGCATTTTTTAATTCCCTAGTACCCTTGCTGCTTATTGTTAAACTTGTTGGGCTGATTGATAACATCAAGCTCTAACATTTTAACCAGCCTGAATTCTCAACAGGCTGCAGAATTCCTTCCAGTTTGGCTTTCCAGAAACTCATATCTGCTGATGGGATTGAATTTTTCTGGGACAGCCTATGAGCTGCTTTGTTTCCTGGTGCTGGAGTATTTAGATTTGTAGCAGGCAGAAAAGTCAGAGGGCTGGTGACTGTTTTTTCCAACAGAACAAAGTCTGTTGCAGCAGCAGGGAGGAGAACAAGGTCTGCCAGGATCCACCATCCAGCCTTGGAGTACCTGCAGCCACAGGGGAGGGCTCCATGGGACACGGTGTGGGTGTCTGATGTGCACAGAAATGTGTCACTTGGAGGGGCTGCTCGGCTGGCAGCTTCCCAGAGAGCTCAGCAGAGCTGGTGGCAGCAGTTCAGGCTAAATAAATAGTGAGGAGTGAGAGATCAGGGTGAAATCCCAGCTTGGAGGAGTCTGCTGCTGGCTTTGCCAGGCCAGCACTCCTCTGCTAAAAAAAAATCCCTCCTGGTTTTTTACCCTTCCTTGGAGAAATACGCTGAGCAGACAGCACAAATCTTTGATGCAACAGCTGGAGAAAGAGGAAAGCTAAGAATTTTCCCCTTTTATTTCAGCATCAGTGTCTGTGCTGCCACCCCTGCCCGAGTGGAGGGGAGGTTTGTCCCCGAGTGCCGCGGCTGTCGTTGAACATATACTTCTAATTGCAGCTGCTTTCCCTCTAATTACAGCTCAGTTTGGTTAGGATTTTCCTCCAATCCCTCATTTCCCCTAAAGCAAACACCAGAGCACCAGAGTTGTAGCCCCAGTGGGGACATTTATTAATAACCCCCTTGGCAAATAGGGAAAAAAAATCATTACGCTGTATTAGGCTCTAAAATATTTTCCCACTGCAAAGGCTAATTGATAAAACCAAGCAGATATTATGGGGCAATTAATGTTAAGATGAAAATAAACACGAGAGCAAAACAAAAACAGGCTAATGGAGAGTATTTTTTTTTTCTGGCTTCCAGGAGTTTCTTGTGAGTTAGAAATGAGATGCTGGTAAATAATCTGAGATTACCTGCTTAGAAAAGAAGAGATTAAACAGGGAATTGAAGGAAGGGATTCTTGCACAGCTCTTCCAGTGAGAGTGGTTACAAGTCTTAAGGGGCTTTGCATGTCTTTCAAAAAAACTTTCTATTTTGAATTGACTTTTCCCCCCACTTCCCAGAACAGCTCCATATTCTGCACTTCACTGTAAAAGTTGACCAACCCAATCTGAGTTTTCAGTCCCAGAGCAAAGTCCAGAGTGGTGTCAGTTTGAATAATTACTAAGGGGAAAAAGAGGGAAATACAATGGTTTATCACCTGAACTATCCCCTGCTTCAGATTTAAAATAAAGATGCTCAGGGAAAAGCAAAATCTGGCAAAACTCTGAACTTATTCTGGAGGGATTATCTTTTTATTTGCTGTTTGTACAGAGTCAAACACCTTCGATCTTAACCTATGTCCAGAGCTTCCAGCTGTGAGCACAAATCAAACAGTGGATGACCAGTACAGGAGAGCAGACTGGTCCAGCACTAACTCTGGGCTGGAGAAGGTGATAATGAAGACACAGGCAAACAAGACACTTCCTTCCTGATATTTTATTCATTCATCAAACAATATTACACATTCCCATCGATGCAGGCAGTGGGAATTTTGCGGGGCTGATTAAAGGCAATTGGAAGGGAAGAAGCAAAGTAAATTCTTTGCTAAGCAGCAGGGTGTTTTTTTAGCTAGGTTTGTAAATTTTTACTTATTTTAGGTTAACAAAGTTCTCTAGCAGCTCAGAATGCAGTGCAAGTCCTGTCTAAAGAGGTGGTGGATGCCAGAAACCCTTCACTTTATTCTTGCCTGTCTAGGGTTCAGAAAAAGTCACAATATCACATTTTTTAAAATAATGATAACAATAATAAAAAAGTTGTATGTGTCCTGTTGCTATTTGAGGATTGCACATAGACTGACAGAGAGGACTTGTAGCATATCACAGCAGAGGTTTTTGGGGGATTCTCTGGAAAATTCCTCCCGTGTCTTCTGGGATAAACCATGTCATCTTTCAGCCCTAGGAGAACTCCAGTGGGTATTGTGGGTCAGGTCTGGATGTTGTTGCACTGCCAAGCAAGTCCTGAGGGACTTGTCCCTGCTGCACCCAAAGTGGGGCAGGACCTTTTAACCAGGCCCTTCTTGACCTGGAATGAACAGCTGGAGTCAGCAGCCCCGAGGGAAATGGTTATTTAAAAGGAGATCCCTCTTTAACAGGCTGTGTTCAGGAGGGGGGTGACACCTCAGGCTGCCTGAGGGCAAACACACCTCCCCATTTACCTGGGACACAGCTGAGATTGTGCTTGGCTTTCTATCACATCTCAGGGGCAGCAGTTCAGGGAGGGCTGTGGGATGAAGATTTTTAGACTCGGAGTTGCTCACCAGCTTTTCCTTCACCTTTCTTAAAGGGATTGTGGCAGTCTTGTCCCCCCATGAACATATGGACTGGTGGGCACAGCTGCATTTGTGGGAGGAGAACCTGCATGGAGAACCAAGGGCAAAGATCTTGAAGGCAGGATTCGAGTCTTTCCTCCACATGTGCTGTTCCACCATCGAGGAGATGTCATGGTGGGAGCTCATCCCAGCTCTGGAAGAGATTTTGGGGGTCTCCAAGATGATCCTGATTCATGCTGTGGATCCAAATCATCCCTTGCCCAGAGATCAGCTTGTGGGTGAGTGTTAAAAGAGACTCTTGTGTTGATAACATCAGCTGGACTCTGTGGTTGTGTGGCCTCAGATATTCTGAGTTTTCAGGGATTGGGGTACAACAAGTGTTGGGAAGAGGTGGGAGAGAAGGAATCAGCTGCTCATGGATATTCCTCCTACCAAGCCATTCACAAATGGGCCATCTCAATGTCACAAATGTCACATCATTGATAAAAAGGATTAGAGATTTCCCTTGTTTTAGACATCTACAGCCTGGGTGAGGTCTTAGTTTATATGGTTGGGGAAAAATTTGAAACTATGAAATCCAGACCTTAGAAAATACTCAAAAAGTCCTACAAAGTCCTACAGTTGTAACATAAAAAAAAAAAAAAAAAAAAAAAAAAAAAAAAAAAAAAAAAAAAAAAAAAGAGAGAAAAGAAGCCCCAAAGAGGAATCTGTTGTTCCAGGGAAGAGAAAAATTGAGAGCAGATGAGCAGAACAAGGATGTGTTGGGTATTTTCAGGTGTTGGGTGTGAGTATGGTGACAACCCTCCTGGGTGACCCCTCAGTCTCTGGCAGGCAGGGAGCTCTGCTCCTGGCTGGGTGTGGCAGTCCCACCACAATGACTCCGAGTTCCCACCATCTTTGAAGCCATGATCTGCCACTGGGGCCAGGTTCCTGCCTTCTCAAACTGATCCACCACACTTTGCAAAAAGCCCTGAAGTAATTATTGCAGAGTTAATCAAGTTCCTAATTCCCCCTCCATGTTCATGTCTCTCTTTGGGTACAACCTTTTCATCACCAGGCTCCCTTCCCAATCTCCTTCTTCCTTATGCCAAGTGCTCCTACCAATGTTTTCTACACATCCATTTTCCCTCTTTTCCTTTTTCCTTTTACATCTGCATTGCTGTGGTTTTCATGCTGCCCTTCACTATTGTTCAGCCCTCTTCATTCCAATCTGGACATTTTCCCCTCTTCTTCTTCCTGGGAGCCCCAACAGGACCTGGAAGGAATAACTGCAGAGAACCTGCCATGCTCTGCTGCTGCTTTTGCTGTGCAAGAGAAGAGTTTTGAAAGTGAGAGCCCTTTCAGCTCTGCCCACAGTGCAGGCAGCACGTTTCCCACGTTGGAAATGAGCACAGCTCTGCTCAGACCTCCACCACAGGAGCTACAGATGGTGACCAGTGTTACCTCAAGCCTTGGGCAGCTTGTGGTTTCTAATTCATAGAATTGCAGAATGGTTTGTGCTGGCAGGGATCTTAAAGCTCATCTCATTCCATCCCCTTCCACACCTTCCACAACCCCAGGCTGCTCCAAGCCCTGTCCAGCCTGGCCTTGGACACCTCCAGGGATCCAGGGGCAGCCACAGCTCCTGTGGGCAATGAGTCTCTCCTTACTCTTTCTCAGCACTTTCTTCCACTCCTGGCTTTTCTGTTTCATCTGGCTCCTCCTGCAAACTCTGCCTCTCCTCTTTCTCCTCCACCACTTGCATCCTGCCACTTTCTGGCCTCTAGGACATCAATTTCATTTTGTTTGTGCTGCCTGTTTTTTCCTGTGATCTCCAAGCTCCAGCATGCTCCAGAGCAAAGTACAGAGGATCTAAGCAAGGCCAGGAAAGCACCTGCATTACCACAAACACAATTTATTATCTAGCAATGGTGTCTCACAGCTAATACACAACAGTCACACCTGTCCCTGCTCATTGCAGGGCAGTTGGAGCAGATGACCTTCAAAGGTTTCTTCCAACTCAATTTATTCCATGATTCTGTGACCCCCAAAAGGCACTTTGCTTTCAAAAATCAGTGTCCAATATATCTACAGTGATACAAATGTGAGACTCTGCTCCATAAAAGAGACAAATGTCTGGAGAGGAGTTTCTGGGATGTGACTGGTGGTCCTTGCCCCATGTCTGACTCATTCCCTCTGGTCCTGGACATTAGGGGTGCACCTTGGTGGTGCAAAATCACCCTGGGCACAGGTGAGGGTGCCCTGCTGAGGGCTGGGGACAGCAGGAAGGTGCCTGCATTGCCTCTGACCATGTCCCTACAAGTGGAGTGAGGATATTTGTGCTGCCTTGTTTGTGCCTGGGACATGAACAAAGAACCTCTTTAGGATGAGAATGGAAGTGGCAGAGTTTATTTAGCCAAGCTGTGAGTATTTTGGGATATTTCTGTGCTGCCTTATCACCTCAAAAAGAGGCAGACTGCTTAAAATGCTCAATATTTAGAAAAGCTTGTTTCATCTCTCTTGTCTTATGTTATTGGTGTGGAATATTCCCTTCTTAAGCACACTGCAATAATATTAGATAATTACTTAGCTCATTTTTCTATATGGGTTTTGGTAATTCATAATTGTCTCAGAGCTGAGGAAATGTTTCCTTTAAGAAGGTTAAACAAAGAGTTTATTGACATTAGTGAAGATTGGTTAAAGAAAACATTATTAAATAAAAGGAGCTTTATTTAAACACTAAATTAATCATTTAAAGGCAAATTAGAGGTCGTAACTCCTCCTAAATAAATAATGTTAAACAATAATTAGATATCCATTTTAGATTACAGGCAAGCACTTGGGTTCAGTGGGCTGAAAAACAAGTTTCTTCTCATCTCTTCAAATTTGTTCAATATACATAATTAAAGCGAATCGCTGCCCCGCTTAAATTCCCCATTCCGAGATTAAAAAAAGATTCCGTTTGTAACTGTGTGTCATATTCGCCATTAGATGATAAAACATCTTTAAAGCTTCACTTTCATGTAAACAGAATAAAAGATGAGAGCATCCGGAGAGATCCCCGGCAGTGGAAATCGATTCTCCTAAGCTACTGGTTACAGTTATCAATCTTATCAAACAGGCCGATGCATGAGTGCCCTCAGCCACTTTGATTTGTATGATCTCCCTTTGCCAGAGTTAACCTTCCCCACGTTCCAGCATGAGCAAGAGGCACTATCTGGGCTATAATTACCCTCCCTTTCATTAGCACTCTTACTCATCTCTTAAGTGTGAGATAAAATTAAAGAAACCCTTTCCCCCTCTCGCTCCATTACGTTTTTTTAAAATTTTTTAATTTCATTTTTAATTTTTTTTTTTTTTGGTAAGCTCTGAGCAGCCTCATTTGTGCTTTCCCATGAACGCCAGCCAACCTTCCCCCTTCTCATCCCCCTCTCAAAGAGGGATTCGGGACGGGGAGTCACAAACCCAGCACCCCACCTCTCACCACCGCTGGGTTTGCATTAAACCTCCTCAAAATGACCACGGCTGCTGAGCGCTGACAGGGAGCACACCACCACCCTCCAGAACCTTCCCTGGGCTCTGCTGGCCCCGCTGGCAGCCGGCTGCACAAAAAGCACTGGGAATTTTTGTCGGCCGCGGTGCGAGCGCTGCGGAGTTGGATTAATGCAAGCTGACGTTGGCGCTGATAAATAATGACACCGGCGAAAGCAACCTCGGCGGTGGATGGCAACATCAAAAAGCCCAGCAGATTTCACTCTCTATTAAGGGATTGTCCTGCAAAGGAGCAGCAATGATGGCAGGGGGAAAAGCTGGATGCTCTGGCAGGATTTTACACAAATCTGCCATCCCTGGGTCAGCGTTTTTTGCACCCTGCTCTTGCCTTTGCCACGTTTGAGTTTTGGCTGATGCTGGCGCTGTGTGAGCGAATATTGCCCTGCTGATTGCCACCCCTAATTGCACCCTCCTCGTTTTCCTTGCCTCCAGTTGTTTCCCACACCTCTGCCTGGCACCCAGGGTCCTGCTTAGCTCTTCTGCATTACCATCACTAAGGTGAATCCAACTTTCACCTATATCTAAATAAATATTTCACCCATTTTCTTGCTGATTCCTTTTCTCTCCTTTTAAAATGAAAGTGGCTGATGCTGGAGATGTTGTTAACCCCTGCAAATGTTATCTCACACCTCACACAGATCTTCAGGGTCTGTAGCAGTGGCAGGGATCACAGATTTCCTCTAAATCCGTGTTCTAGGAAGAATAACCAGGAAAAGTTGTTTTGCACAACTCTGCTATCTCTCATTAGCTAGCGAACACAAAGGAATGGAACAAGACTTTTCTGATTATTTTGGTGGGGTTTTTTTTCCCCCTTAACTACTGAATTTACACACAAAAAAGAAAGGCACTTTGTATTTAAGGTTAATCAAGTTTCAGTACAATTTTTTACAAACTGGAATCACACTAATCTTTTTTTTCTTGCTCTAATGTGTGGCTGTTGAAATCCTTAGCTGTGATAAATTAAGCTACTTATTAATCTAATTATCGTACATTCATCCTAGAAACTTTCATGTGACTTGAAAAGGCTATTCAACCTTTTCCCTCCCCTCCTAGAAAGGGCTCAACCTTGCACCAATTAAGATCATTCTGAAGTAATGCTTTAAAAAAGCTTTCTTTAATCACCCAGTGGAACATGGGCTGATGGTAAGCAAACTAAAAGCTGTGAGAAAAGTTTACCTTACCTTTCAGTCTGGATATTTTTGAGTTGGGAGAGGATGGTCTAATTGTGGTGTTCCTCTCTCCCTCCTCTTCTCTGCTCTCCTAAATAAATCTATGAAATTATTTAGCAAAAAAAGTTGTGACTGATACTGCTGGATTTTTTTCTGAGTGTAGCAAAGGACAAGATGGGAAGATTTATTTGAACAAAACACGTGAAGTCTAAATCAGTATTGGGTTAATTGGAAGTTTTTGACTCCCAGAATATATATTAACCATCCAGATTTCATTGATACTGCTTTGTTTCAAAGCCTTATCTGTCGACAGGAAAACATCCCAATTCCAAAGTATCCCAGGGATTAGGAAAAGGAGAAATAAACCCCCAAGTACCGAAAAGAAATAGGTTGCAAGTGTCTCCTATCTTAAACATCCATTCAGCGCCAAACGGTTTTGTTACTTTTTCTTAATAACCACATAAATGGAGCTATTTTATATTCAAATTAAACTAGGTATTAATTTGAATGCAAAGCAGCTCAGTTTGTGCCGTTTCAATGACAGGTTTACCCCCAGACAGAATTTATGAACAGCCCGATATGGGGGAAGTCAGCTCCTGCTCCTCACCCCCTCTCCGTGCCTAGCAAACTTGCTAACTGTGAATAGTTTTTGAAGTGAAGATTAAAAGAGTGGAATTATAAAGTATAATTACATTTTATTGAAACTCTAGAAATCAGAAAAAAATTCAGCAGGAAACTTTTAGTGAAACATGATGTGTTGTCATTATCATTAAAAGATAAAAGTTCCATACTGTTTTTATCTGTTTATTTGGAAGAAATCCAGCCTTTGCAGTTACGCAGGAAACAAAAAACTGGAATGCAGGAGTAATTATTAAAACTGTGTGATTTGTTATCTCAGCTACTGTCTTTCCAAATGGTAATGCGATATCAGCAGCTGCAGACGGTCGCTGATTTCCTCTATTAGTAAACAAGTGCTTTGGAGACCTGTGTGAGGCACTTTAAGCCCACTACTCCCCGAAGTGCTGTCAGGCTTAACTACTAATCCATGGTATTTCAGAGCACTGGAAATTCATCTTTATAAAACCTGAACAAAAAAGGGAAAAAGCCTGGAGGGCAGGAGCTCCCTCTGGTGAGACAAATGACATGTTCATTTATTAATGAAACAATAACCCTGGAAAGAGGATCAAAGCACATTCCATCCTCACTTTACAATCCCCAATTTTCTCAGGCCATACCATTTAATTGAGCCATGACAATGGAATACTTAATTGTTGCGTTAAAGTTTGAAGAAGCGACTTCTTCAGAATCAATGTTCATTTCTGGATTATGACAGTGTAATGTTGCCAGCTTGTAGCTGCTGGAATTTTATTTTCTCTCTTTATTTTATGCACAGAGAGAGAGAGAGAGAGAGAAAGAGCTGATTTTATTCTTTTACCAAAGGCTCCTTATCCCTCCCCATAAGCAGGGGTGAATATACCTGTACTGGAGGTAAAGCCTGGCTGCTGGCATGAGTTTGTACCCAGGGGGACAAGCCTGGGGGTGACTTCTGTGGCAGGAGGAAGAATGCAGGGAGTGCAGCACCTTGGAAAAGTAAAAAAAAACCCCAAAAAACCCCAAAAAAACCCCAAAAAAACCCCACCATGTTTTGATTTAAGATTAAAGAAAAATCTGAAATAGGGAGCTGGCCTCTGTAAGCTTGTGTTTCTGTAAGCACCAGAGAGGTTCCTGAGTTCTCCAAGGGATCCTCTGGCTCTCCATTTTCCTCAGGGAAATGGCCACATCACCATTTCCCTGACTTTGGGCTACAGGCAGGTCCTTGTCCATCCTCATTCCCAGAGCCAGCATTGCTTCAGTGCCACCCCTCACGTACCAGCTCTGTGATCACACTCCCAGTTCTGCCTGTGCTTTCCTCCCAGTACTTCAAACACAAGGATGCACCTATGCTTGGCAATGCTTAAAGGGTTTTGATTCTCACTCTGATTTCAGATAAGGTCCTAGAGGATCCCCTGGTTCCTTCCTGGGAGCTCACATTGTCTGCCACCAAAGTTTTGAGGCAAAAAGGAGCATCCTGCTGCTTTTGCATCCAGCTGCTTCTGGGGTTCCCAATATTTTGAAAGGCCATGAAGAAAATGGAGGTGCTCAAATTAAAAGCCCTGTTTCCTAAAAAAGAATATCTTCTGAAATTCATATGTGTCATATCTGCCTCTCTGAGTGTCCTTCCCCTGCCACCTGATTTTATCAAAGTTCTTATTGGTGATTCATTTTATATAATTGATATTTACTGACTCAGTACCTGGCAGTGATTGATTACATTATTTTTCTTTAACCTGATTTTAACTTAAATGCCATTTTCTGGGTGCCTGCAAAGAAGCAGCAAGAAAGGCTATCATGCATGAGTGTCTGCTACCTTTAAATTAATGCTTTATTAATTCTTCCTGTGACATGTATTATAATACACTTGCATGTACATAGTGCCTATCGTATAAGAACCCTGAGACACTTACAAACATTAACTAAGCCTTACAATCTTCTTACTTTGGGTAAACAGGGACAGAGGGAGGTTAAGTCTGTCATCCTGACAGCTCTGTGCAGAGCTGGGCAAGGAACTGCTCTATCCTGACACCTTGCAGGCTCTGGGGAGCTCACAATCCCTGCAGGGTGGCTAACACACCCCATAACATGGCTAATGCACCCCATAGGATGGCTAGTGCTCCTCATTGCTCCATATGTGGTGGAAGTGGTTTGCAGGACTGGGGAAATGGGGCAGGATCTCCAAGGAATCACAGTGATTTGCCTAAACTTACCCATATTTCCCCTCCATCCTTACCTGACTCAAGCAGTGGTCTAGGTATTGGCTATGCAAGAAGTGAGCAAGCCCTGGTTACTCAGCAGAAGTATAAATCATCCTTAAAATTATTTCAGAGGGAGTAATAGAGAAAGACAGAGCTGTTGGGAAATCCACCTAAGCAACAGGTTAGCCTTGGGAAGTGTAAGTGTGTCCTAAAGGCACTGAAATCCCTGTAGGATTTAATAGAAGATAGGTCTCATCCCCTTTTCCTGTCCTAAACATGAAATGTTGAACTATAAATAGGGTGGGGTGGGGACCCTTTGGGACTTGAGCATCATAGGATGCATAATTCTTTTAAAAGAAATACATCCCACTGTAGGGTGTAGCACAGGGAATCCCTCCATGTAGGTCAGGTGGAGTCCCACTGCATTCCTGACAGGGGAACGAGCAGATGAGAAAGTCTGAGTAAATTAATTGTGTAGCAAAGCCCAAAAAGAATATTTTTTTTTTTTTCCCTTGGAGTATTAAGAAATCTGTGCAAAAATCCCCTGCCTTCCGGAGGGCACTGCGTGACAGGCTCTGGGTTATTCCAGTGCGCCTGGGAGCTGTGGTCCCTTTATTTCTTTTCTCCTGTGTGTGCTGCAGCAGGGTTTAGCTGACCCATCCCTCCTGGGGGAGTATCAGGATACCCCAAATACTCCCAGCAAGGGGGGTGAGGTCACCAAAGGCAATAAAATAACCCTGGATCCCTCTGCATGGACCATGCAGGTCATGTCCTGAGTCCTCCTAGGGGAACTTCTGTGCTCCTGCCATGTCTCCTTGTACAGACCCTTCCACACCTGGGATTCTCCCTCCACCAGCAGAACTTGTTTAGTTTTGCTCAAAAATTAACAGGAAAGAGCAGCTTTGTCGATAAGCACTAAAAGGAATTCCCTTTTTGGGAAGGTGAGTGGCTGGCACAGGAGCCAGGGGTTTGGAGAGGAGAATGGATCCTGAGCAGCAGCACCAGGAGCTGAGCCCTTCCGTGCCAGCTTGTGTAGGTGAACCTGCTCCTCCTGCCCTGCCCCTTACCTATTGAGTCCCTGGAAATCCGATTACTGATCCAGGCCAGCCAAGCAATTACATTGTTTTTCCTCCACTGCAGCTCGGCGGGTCCTGCGGGCTGAGGTTTAGGGGAAAACGGAATTTTAAGACAAAAAAAGAAGAGCTTGATGATATTGGTATTACAGAGACGGCTTACAGAGCTGGATATTACCGTTCTGCTCGGGAGTGATTAAGGGTTCCAGTTGAGACTGGATGGTTTATTATGTTTTATTGAAGTGTAGGAAGAGCTGGGAAATGAGGGGAATGGGAAGAGGCAGAGTGGAGTTGTGGTGATGTTACAGCTGAGGTGTGGGATGAATAAAACCCTGGTCCTACAAGGATGGAGTTCTGCCCACGTGTTCATGCCCAACCCAGACCACTCTACGATATGATTGAGATGAGATGATATAATATGAGATAATATGAGAGATATGATATGATGTGATGTGATATATGATATGATGTGATGTGATATATGATATGTCACGTCCATCCTTGGCAATGACCCAGAAGTTCAGCCAAGGTCATAGCACAGACAGCCAGGCTCCACCCAGAGCATTCCCATCCTCCCTAGGCCACACCCCTGAGCTTTCCCAGCCTGGAATGGGTTTTAATGCTGTGCCCATTTGGGAGTTTTGGACAGCTGGCTTGGGAGCAGGGCATGGCAAAGGCATAACTTCCCATCAGGGAGCAGGAGAGCTTTTGGAACTGCAGAGGAAATGTTTTCTAGCACAAGTTTAAGATAATAAACTCAACTGAGTGAGCAGACACCAGGAAGAAATATTTAATTATCCTTCTCACCATTATGAGGAACTTCTGCCACTCTTCAGGTTATTATACAGTAAATAACCAGTTTTCTAAAGGACAGAGCTGTTTTAATTATATGACAATGAATGCATAATTATTATGTTTGTTAGGAATGAATCACAAGACAACAGACTTGATATTGCTGCTCTAGTTAGTGCATCTTAATTACTTTTTCATTTATTTTGCATATAAAAGCTATTTGCTAATTGTCTTTGCTGTAAATATGCAAAATATAATTAGTCATTCATAATTCTTTATGTGTTATCTAACTGTACATTTGTTACTGAGGAATGTATATTAAAGTTTGCATATTTAATGGGCTTTTGTGGCATAGAATATTTTCATACAAAGTTTTCAGGAAATATTAGAGACATCACTTAAACCTTCTTTTAACCCCTTTTCCTATGCAAACTAATGTTTCCCAGAAAGACCAGATATTGATAAATTAAACCTCCTGGAAATCCATTTCTGTTTTCTAAGCATACAATATAAATCCAGTGCTGATGATATGAAATGCCTCTTGGTCTCAAACTGAAACCAGAGAGATTAGGGCCTGTTAAAAGTGTTGCAAGTTGGTCTCTGCAGTGAATTTAAACTGTAAGTACAGAATTACAGATGCATTTGAGTCCTATTGCAAGATCAAGTGCATTTATCTTGCTGTAGGTGAGTTCCTGTGACAGTCAGGGCCGTGGTGCTGAGGAATCTGGTGGCAATATTTGGTTTAGATGCTGTTGATCAGAGCAAGAGGTCACTGTTCCTGCTTATTGTAAGGCTACTGAGCTTCAGTCAAATAATAAAGCATACCAGACTTGAAATCTTAATTTTAGTGCCGTTTTAGTGTTAAAATCTTAATTTTATCTAGCTTTGGCACTTGTTGGATCTCTCTTTAAAGTCAGGTTGCTCGCCCCGAATTGGCAAACCACAGAAAT
>VZRH01002265.1:831657-839157 GCA_013397555.1 Urocynchramus pylzowi | reverse complement strand
TAGGCTATGGGACTCTCTTTGTTCTAGGAGGAGGCAGCAAAGCTTTGCTTCTGTATCACTTTCATTGCCTTCTGATTGAGGTTGACAGTGTGACAGGAAAGCAAAGAGAAGCAATTGCAGGCTGAATGAGAGCCTTTTTCAGCCTTGCAGCAGCCTCCTCCTTAGCCCCTGAGAAAAAGAGGTAACAGATGCCGATAGCACGAATCCCTAACAAAGTCCTAACTTTGATGCAGACAGAAGACAAAAAAACGGGAAAGATTGTCTCACTTCAGAAAAACCTTGAATGGAGCACAAAGGAGGTGCTTGGGGCGGCGTGTTGGGGTTGGGGGGGTGGAATATTGAGGGGCTGGAAATGGCTGGGAGAGTTATGGAGCGACAGCATCTTGGGGAATACATTGTTGGGAAGGCTTCAGGTCCTCGTCATCTGCTGCGGCGGAGTTGGGGAAAGTGTCCCCAGCCATGGGGGGTCGGGAGGGGGAGCTTCATTTGCAGGGAAAGGCACCTTTTCCCTCCACAGAAAAGCATGTTATTTACACAGAAAAGGAGCAGGAAATAAAGGCTGGGAGGGGGGAGTAAACAGCTGCTCGGAGGGATTTTCTGGTGGAAGGGAAGACAGAGCGGCGGTGGATTCGTTCTCGTCTCGCTCCGAACGGATTGCGCGCAACAAGAGTTGTCCCCGTCTCTTCTGCAGACTGGGATGTTTGTTGTTGTTTCCTTTTTTTCACGTGGTTTAAGCAAAAAATAAAAATAAATGGTCGAACAGGGACTTGGTCTGGAGCCTTTGGACCTTGTAAAACGACCTAAAATTAGTGCAGTGAGAAGGCTAAAAATAGGAGTAACTTTTGTTTGCTTGTCCCCTAACATGACACGAGTCCAACACAACAGATCTCCCTTTTCCAACAAAACTGGGGCAGGAGCACCCAGAGAAATGAAATATTAAGTGTGCTTGTATGTAAATTATCTTCTTTTGCATAATATGGCATTATTCTGACATGGTAAGGGGGCAAGAACCTGTCCCCAAGGCCTGTAGATGGATAAATCTTAATTTACTCCCAGAATCCTGCAGAAATTTGGCATATGCACTAGTGGGGTTAATAACATGGATGAGGTGGGCAGGTGAAAGCACTGCCTCCCTCTTTCACCCACCCTGGCCACACTCCTGGTGTTATTTCCTCAGTCTGTGTGGAGAAAGGGATGTTATGATGCAGTGGCTGGAAATTCTTTTTCTCCCAAACGAAGAAAAAGAAGGAATGTTTCTGCAGGAAGGGGGATTAGGGCTGGCAGGACACTTTGCTAACAGCCCTGCGTGGACCTTTTAAAAGCTGGGCTGTGTTAGTGGCCTAATGGATTGATGTGGTTTAGTCTTTAAATAGGTACTTAGAGAACGGTTTAAATGTGAATAATGGAGCGATACCTTATTAAAACCAACTGGCTGAGAGAATTATAAATTCACAGCTCTTTCAAACAAGAAAGGAAAGCCCATGACATTTCCTTAAGGAGCAATGATAGTCTGCAGTGTCAATATGGCTTTGGTATATACACATTAAAATGTGTAAGTTTCTATTCATGGGGTAATGGCATGCAAAATTCCAGCTGGATATTTAAATGGAACATATTTCCCTTTTTTAAATTGCAACATTGGAGATAACTAATTTTTTTTTGCCTCTATTTTAATATTCAGAAAATTATTTTATTTTCTCAAACATTATAAAAAAAAAGGATTTTCTCCCTGACTTAGACTTTGTTGGCTAAGTTTCATGGCTGCAGTATGTAAATTTTACATCTGAATTAAAAAACCCAAATACTTAAAAATGGAAGTTGCAATAGAAATGCACTCAAACTACAATGGTGTTACAGCCATGTGGATGTGGCACCATAATTATAGCTTAAAAAGCAATTAAGATAAAAGCCAGTACAAAGAGATCAGCCAAATATCAAGAGACTCAATTCTAAGCAAAACAAATCTCTAACTTCAAGCTAAACAAACTTTTGGTGGTCCATGCACTCAACATTTTAATATTCATATGCAGACATGGAAACATACTGAGGGTTTGGGCTTCAAAAATGTTCCTTTAGCAGCAAAATGAGTTCAGAATCTCTTGAAGCTTTTCAGGAAAAAATGCATGATGGAAATCCCTGGCCATTCTAGGGGAGTTCAGCTGTGGGTTCCAACGTTCATGGTTGACTCCAGTGCTGGGGTCAAATTATTCCTCCTCTTTCATGTGGGCCCAGGATCTAAAATTTTGCTCTTCCCTGAAGGTTGGCCAGCACTGCTGGGAAGCTGGGCAAATATTTGGGGTGTTTTCTGGTTAAATGCTGAGTCTGGATGAACCTCCTGTACCGCCTGTATTGCACCAGCAGGTTTTAAGTTTTCTGTGAACATAGACAGGACATACATGTAAATGTTTACATTGATCCTGTGCCACACAGACACGTATGAACAGGTATATTTCCACATAAATTTGATGTATTCCAGTAGACATGCAACCCTGGAAATGGACTTCATATGAATTATATGCATTGCACCCTGACATCCCTTTTTATTCCTTTTCTGTATCAATTTAAATTACAAGCCCATTCATATATTACAAACCCATTCACATAGTACAAACCAACTAAACCACACTGTAGACACCAATTAAAACCCTATCCTATGGGGGTTTTTTTGTTGTTGTTGTTGTTGTTTTTTTGGTTTTTTTGTCTATAACAATCCTACAAGACCTAATACCTAGCTGGATTGGTATTAAATGGTAGAGTTCCAATAAAAAAGGTACATTTTTTATTCAGTTCTGTAGGCTGACTACAGCATCAAAACCAGAGTTACAGAGCACGAACCAATGTATTCAGTTTTATGGGAATTTTCCATAAGGGAATACATTACATCTTAACTAATGTTTTGCCTTAAAACATAAGTTTTCCTGAACCAATTAAATCAACCAACTAATCTTGCACATGAAACATTAAACAAGAATGGAGTGTCTGCAATTAGCAAATAGCTTTGATGTGGCTAAATATCTATCTCCATGCATCACCAACGTTCTGGGTTTAAGTCCCAGATGATGTTAAACATGCTGAATGTAAATGTTTGCTGCCTATAGGTTTCCAACCAGCTGAGTCCTGGAGCAGCAGCACTGCTGGGTTCAGAGGGATGGAAAACCAGATGTCAGCTGCTGTTTGTAGGGAAGGGCCTGTTTGCATTAAAACATGGGTAAAAATGAAAGAGGGAAAGAGAGAGGGAGAGAGAAAAAGAAATAGGGAAAGAAAAAGAGGGAGAGGAAGGGAGGAAGGAAGGAAGGAAGAAAGGAAGAAAGAAAGAAAGAGAGAAAGAAAGAAAGAGAGAAAGAAAGAAAGAGAGAAAGAAAGAAAGAGAGAAAGAAAGAAAGAGAGAAAGAAAGAAAGAGAGAAAGAAAGAAAGAGAGAAAGAAAGAAAGAGAGAAAGAAAGAAAGAGAGAAAGAAAGAAAGAGAGAAAGAAAGAAAGAGAGAAAGAAAGAAAGAGAGAAAGAAAGAAAGAGAGAAAGAAAGAAAGAGAGAAAGAAAGAAAGAGAGAAAGAAAGAAAGAGAGAAAGAAAGAAAGAGAGAAAGAAAGAAAGAGAGAAAGAAAGAAAGAGAGAAAGAAAGAAAGAGAGAAAGAAAGAAAGAGAGAAAGAAAGAAAGAGAGAAAGAAAGAAAGAGAGAAAGAAAGAAAGAGAGAAAGAAAGAAAGAGAGAAAGAAAGAAAGAGAGAAAGAAAGAAAGAGAGAAAGAAAGAAAGAGAGAAAGAAAGAAAGAGAGAAAGAAAGAAAGAGAGAAAGAAAGAAAGAGAGAAAGAAAGAAAGAAAAAGAGGCACAGTATGCCATTAAAATTGAAAGGCAGGCAAAAAGCACCATGGTTAATGCCCTTAAAAACAAAGACAGTCTTTAAAATATTCTTTAAAAAGTAGGTTAGACAGTGCAAAAAGAAGCCTGAATAACACATTAGTCCAAAAGTAGCACAGAGCAGCCCAACTCTGCTATCAGAGGAGAAAAACCCGTGCAGCCTGTGCAGCACCTCCCTCCTGGGCAGCGGTGATTTTGGGAACCTGATACTCGGGGCTTTAGAAACTTTAGAGGCATGAGAAGCTGTGTGCAGGGGTGTGGCTTAGTAATTGCTCACCTTTTTTTGTGCAAACACAAAACCACCGCCCAGCCAGGCCGGGAGGCTCCGGTGTGTGCTGGGAGCAGGTGTGGATCTGGAGGGGCCCTGCTGGGAATGCGGTGTGGGAAGGGGGGGACACAGGGCACAGCCTGGCAGCCCCACTCTGCTCTAGCCTCCAACAATATTTAGCACTTTCCTTTCACATTTTTCACTTTTTTTCCTAATGTTTTGATGAATGCAATGTATGGGCAACATTCTTGAGCTCATGGTGTGTTGGATCCCTGGTTACTGAGAATTTTTGACTTTCTGTGCTGACAGACTCTGACCCCCAAGAGAACACTGCATTGACCTGAGGCCTGGAGAAGGCTTCCAAAATTGAATGATGGAACTGGGATTATGGGTGTGTAATTTGAATAGAAGTGTGTAACATCACATGGTGGAAAACTTAGAGTTTAAGGTTTTAGAATATAGTAATATATATAAATCAAGATGGAGGTTTTAGGGCAGAGGCTGGTCCTTCTTCTTCACCTTCTTCTTCACCTTCTTCTTCATGGGTTTGGGTGGTTTTGTGTAATTGGATAAAAAAGTCCACGTTGTGGCCATGAGTGGTTGGTTATTGGGTTAAAAGTGAAAATAATTGAGGTGTCATTTCTTAATTGGACAGTTTATCCTTAAAAGGCCTTGTAGAGAGAGAGATGGGGCTCCATTTTTAGTTTGTTAGAGTGAAGTGCTGCAGAACTCAGGGTTTGTGAGACTGTGACAGAGATAAGAACTGATAAACATCTGAGTCCCAACAAGAAATTCCATCTGGCCATTTAATCCCGACCCTGGCAAAAAGAAGTTAAGACTCAACAATGGTGTGACTCTTGGGGATGGTCCTGTGCAGGGCCAGGAGTTGGGCTCGATGGCCCTTGTGGGTCCCTTCCAGCTCAGCAGATTCTGTGATTCTGCTTTGTTCTTGTGGCTACAGCTAAGGAGGGGCCAGGCTCAAACACTCAGCAGTAGGACACAAACCTGGGTCTCCCCAGGTTGCTGATTTCCCAACTACTGCCTTGGAGGTAGAGCTCTCCCAGCTCAGCCTGGAAGCACCATTTATTTTGTATAAATGATTCAATATCCACGAGCCATGAGGGGTGCCTGAAGCTGTAGAGGCCAAGGAGGAGCTGAGCAGGACCCACCTCTGAGGAGCAGTGAGTTATTTGGGTAGCACCACGTGCGGAATTCCAGTTCAATCCTTGGGGTGAAACGAGGAGCAAACAAACTGCAAACCAGGGCTGGTGTTACCTTGCCACAAGAAATAGTAGCTGGGATATGTGTGCAGGGGTGGAAAAAGGAAAGTGGATTTGGAAGGACGCAGTCCATTTTAAGGATCTACCATCACAAAATCAATAAATCACAGTTAAGTTAAGGTAATGGCAAAACTTGCAATTTAATAATAAAAAATCAATTATAAGGATAAGAAATATGCATGAAAAATAATTGTTTCCTCCACATGGCAAAAATTACTGGAGTGAGTTGTTTGTAGCAAGAAAATTTGTGTTTTCCCCAGCACATATGGGTGGGTTTTGTTGAACAGTGGAAATCCAGCTAAGCAAACAGGTGCAGAGATCTGCATTTCCCATTGCATCCTAACATCTCATTACCACATCAGCAATTAATATTTTGCATCTCCTGATGATCAGAAAGCAGAATTTAGAAGGATTAATTAATCAGCCATTGCAGAACCTTGGAGGGGTTGATATTAGCAGGGACACTCTGCAGAAAAGGGGGAAAGGATTCCCAGGTATCGTGTGGCATTCCATGAGCACGAGGGACAACATCCTCCCAGCATTTGATGGGAATTCCTCAGGAGTGATGTTAAAAGCACCAATGGGCTGTTTGAATTCTTTCTCCTTCAGCCCAACATTCACCTGCATGGGGAAGACATGATGCTGGGCCACTGCCACCACATGTCTGTGGAAATTGTGATTGTTTTCTTGATTTTTTACTAGTGATGATAAAAACCACCAACAACTGCAGGTGGTAAAAATGAATGTATTCTACAGTCATAGAAACATAGAATGGATTGAGTTGGAAGGGACCTTAAAAATCAGCCAGTTCCACCCCCAGCCATGGACAGGGACACCTTCCACTAGACCAGGTTGCTCCAAACCCCATCCAACCTTGAATCCTTCCAGGGATGGGGCAGCCACAGCTTCTCTGGGCACCCTGTGCCAGGGCCTCAACACCCTCAGAGGGAAGAATTTCTTCCTGATATTTAACCTAAACCTACTCTCTTTCAGTTTGAAGCCATTCCCCCTTGTCCTGTCATTCTATAACCTTGCAAAAACTCTCTCCCCATCTTTCTGAGACAGCATTGGCATGTTTGCAAACAAACAACAAAGGTGAGTGATGTAAAAGAAAACTTCTGGTCCCAGAGAATTGCTGAAGGTGTTTGGAGAAGATGCCTCAAAGGGCAGGAGACAGCCTGAATAATTCACCCCAAGGAGCCTGAGGGCTGCTGCTTTCTTCTTATTTAAACTGAAAATAATGTTTCCCTTCCCAGTGCTGTCCTGCCTGAATGGGGAAGGTTCAGAAGTGCTCTGGTCCAGCTGCAGGGTGGTGATGAAGAAGAGGAGAACGTGGAGGTGTCTGCTCCAGCACAGAGCAGGGAACTGGTGCTTTTCCCCATCGAGATGAAGCCGAGCAGAGAAAGAACTGGGAACCAACAGCCCCAGGAGCAGGACTTTCACCTCAGATGAAGCATCAGGCTCAAGGCAGAAGGTCAGCAGTTTATACCAGGTGTGAGGTTTATAAAAGCAGAGCTTCCCACAGACCAAAAAGCTCTGTTTGTGGAGTAGGATTGGGTGAGTCCTGCTGGTTTTAGCCACTCAGATGAAACTCCAGATCCACAGTTTTGCCAAACAGATGTGGCCAACCTTGCACAGCATAACCAGGCAGCAACAGGAGGTGCTTGGGGCCTGTCTTGGTTTGAAAAGACAGCTGTTTGCTAAAGGAGGCAGGAGCCTTCCCTGAAATGGAAAATGAAAACCCTCTCCCTCCAAATTGTTATAATTTTGAAATTAAGGGGCTCTCAGGCAAAGATATGGGAGCAGGAATAACAGTTCTTTATTAGGGAAGATAAAAAAAATAAAATAAACAATGCAGTAAAACAAAACAACCCTGCCAGAGTGAGAACAGGCCCTGGCACGCTGTGGGTCAGGGTGGTGGCAGCAGGGCCATCCCAGGGTGGCTCAGCCCTCCTGCAGTGCCAGCTGTGGGTCAGGGTGGTGGCAGCAGGGCCATGCCAGGGTGGCTCAGCCCTCCTGCAGTGCCAGCTGTGGGTCAGGGTGGTGGCAGCAGGGCCATCCCAGGGTGGCTCAGCCCTCCTGCAGTGCCAGCTGTGG
>VZRH01002265.1:811266-822922 GCA_013397555.1 Urocynchramus pylzowi | reverse complement strand
AACTGCCCCAGCTCTGACAGGTGGGAATGGAATACACACAGCCCCAGCTAAGACAGCAGGCAGTACCCAGCATGGTGCCTTGGGGCCCACGGGGCTGGGAGATGAAGCTGCTCCAACACTTGTCTGTGCGCAGGCACTCGAGTGAACACATAAAATGTGTGTGCCAGAGCTGCAGGGCTTCTGGGGCTCAGGGGTTTGACAAAAAGGCTGGACAAGTGTTGTGGGAGTCTGGGAGTCTGAAGAGGAGAAGTCAAGACTAATTCTCCTTTCCTGACAGATTCATTGCCCTAAAAACAGAATATGAGCTGTATTTTTCACTGAGGACCAGGTGCACCCAGCTAAGAGGGGACCCAAGGAGCACTGTGCACGGAAATGGAGGAGACAGTGAAGGAAATTCATTATCCTGGGTCCTTCCAAACCCATCCTCAAGCAGTTATTAGAAATGTGAGCTCAGCCAGTTGCCTCTCTGTTGTGCTGTTCTTTTGAGTTTCTCTAAGTCTTCTGATCTTTATATTCTTGTAATGGGGTTTCTCACACACTTTCATGTAAATAATGATTGTTTTGCATTCTTCTCTGTAGGAGGAGAATTTTGATGGACTATCAGTTTGACCAGTGTGGTTGGAGAGGTGGCAATGTCATTCTCCAATCCACTGTCACTTTTGGAATTCTATAAATGTTGAAGTCTGAAAAATAAAGTTCTCTTTTCCTGTTCGGATGCTAGAACACCTTGCATGAGTTTTATTATTTATTACAGCAGTAACACCTCTCCAGAAAGAAGAAGATAAAACACAATGAAATGGCTTAGCAGAGCTTCTAAACCCTGATATCTCTATTGATTTTCCATGGAAAGCAGACAGTGATGGACAGTAACAGCACAGTGCCCTCGGGTTGGTTTTCTTATACTGAGATGCAGAATGTGTCTAAACAAGTCCAGTTTTACTAGAAATTGTCCTCTAGAGCACAAGTCACCCCTTGTCCATCAGAATCCCTCAGATCAGCTCCCACCACATTATTGTCCTTTAAGAATGGAGCTGACACAGGTCTGTTTAAAAACCTCTGATGTGACCCAGGAGATTCGGTGGGAAACCATAAGCAAACCAAGGTGTGGGTGAGCCTTGCAAACTCTGCTCTTTAAATGACCTTGAGATCCTCTCCTTATTTCACACAGGCCTTTTCAAATCATCCCTGGGACAGCCTGGTGGGGAGAAATCAAAGGTGTTGGGTGGAAGAATGGCTCATGAGAAGCGGAAGAAAATTCCTGCCTGAGAGCTCCTGGGCCATGACACCCTCAGAGGGTGTCCAGCAGACCTTCCAGAACCTCATTCCATGCTCTCATCCTGTGACTGGAGGCCTCCTGCAGCCAGTGGACCCTGCTAGGAGAGCAGATGGCTGAGGTGAGGCTTTCTCCTGCAGTTTCTAATATCTGAATGTGCATTGAGAGACATGGACAATTCTGGCCCCAATTACCCCACACCAAGGCTGGTACTAATTGGGAAACAAAAAACTGTATTTCCCCATATCCTCAAGTCTTCCTGAGAGATGGAGCTGTTTTTATCTGTGGAAATGCATTCTAACTTGCCTTTGAAGAAGACCTCTCCTGACTTGCTTCATCCACTGGCAACAGAATCCATCCCTATCCACCCAGGACAAAAAGAAAACATAAAAAAAAAACCCTCCTTATTTTCTTTCCCCCTCTCACATTTTCAATTAAAATAGATTTATGCAAGCTATACTGGATGTGCCACAAATCTCTTTGCGTGGTTAAAGTTGATTAATTGGGGTTGGAAGTGAAAATTAAAAAATGGCAGCAGCTCACAAAACACAAATAGCCTCTCCCAGGCCTTGTGGATGATGGAGCACAAGCAGAGGTGCTGGAGCTGGTTCTGCCTGGAGGAGAACAGCCTCCTTCACCTTGGGTTAAACACTCAAGAGCAAAGCTGGGGTTTGGGGGGAGGAGTCTGGCCTCAAAATAATGTGTGTAATAATCCTCAAGATAATCAATTTCTTACAGATGTTTTGTAAACTTCTGTGTTCAAGAGCGCAAGCCATAGTACTTTCTAAATCCCTAGGGGTTGTACTTGATATCCATTTGTTATTTCCTAATGCTATTCAATCTTTTTTTTCCCTTTGTGTTTTTTTTTTAATTTATTTTTTTCCTTTTTGAAGCTTGCAGCAATAAGCCGGAGCCTTACGTCGGCAGTTGCCACCGCCCCTGCCTTTCCTCAGTGAACTTTGCACGTGTTTTCATATTCCTTTTCTTACACCCCCGATAAAAGCATTATCAGGGAAATTCAAAAGCAAGCAGAAAACTGGCATAGCTAATTTAGGCTAATTAGTATGGCAGAAGCTGAGTCTTCTACTTTCAGAGGTTCCCATGCCCTCCCATGTCTCCACCTGATCGCCTTGTCCAGCAGCAAACCCAGGAGGCAGCTCCAATTATATCATAACCTCTTCAAACACCAAGCCACTCAAGCTAATTTTATCCTATTAAACAGACTGAAGGATTCAGAAGAAAGGTTCTCCCCCAAAAGCTTCAATTACCAGTGTCCCTGATTACCATCTTTACAATCCTATATGCTACAGTTAAATACTTTTTTGCTTAGTGTTGCTTTCTTGATTTAGATGAAAAGCGAGTATTAAGAGCATGTCTTTTCAACTCAAGCAAGTGACATTCATAATAAAAAAAAGAAAAGGGAAAAAAAAAAAAGGAGCCTCTCTTGTTATTAGTGTGTTTAATCAAAGTCAAGTTTAGAACCGTTCAAAGACAATGTAACTGGGGAAATGTAAACATCCCCTCGCATCCTGTGGCATTTAAAGCAGCCACAGGTAACTGCCAGGAACAGCAGTGATGGCCAAAAGTATCAGGGCTAGAAGAAAAAAAATAATATATAAAGAAAACAGCAGGATCTCCTGAGGAAAGGAAATGTCGAATGGAGCTGGGATTAAATCCCACGTCACTAATCAACAATAAAGACAGAAAACAGCCCCCCAAGGTGCTGGGCTGGTTCATCCCTCCTTGGCCCTGAGCACACAGTCACACCTGGCCAAGGACACCCACCTGGGTCACAGGTGTGCCTGGGCCCCAGACCCGAGGGTGGCCTCAAATCCCCACTCTCCATCCCTGTGACTCCCCCCAAGTCCCACTCTCCATCCCTGTGACTCCCCTCAAGTCCCACTCTCCATCCCTGTGACTCCCCCCAAGTCCCACTCTCCATCCCTGTGACTCCCCCCAAGTCCCACTCTCCATCCCTGTGACTCCCCCCAAGTCCCCACTCTCCATCCCTGTGACTCCCCCCAAGTCCCCACTCTCCATCCCTGTGACTCCCCTGCTCTGATCAGGGCCAGGAGCTCACTGGAGAGCAGCTCCCCATGTTCCTGGCCAGTGCCTCCTCCCAGGGGGCTGCAGCCTTGGCTGGTGACTCCAGCTGCTGCTACAATTCAAATAATTCAGGCTATTATTTTTAACAACAGAGTGAAAAATTGGACAAAAAAAAATGTCACCTGAGCCTCAATTAACCCTCTTCCAAACCCTGAACCTGAGGGAAGTTCAGGTGCTGCAGTACCATTTATATGGTATGCTATATGCTGACAGCATTTATATGGAAGCATCTGAGGATATTTAACACTTGGGAACTTCAGCAGCACAAATCATAACAAAAACACATTTTTAGAAAGCATTTTTAGAAAGGAACTTATTCTTCACTTTTCCCCAAGTAGATTAATTTTGCTTATTCCTCCTCTTCCACTGACAGTAGTTGTTTCAATCACACTCACAGCTTAATATCCTTGTTTTCTTTTGGGTCATCCCAACTTGTTAGCTCCCAGTCCCTCACAAGCTGGAGGCATTTGGGGGTTGGATTTCACTGCTGATCTACTCCTCCTTGCAGTTGGAAATGAGCATTTTTCTTTTCCTCTAGAAACAAACAAACAAATAAACAAACAATTTCTGCCGTTTAACAGAAATTAAATGAGTTTCACCCAATTGCCCACACTTTGGGTGATAGGGAGGTGCTATTGTCTGCAGACAATGATTCTCATGCAAATGAAACAACAGCTAAACAAGAATCCTCCCTATCTCTGTTTGGGCCAATTTTCTTAACGTTTCAGCAGAGCTTAATCTGTTGGCAGAAGTGTTTAGGCCCATTAACAGCTAAAGTCACAGAGTCCACAACTCACCCTGCTGACAGTAAACACGGAATTTGAGGAATGGCCTTTAAACAATGGCTAAGCCACAAACCATTTTGTCATCAAATGCTGTGAAAGGCATATAGGCTGATGATTTTCTTCCTTGGGTTACAGCGATTTGAAAGCCTGGCCTCCCTCCCCCGAGTGCCCAGCACCCCCAGGCTTGAGTTACAGCTGTTTTATTTGCCTTTCCAGCCCTACGTTGCAGGTGTGCTGCCCACGAATTACTCATTCCAGGGCTTCATATTATTTATTTGTGTTGGCTGCCTTGGAGGCCAGGGCCACCCTGTGCTCCTGGCCAAACACAGAACAACCCCAGGCTCTGTGTCCTGCAGGGCAGATTCCTGGGTTTAATTGTGTTCAGGGAATCCTGTGCCCAGATCCTTGCCTAAAAATCCCCCTTTGCTGAGGAACCATAAGATCCCTTCCCATTCTATGACTCTGTTCCTGTGGAAAACATAAAATTTGTCAAGGGGGAGAGAAATATATGGTAATTTATGAATAATAAATTGTTAAATAAAACCCACAAGGCTTGAATCCTGGCAGCTGGGATGAGGATGAGGATGGGGATGAGGATGCTGGGGCTGCTCACCCGTGTTTCCCAGTGAGAAGCCCTGCTGGGCAGTGCTGAAGGAAGTCACTTTGAACCCCACTGCCTGAATGGCACCTGAGTTGCCATTTTATCCCTTTAAACTTTATCCCCTTTCCCTGGGGAAAGAAGCACCAAGGGATGGAAGATGGCTGCAACCCAAAAGACTTTTTCCAGACTTCCCTGGAGTTGTTGGGAGAATTCACCTCTGGAAACTCACGATGCCAACCCCATCTGCCTCCCAGGCACTTTTCTGGTTTCTTCCCAGGGCCAAGCAAAGAACAGGGAAGGGAAGAGAGGAAGGAGGAGCAGGGCAGGTATGGAATGTCCTAACTGCACACCCAGCTGTCCCATGCTTTGATCTGTTCAGGCTGCATCCAGACTGTGTTGCATCCACCACAGCCATGAGGAATCCCCATCAGTGTTACCAGGGAATGAGAGAGAAGGGAGGGAAGGAAAAAGATGGAGTGGGGGAGAGTTGGCTGTGCCTGGAATGCAGTGTTAGGCACCAGCATGGAGATCTCTTCATCATTCCACAGCTCTGGAATGCCCACATTTCCCTCCAAAATAACCTCTGACATTCACTGTTTTCACCTGTGCCATTAAGGACAGGTGAAAACACGAGGTTGTTTTGGTATGGTGACTTCTGAGCAGCACTTTGGCAATTTCTTACCCCAACCTTGCTATAGATTGGTCCAAAGCAACCAAACATTTTTTTTTCCCAGTTAATTAGTTCTGCAGAAGATAAGATTCTGGGGTTTGTTGGAATATAAGTGAAATGAAATGATATTATATGAAATTAAATTAAATTAAATTAAACAAAATGAAGTGAAAATTAGTAATATAAAATAGACTTATTAAAAAAAAAAGTAAAAAATAAGAAAGCTTGTAGCCAAATTTTTCTGCCCTCTCAGTCTTTAAAATAAATGCTACAGTGCTTCATGGAAGTTTTTTTAAAATGAAAGGGTATCAGTCAGTCAATAAACCCTGTTATTCCTTAATGCCAGATTTGTTTCATTTATATCTTTAGATCACCACGGTTACAGTGACACTGTTGCCAACTGCTAATTAAATGTGGGAGGAAAGGTTTGTGAGGCTTTTTTTTACACTTGGCAATTGGGAACTACTCTGGTGCTGCCCCTACCAAGCTATAGGGGTGAGACCAGAAATTGATTTTTTCCATGGATCCTTCTGTTCAGTTCTGAGTGATGTGGGTCCAAACACCCTCACCTGTGTGAGGAGGTGTCTGCTGGGTGTGGTGTTGGCTGGTGGCACAAAAACACACCCCAGCTGCTGCTGTGCTGGCTCCATCCCACCTTTCAGCCCCTCATGAGAGCATTCAGCTCCAGCTCCAGCTTTCCCCTGGCTCCATGCTCAAGCTGATGTGGACAGATGGAGAGGCTGGGCATGAATGATATGAATGAGAGTTGGAAGCACAAGGAAAGGATGAAAACTAAGAGTTCAGCAGGGAGCAGACACCTTTATCAGCAGCACCAGCACCACAGGGATGTATTTTCCCAGAAGAGTGTGACAGCAGCACTCCACAAAGTTCACTTTTTACTGGGTTGAAGGCTCTTTTCTCTATTCTTAACGTGCTACAGAGCCCCTATAATTCCCAAAATACCAGCCAGAAACACTCCTTGGTAACAAAGTGGAGTTTATGCAGCAAGCAAGCCTTTCGATCTACAAGGCAGCATCAAAGAGGGGATCTAATGAAATTTTAAAAAGGAACAAGCCATAAAACTCAGATCAAAGCCTCCGAATCGTTTTGCTTATTTCTGACGGACCTGAACATTTCTTGGGAGAGTTTCTTCTAAAAGAAATAAATAAAGCACCCTCTTAAAGCCACAGCAGGACATTCCCCCATACATTTACATAAATATATACACACACACACTTATGTATATAGATAAAATGCCCACAGTAAATCAGTTTGCAAGATTTGATTCTGCAAGACTTTGCTCAGGATGTCTGGATTTGGATGTGGGAGATGAGCCCAGAGTGCCAGGCTGAGCTGGCCAGAATGAGGAGGCACAGCTGCCTCATCTGGCTTAGCAAGACATTTATAAGGTACTGATCTCAGGGTGTACAGCAGAGGTGTTGAATGAATCATGAAACTTAATTTATTAGAATTATCAGACAGACAGACAAGAAAAATCTGAGTTGTATTGAGCGTGTAAGGACATACCATCAAATTTGGGAGTTTTCACTCCCCTTTTAGGAATTCAAAATACATCACAGCTTTCCTTTTTTTGGGGGAAGGTATAGATTGGAGCTGGATATTTTGCTGTAAAAGTATTTCTTCTTCTGGGGTTTATCAGAAGTGACAATGATCTCAGCTTAGTCCCTGCTAATCAGAATGTGCAATCAGACACCACATCATGTTTCTTCTGCCTGCAGGTGAGGCCAGAATTAAAACACCTGAGTGATCCTGGGGCCTTTGGTGGGCACCAGAGCCCTCTTTGGTCCATGGCCAAGGTTCTCTGCTGCAAAGTGAGACAGAGATGGGCTCAAAACTCCCCTCTTCATGGGCAGGGTGGCATCCCAAACTCGGGGTTTCAGTTCTGGGGGGTGCCAGGAGCTCCTTTTGAGTTGCTAAACCCAGACACTCAAACTTTGCAAGACCAAACTTCCACCCCAAATGTGAGCATGGCATGAATCAAGCAATGGAAGTTAATCAGCATCATTAAATCTGTCAGAGCAGCAGGTTATTAAAATTACCACCATTCACTCTTGGAAATGGGAACAAAAAATTATGCCCTGGCTTTCTGAGCCTGTTTGTCTTGTTTTCCCACACTGCTCATGAATTACTCCAGTATATTACAATGTCCTCTATCCATCTTCATTAGCATTGTGAGCAAATTGTATTGGGCTGTAATGCAGCGTTTTTTGTAATTTTTTTTTTTGGTATTGTACAAACATACACGGTGTACAGAAAATGGGCAATTTAATATGAAAAGAATATTGTGCCTCAGAATTTTTATTTTCTAAACAGTCATTTCAGTTGGGAATTATTGCACGATTTGTGCATAATTTCTCATGGATAGTTATTTAAATATAAATAGGGAAAATATGTAAGTCCATATGGCGGCTATCTACCCTTTCTTGATGCCTCTCCATATTTTTAATAGTGCAATAAACAAAAGATAAAAACATCTCTAAGCCACACACTAGTCAAAAGAAGATAATTGTGCCTCTATGTGTTTATTGTAATTTGAATGTGCTTCAATTAACTTTCCTCAATATTTCCCAGTTCTTTTAAAAGAAACTTAAATTGGTTTTTATTTTGTGAAATTTGTTTTCTGTGCAATAAGGAAAAAAAAAAAAAAAAGAAAACCACAATGCCTTTGTTTACCTCATTATGGATACATCCTATGCAGGAGTAAAGCTCAAACTCTTTATTCCCAACAACCTTTATTTTATTTTTCCATTCTCACATGCTTCTTATCATACTTTCAGTAAAAATACCAAATTTCTAGTGCTCCCGAGGAAGAGGCAACTAATCATCACTCAATATATCACATATCAAAGTGTGGTAAAACATGAAAATGGCAGAAAAGCAAACTCTTGCACTTTTGCACTGCACTCACTTTTAAAAGAGGAGAATTTATTACCCTTTCCTCCTCTAAATCATCGGGGCCACCAGAACAGAGAGAAAATATCTGGAATGCTTGTTGTAATTAACCTTGAGGCTTTTATTTAAACAAGGTCAAACATTTTAACAGCTTTATAAATCAAGGTTGGGTCCGCGTGGCTCTATAGCATCAGGCTAACGACAAAATGCACACAGAATGCTTATTAAACAGCATTTATTTACAGGAAAAAAATATCCTGCAGGCTTCAGGAGGACACACCCCCAGGCAGAGCCGACACTGAGGATGGATATCCAGCTCCAGCCCCACCAAACGCCCCGAGGTGATCTCTGGAATGCTGGAATGTGCTTTTTTTAGCTGCCACCAAGGAGCCCAGCCCCAGGTATGGGCAAATCAGGTCATCTGCAAATGAAGCGCATTTTAAATGTGATTGCAAATTTACAGGAGGTAGATTGCAAACATCCCAATGTCTGCTCTTCCCGTCCTTAATGTTGTCTGATTTTTATTTACTCTTTTTCCTGTGTCAGCCAGGTTTTACTGGAAGGAGAAGGAAGGAGGACATGTGAGTTGAGTAAGATGAGCTATTGCCTCACAGTGAACATTAATCTGTCTGTAAAATTAACACCTTTGGATTCCTCTGGCCATTCTGGGTTATATCCTCCTTATTCATAAAAAGTGGCCTTTATGAGTAATTTTTTTTTCAGCACGGGGAACATCAACATTTCTATTTTACACTGTAAATAAACAACAGCTTTCAAGTCACCCCTGTTCAGTTTCACCCTCTGTTCAGTGTCAATATGAAGAATATCACAAGTCACAGTGCCTGACACAGTTTTTTTACCTGGTGCTCCTCTCCACAGGCATCCCTTACCAAAAATCCTCCCTGAAATCAAGGAGGTCCACATGGACAACAGATGACCACCTATGTGTGTGACCCTCCTGGTGCCTTGAGAAGGCTGCCCTAGAGCAGAGGCTGGACAGAGCTAAAGAATAAAGCAGGGATTTATTAGGAGGCCTCAATGGATCCACCTTGGGCAGCACAAGAGCCCAGCCAGGGCTGCACCCAGGAGGAACCAAAATGGTCCCAAAATGCACGGGGTCTGATACTTTTATAAGTTCTCCTCCATTTGCATCTTGGAGTTCATTGTCCCATTCCAGCTTTAGCCCATGCAGTCCCATCCTTCTTGTTTTTCTCTCTTCATTCCACGTTGTTTGTGCTCTTGGGCCTGAGATTTGGATCATTTGTCCTTGGTCCCCAGCTAGAGAAGGAATTGTTTTGTCTCCCTACTCTGTGCAGAGAGCTCACCATCCCCTAATATGAAGCTCAGAAATACACTGATGTATTTCTGAGTATGTACAAATGTACTATGTACAAATGTACTGTACTAAAGCAGTACAGAATCTGAAAAATATAAAAGCTAAAACCTGAAGCATCACTCCCAGCTGTAAAATATCCAGCATCATTTCCCTAAATGACTCAGGTAATTTCCCCTCAAATATTTCTTGGCTGTGAAATGATTTTTCTCAGCCTCATGGTGTATGAATTACCCAGACCACACTCCATGCTCGCTCTCCTGAATTTCACATCTGGTTTGCCACAACCACCTCCCACTATGAGCTCTGGGTGCCTGAAAACATTGGTGCTGCTGCAGCTGGGACCTCCTCCTAAACCTAAACCTCATCCCTGGCACCTGGGCACAGAGTGTTCTGTCATGGAAGCACAGGATGGTTTGGGTTGGAAGGGACCTTAAAGATCATCTCGTTCCATCCCCCAGCCAAAATCACATCCCACCAGTGGGGACTGCACTAGGTGAAGAGAGAAACACTTTTCACATCTGCATTCACCATTTTAATTGACTTCTTCTTTTATTTGCTCCCCTCCTTAGCCCTCCCAGACTGAGCATTCTCGCCGCTGTAGAAACCCCCAGGAAAAGAAAAAAAAAAAAAAAACCCAAAAAACAAAACAAACAACCAAAAAACAAAACCAACAAACAACTGTTGTGCTAAATAAGATTTTTTATGTGTGGGTGTTTAAGTATCCGCGTGAAGCAAATTTCTACCCTCTTGTCATCAAAAAGGGAACGAGACCATGTGAGTGATGTGACCAATTACCGCCGAGCCCCCCAGAGCAGCTCCTGAATATTCACGTCCCATTGCTCCTTTGGTGGAACAATTGGTTTGAACAGTTTGAAAAGGCAATGATGTCAAATGTGCGGCGTGATTAAACGCGGCGAAATTACCAGCCGCTCAGCTGAAAAAGAAGCTCTGTTTCCCTCCCAGGGTAATTCCCCTCTCGAATTTTGCTCTGGTGGGAGCGGGGAACACCCGGATCTGCCAGGGGCAAAGGTGCAGCTGAGTTTTGGGGGCAGCACGGTCCGGGATGCTCATGGGAGCTTTGCTAAGGCTGCACCAAGCCAAAGCCTCCTCTTCACCCTCATCTTCCTGCAGAATCACACCTGCACCCCAGCTGGAGCAAGGCAGAGATGTATTTTGCGAGCACACCCTGATGCAAATGTGATTCCAATCAAGGATTTTCAGGAGTATCTGTGGGTTGGATTGTCTGGAGAACCAGCGAAGGCTACTCGTGTTCCATCAATACCACCCACATTTGGGAGTTTCCTGTACAGGCAGGGAACACCCCAAACCCTCAGTCCTGCTGTTTGGTTCATGCCTGTTTCTGTCATTGCTGAAAATGGCTTATAATTATAAAAAAAAAAAATCATTAAATTATAAAAAAAAATCATTAATTCTGCCATTCTATTTTAAAAACGCTTATGCAACATATCATACTTCACTTCTGTGACTGACTCATACCCATCCAAGCATTTTTTGTTGCAGTACACAGAGCAGTGTGTGCTTCCCAGATGGTAGAAGGGAGCTGGGAGCATCCCTGAGGAGGAAAAAGGAAATGCATTCTGCAGGATCACATCTTCTGCTGAGCCCTTCTCAGGGAGAGGCCACAGGAGCACTGCTCAGCTACAGCTGCCCAGGTCTGGGGCCACCTCTGGAATCAATTTCTCTCCTCCTGCCCACCCTTTGGGGAAGGTGATTCACATTAGTGTAAAAAAAAAAATATATAAATTTCTTCTTAACAAGCTACTGTGACACATTTTGTGAATGTGCAAAAGGCTTCTTGATGCAGGAGCCTAAAATGATGAAACAGCCTTTATAAAATCCTCCCTGAAACCAGAGAACTTTTTCTTTTCCATCCTTTCTTCTTGTTTCCTACCCAGAGATCTGAGCTAATTTTCCTTACGCATAGGCTCCCCCATGCCCTCAAAAAAAAAAA
>VZRH01002265.1:794468-808192 GCA_013397555.1 Urocynchramus pylzowi | reverse complement strand
GGGTTTTTCCCCCCTCCTTCCCTCCCAGGAGCGATTTTGAGATCGGTTCCTTGCATCCAGCCCGTTTTGCCACCGCGCTGAAGGGAAGAGGAGGGGAGGGGGCAGGAAAGAGCTGCCCCCCCTGCCCCTCACCGATCGAACGACACAGAATAAATATCAAAGCTGGAGGCGAATCTGGATGGCAAAGGGCACATGACCGAGACTGGGGAGCAGAACAATGCCAGGCGCAGCGCTGCCCTCGGCGGCAAGGCGGGCAGCGAGGGGCAGCAGCGCTGAGCGCGTCCCAAAACCACCTCGGCACCGCCTGATGCCACCGAGCCACCGCCACCTCCTCGTCCTGCCTGCACCAGGGCAACGCCACCCTCTGATTGCTGCTGGGGACGCGCGGGGACAAGGGGATGGGAGGCACGTTCTCCCTGAGAGTGCCGGGACATCCCTCCCGCTGGACATCAGGCGTGGGGAGACAGGGGTAGGAAATTCCCAAAATGGATTGAGGAGGGTTCACCAACCAACCAGCCGAGGAGCAGGGGGTGTGGTGGAGAGCTGGAGCTCTGGGTGGATGGGGGAGTCACCAGTGTCCCTTCTGCAGCTGACTTTCCTGCAGAGGTGTCACCTTTGGAGACCATGGTCCAGAGATACCTGCCCAGGTCCTTCTGCAGGGATGTGGCAGAGAGGCTCACCCCACATCCCCTCACCCTGTCCCAGCACAAACCAGGGCCAAACAGCACTTTTCAGTAAATAAATGAACAGACATTGTGGTGGTGACATGTTTGGAAATGTCCATTTTAAACACGAGGCTTTAAAATTGGGGTCTCTCCTGTTGACATTTGACTGAAGACCAACGTCCAGAGCCCTTCTCCTGACACGTGGAGCAAAACATCTCTGATGTGCACTCCAAAAGCACCTCCAAGTCACCCCAAAAAGCATCTGCACTTTACTCATCCCCTTACTCAAACACAGCTCACTGGACAGGCAAAGGCCCCAGACTGCAGCAGGTTCATGAGCAGAAACCACCCCTGTGGACCTGTCTGTGAGGCTGGAGAGGTGATCAGGGACACCCCACGTGCAACAAGTCACTCACTGAGCTGGAGACTGCAGCTCCAGCCATGAACACTTCTGCTGGTGGCACCTGTGAGGAGGGGGATGAAGCTGACACTTTGAGATTCCTCATCAAGGTGCACTCGCTCAAGGGACCACCTTGACTGGGATTTAAAAATCCTGGAGGATTTATAGTCCTGGACAACTGTGCATGGGATTCCACCTGCTAAAACCAGCCTGTTCTGATGGGTGTTGACCTTCACTGGTGCCACTGTCACAGCAGCATTGTTCCACCTCAGCAGGTGTGCATTGACCAAAATCTTGGACAGACAGATCTCTGGAAGAGGTGGACAGTGTGTATAAGCCAAGTGCCTGTTTCAACCTCTTAATCAAAATGTGTCTATGAAAAAAATGTAACTTTTTGGACAGACATGAAATTTTTTTTGGTACTTCTGTTTCTTTTGATACTTCACAGCTATGTATGGAAAACCCCTATAACATTTCCTTTCTTTTAAAATTGCCATTTTTGGGTAAAAGTTTCTATTGAAGACTTATCTCAAATTGAATATTTGTCCTAGAAATTAAAAAAAAAAATAACTGAGTTTCAGTTCTCAAAGTTCTTCCCTTTTTTATGGTCAAATAACGATAGGCACTTCAGATAGAGAAGGGAATTGTTTCCAAAATTTCTCATGAGAAATAATTGCCTCCACTAATCATGGATCCCACAAAGAAAAGGTTCTTTAGTGACACAGGTTCTGCCTTTGGAGTTGGCATCATACTGGGTAACAGCATAATTAGAAACAGAGAGATGTAATAACTCTCCAGGTTGGAACTGATCTGTGCGAGATCAGTTTTGCCTCGCTTGGAGATGGACTATCCATTTCTGGAGTGCAGTTTAATTACTTCTGTGGTAGCAGGTGGTAAATTCTGCATCTCCCCTGAATGGCAAAGCTCCTCTTCTCCTCAGCCCAGTTCCCTGCACCTTTGCTAGGTCCATCCTCTTCCTCTCTGGGTCTGTCTCTGGTATTTTCCTGCTGTAGCAGCTTTGTTGGACAAATTCCACCCTTTCTTGGGGTAAGAGAAGACCTGGAGCCACAGCTGCAGCCAAAGAAAGCACATTGCCACTCAGAAAGGATTTTTGCCAACCTTTTGTGTATTAGTCAGTCCTTCTAACACAGAATTAAATTACCTGACAGATGCCTTAAATTTTGGCAGCTGCTTTGGTTCCCTCAGGACAGGCAGGGATGGCTAAAAGATGTGGGACACCTCGGCCATGTCTGCTGTTTCTTGGCCAGGCTGCTGCCAGAGGTTTTAAATGTCACACAAATATCAAGGAGTTGTCTCCAGAATGGCTGGATTGTCATCCTTTTAAACACCCCTGTGTTTTTGTCCTCTGGTGAGGCCAGTCCGTGCCACTCATGGAGTAACTTGAAGTTCCCATGCCATGGCCCCTGCTCTGGATCAAGACTGGAAGTGCAAATGAGTGTCCCGTCTTGAGAGAGGGTGTGAAAACCACCTGGGAGCAGCCCAGAAGCAATCCCACCCTGAGCTGCTCCTGCTGGGGATCCTCCCTCTGATGGGAGCACAGCCAGCTCCACGTGGAAAACCCCCTCAGGGTAAGGAGCATCTCAGGGTGGCTGCCATGGAGAGTTTCATGCAAACCTCTTGCACAAAGTCTCAGAATCACAGAATCCCAGAATGGTTTGGGTTGGAAGGGAGCTTCAAGACCACTTGTTTCCAGCCCTCTGCCATGGCAGGGACACCTTCCACTATCCCAGGTTGCTCCAAGCCCTGTCCAACCTGGCCTGGAACAATTACAGGGATGGGGTAGCCACAGCTTCTCTGGGCAACCTGTGCCAGGGCCTCAGCATCCTCACAGGGAAGAATTTCCTCTAAACATCACATGTAAATCTCCCCTCTACCAGCTTAAAGTCCACCAAATAAAAGACAAATCATTTGAAAGATAATAACTGCAGAGCAGTGTCCAGAACTCTGTTACAAAAGGGGAGCTGAGATATCTTTGGTGCCTCTCACAGCAAGTGCAGGGTGAGACATCACATTTCTGTGGGTGATAACACACAGCACTGAAGCTGCTCCTAATGACTTGCAGGAATTGCTGAAATAAAAGAAAAATATCATTTACTTCTTAACTATTGAGAGCAAATCAGACTTAAATTATCCCAGCAGCAAGTACGCTGGCAGAGAAGCAAGCAACAATTTTTTGTGTCTTTTCTATTTTCTATATATTGGGGTTGGTTTTTTTGTTGTTGTTTTTTTGTTTGTTTGTTTTTTTTTTTTTTTTTTTTTTTTTTTTTTGTCCTTTGCAAAACTAACTAGCAAATTCTCTCTCTCCTCTTCCCTTATTTCCTGCTTAATTTTAGGTTCCAGTTTTGGCCTTGAAGAGTAAAGCTGTTATCAGAGAGCACTGCCTTGGACTCATGGAGGCTCTCAGAAAATATTGGTGCCATCTTCCATAAAACATTTTAAACACATGCTATTTGTTTTTAGTCTCCCTTCTGGTTTTACACCCTACAAAGAGGACATTTAATATGTACAATAGAATTAATAGGCATGCAATGTAAGCAGGACTTACATTCAAAATACACTTCCACAAAACAAAGGAGCAGCTGTGAAAATGTAGAGTCTGCTGAAAATTTTCTACTTGGGTATCACATTTGCTAAAAGATTTACTCTGCAAAGTTTTATCTAATTTCCCATTCATTCAATTAAGGAGAGAGATAAATTCCCAGATCCCAAGAGATTAGGGGAAACTATGTTTAGCTCCCCCTTAGCCTTGCGATCAAGCCCATGTTCAGTTTCATGATTATCACTCTAAAGCTTGTGTTTACAGGCTCTGTGCTGCTGATAGAGGAACACCTCCATCCTCCACCAAATCCAGAGGGATTTGAAAGTACTCAGGATGGCACAGATCTCTCCAGATCAGGAGGATTCAAACCACATGGGACAAAATACCCCACTCAGCAAGGCTAAGGCAACTTAGTGAGGATTGGGTTTTGGGCAACCTGGTCTAGGGAAAGGTGTCCCTGCCCATGGCAGGGGGGTTGGAATTTTGGAGCTAGGTGGTCTTAAAGGTCCCTTCAAACCCAATCCATTTTAAGGTTTTACAGGTCTGTGGGTGGTATTTCAGCTTTCCTGGAAGGAATGGGCAAAGCTCATGGGTTACCAGAGTCAAAGATTTCAGTGCAAGAAGCAAGCACCCACCAAAATGTCTTAGAAATTAATCACCTGCTAAAGCAGAGGAAAACAGATGAAGTTAAAATTAATCACTGTGCTCCTGGTGTCTGAGTCTCATATCCTTTATCAACTTGCCTAAGCAAAGACAGCAATATTTTTTTGAACAAAACTAGAAATACTTACCAATGTTTTGTTGAAAATCAGTCCAGAATTCTGCTTTTAATCATTGGGGTAGTTATTTTCTGGAGTCAGCTACCTGTTTAAAGGGGAATATGGATCTTGTGGCTGACAAATGGGTAGAAAGGTTGAACATGGAGTCACTCATCCTGAAAACACTGAGCTCTGAAAGAGATTCCTGTCCATCTTATGCATCAGGAGAAGGCACAGCTGAAGTGTTCCTATGTCCCACCACTCAGTCAGTGGTTGGGAGTTGTTGGCAGCACAAACAGAGAGCTGCTCTTGCCTTATTGAATTTATGACCTAAATACAACAATGATTCTGGGTTGCAGGAGTTTTTCCTGCTATTTCCACCTCCCATGCTTCTATGGGTAATGGGGATGGGCAATTCCAGCTCCCCACAGACCAAAGGGAAATCGAATTTCCTGCAGTCCTGGTAGGCAAGGTGTCCTCAGGTCCTTTTGTTCCAAACACTAATGATCAGCAGAAATGTAGAGCAGCAGCTCCTTTGTGCATTCAAGGCAAAGCATTTGGCAGCAGGTTTGATGAGACCATTACCTCTCACATTGATCTGCATTGTCTCAGGAAGTTCTCCTTTTCATCCATTTGGCGTCCCTAAACTTCTGCTTGGATTGAAAATTCTTTGAGGATAAAAAAATCTTGTTGGTGAGGGGGTTTTTCCCCTTTAAAAGCACAATAGATCTACAAACAGGCTGTAGCAACTGTGATATTTCTCCTCCTGCTGCTGCAACTACCACTGTAATTGGAATTGAACCTCTCTTGATACCTTGATGAAGAATTAATTTGTAAAAGTATCTTCAGGTGTGGAGAAGTTTGCAGATTTGAGCCTCAGATAACAAACATGGTTATTTGACAAGCACTAATACAAAATGTTAGTTCCTTCATGTTTCAAAGCAGGAATACTTCAGGCCACTAAACAGACTTTCTTGGATTTTCATGTCTGTTTGTAAAAAAAATGAAAAAAACAAGGCAAATGCTGAAAAAGACCAAAGATATTATTCTTAATGTTACCAGAAATTTCTGATTAAACGTTTGTGAATACACTGCCTGGTTTTAATAAGCTTAAAAACATCATCAGCAATTAACAGGCAAGCCAGAAAGATGCTACATAGTCAAGCAAGGGTAATTGTGCTCATTATATTGCCAGAGATGAAGCTGATCAAAAAGGAAAACACTGTTTTCCCTGAAGTTCCTGCACACTCTTTAGGTGGAATCAGCACTGAGTTCACAGGAAATAATCAGGCAAAGGGTTTCACACAGGAGCTGCTCACCAAGCTGTGATGCCTCACCAACACCACTGGATGTGAGTTTTTCTCTTTCCATGGCTATTCCTGCTTTTTTTTAGCCATTTCACCTGAAATATCCCTCAAGAAGCAACACCAGCCTCTGGTCATTCTGCATTGGGGAGGGCAAATGTTGAGGGACAGCAGGGGGTATGGATATGTCTGCAAACTGCTTTTTGGAGGCAAAATATCCCTGTGAATTTATTAGGAAATATGGTGGAACTCCGTTACTACAAAAAGTGAAAAAGCTAAATCTTTTTTCTACAGTGACATAATTATAGTCAATTATAGTCACCCAAGAATGTGAGAGAAGCAATGTCTGCAGGCAGAGGGTAAAAGCTCAGCTGACACAATGGGAAATAGGACAGACAAACCACTTTCACAGCAAAAATTGTCATTGTTTTTCTAATCCAAAGCTGGGATTCTGAAGTTTGGCTTTCCCCCTACTGTCTCTTTCCAGGATGGGACAACCTGGACCGACCTGAAAAATTGCAACTCCCTCTACAACCAAAGGTCACATGCACCCAGCCAGTGGTGACTCTATAAAGGAATTGTTGGCTTTGTCTGGGCCTTGCTCTGCATATGAACAAGCACTTCACCCATTCCCCTCAGCCTGGCCTCTCATTTCCATAATTACCTGCATTTATTGCTTACTGTGAATATGATGCATTTAATGCCTCAATTTATCCAAACAGGGCCTGCAGCTGTAGGTGCTGTGCTGCACCTACAGGTTTCTGTAATGGACTGGTGCTTTCTTAGCCAGTGTAACCAAGCACCAGTTCCCTCCAGGGATACACAGCAGCCTCTTCTCCAAGCCAGCAAACTGTTGGTTATGGCAGTATTGCTTAGTGATGTCTATTTTTTTAAGAAATGCTGCCAATATGATGCCTGCACCCACATTTTCAACAGAGAGACATGAATTACAGCTCATATTTTACCAACTCCCAGTCTTTTAAAGCTCTGTTTCTGAAAAACAATTTCTTTGCCTCAGAAAAAAAGAAAGTTGCTCCTTGTGCAAGACAGATTGTTTAAATTTATGATGAGCCCTTTAAGTTTTTAAGCTTTGTGGGGAAATATTTTGCATGAGAACCACATGTGCAAACATGCAAAGCAATTTTTCATATTTCATGAAGGCCCAGAGAGGAGACAAAAAAGGGATTGTGACGAGGTTCAGCACCAAACTCAATTCTGCATCTCAGCAATAATTCACCAACATAATTCCCTCAAGGACTCACATCAGCTCAGCCTGGAGAGACAGCTGGAGGGAAAGGCTCTTTAAGCAGAGATTCCTTCTCTCAGAAGCCAGAGGCAGGAGCTAAACTCAGTTCCATCGGGGTGATCCCCGTGCCCAGCTCCGAGACCACCCACGCGCCGGGTGACTCTCGGGGGGTGAAACGTGTCCAGCTCTGGCCGGGTCACTCAGAGCCAGCAACTCTTTGAGGTTTTGGCTCAAAGGTGCAGCCCTGTGAAATCCTCAGGGAGACAATCCTGCCCCACCTTGGCTGTCCTGATCCTGATGAAGTTGCCCCTTCGGGAGGGCATCGACCCAATTTGCACAGACCCTCGTCATTAGCATAGACCCATTTCAAGAGAGGTCTTTGAACACCAGTTGCCTCCAAATTCCATTACCTCTCTCCCTGCTGGGTTTTGTGCTTTAAGTATCAGGCAGGGGCTGGGAGAAGAAAAGAAAGAGAAAAAAACCCAGTAAGTGAAATCCTAAGCCCAAATAATTAGACATGTTGTGGTTAGTTCTCTAAACTCTTACTTATTGCTTTTTCTCCGTTTGACAGAATATAATCTCCTTTTTTTTTTTTTTCAGACTTGACACACAGGTCAGTTAATCCAGAGGTTCCTAAGTATGAATGAGGCAGAGAGAGAGAGGCAAACACCAACTTTTTATGTGTTTGTCACAGCACTTCATCTTTGTTTGCAGCCTCATCTGAGGTACAAGCAAATTTCAGAGTCATCCTTGCTTGCAGGTACTCTGAGAAAACTTCAGTTGGAGAGGGAAAAACAAGCAGGATGTCTTTGCTGTCTGGCAGATAAGCTTAAGGGTAACAATAATATCTCATCCTTTGAGAGGCAGGCTTGGGGTTGCTGGATAATTTTAAGAGGAAAACTGCTCGTAGAAAAATGCTGTGTGGACAGAGGAGAGTTTTAGCTCTCCACTGAAAAGGTAGCAGACATTTTATTTTCATCTGGAGGTGAAGATCCAGCCCTGACCTGGCATGGGGGGCACTCATTGCTTTGGAAAATTAGATTGTGAGTGCAGGACAACTGAGGGAGTCCAGCTGGTTTGATTGCTCAAAGGTTTTTTGTTTCTTTGTGTTCAGAAGCGAGTATTTAAACTTGTTGTCTAGAAAATAGAAGGGAAAAAGGTTATTTCTGCTAAATATCCAACACTTTTGTGCACTCCACCATCATTACTCTCCACAAGTGAGGGTACCAGCATTCAGTGCCTGTAAAAACCTATTTTAAAGTAGGAGATAGCAGCCAAAGCCAAGAAGGGCTCCTCACATGGATTCAAGTTCTGCTGCTATGGGATCTTTGGTCTAAATTCACTTTGATCAGGCCACAGCATAACCTAAAACATGTGACCTCACTCTGGGGCTGCAAAAGCAGAACTGCTGGCACTTCACTCCTTTTATTTCAGTGCAGTTGGCTGCATTGGTTGGGCTTTCTTTAGAAAGAGAATTCTTACTTGGAGTGATTTGGGTACAAAAGAAAGGGAGATTGAAAAATAAACATGGAGTAGAAAGGAGTGAGGTGTGTGGTGCTCATTTCTTCTCCAGGGAGCCAACTTTGCCCTGGCTTTCAGGGAAGTTTTATCCTCTGCAGGGCCAGGAGCTGGACTTGATCCTGGCGTGTCCCTCCCAGCTCAGGACATTCTGTGATCTCTCACCCCAGTTACACAGGGCTCCATGATTCAGAGGAGCAAAATCCTGGAGGGCAGACCTTGGAGGTCCTTGAATGGTATTTTTTTCACCTTTTGCAGGGCTTGTTAGATCTTGTCAACAAAGAATAGACTACAAGCTGGATTTTAAATTCTCTGAAAAGCCACTTGAAGGACAGCTGGGACAATGCAAGGTGACATTACCTTGGCATTTCTTACTAGCTGCAGTTTTCCAAAAGCTGATGGCTTTCCACTCAATTCCCTCACAGTGCTGCAGTTTTCCTGCAAAATGACAAAATACTGCAGGGACAAGGTGAGGTCACCACTGGAGGAGACAGGACAGAGTCTGCGAGCTGGAAGGAAGCAGCAGAGGATATTACTGGCACATGCTGCTGTGGATGCGATTACTGTCAGGGCAGACTGAGCTGAATTGACACCTCCAACAAAAAAAGAGACAGTGCTACAGCTCCAGAGTCTTTGAAATCCCTTCCTGGGAGCAGCAGCATTACCTCTGCCTCGCTCCCACTGGGCTCCGCTGAGCTCTTCTCCCTCCGTGAGGCTGCCCTGATGTGAGGGATGCAGCTCTGCGTGGTGGCAAATGGGGAAGGCTGTGTGTTAGCTGAGCTGCTGGCACTCCAAGTGATGCTGCCTAATCAGGTTATCTCTGGGTTTCACAGAGGTGCTGAAAGAGGCTGGAGAGGAGCGGATCTATGGGAGACTCCACCAACAAAGGATTTGGAGGCGCGGCTTTGTTCAGTCCATTTTAGGATTTTGTCCTGCAGCCCTGACACCTGTTTGCCACAAGCAGGCAAAGCCACATGGTCTCCAGGATCAAAACCGGGTGCTGGGGTTGGGAGGTGGTGTTTGGCTCAATCCAGAGCCTGCTCAGGAGCAGGAGCTCAGCCCATGGGAGGCACTAAGCTGGGGCTGAGCTCCTGCGAGGCGAGAGGTTCCCTTCATGTCCGTGGGATGGAAATGGCATGGGCTGGATTAAGATAACTTTGGGGCACAGGGAGGAAGGAGGGATTTTTAAAATCATCCAGAACTTCTCAGGTGCAACTGCACTGCTCCCTGGGAGCAAAGACCAGCTGTGGGCTAGTGAATAAAAGTCATTTCGTTCCCAAAAACCACAGGTACGAAAAGCAGCTCTGCTATTTCAGTGCAACTTGAATTAAGGCTACTACAACGATGCTGTGTGGAGCCTGCTCTCTTTAGTGTTTTGACAGCCATTTTGCACACACCTTATGACCATGGTTCCTCAGGGTGGAAAAATCACCCACCAGGCTTTCTTTTGGTGAGACCTGTGAGCCCAGGTGGGGATCAGAATGTAGTTCTGCAGATTATTTAGAAATGTCACCCTTCTCAGGGTGTCCAGGTGCACCTTTTCATGTCATTATCAGTATCCACAAAACACTGTCTGCTTTGAAAAGCATTCCCTGCCTTAAAATAATAGAATTTCACCCAGGAATATGTAGATTTCAATAGTTCTCATCAGCAAACTGTGAGCTTGCTAATAATCACAAGAAACAAGAAACATGATGGATGAGAAACATGAGAAAACTCCAGCAACCAAAAGTTGTGAGGATTCATCTTTTCAAACAGGGATTCATGTTTGCAATTCCCATGAGTATTACCAGGATATAAATCCCAGCACATCAAGAGGGGAATATAACCCCTGGTGGTTTGGAATTAAAGGCATTTGGAGGGGTGCAGAGTCTCATCTTAAGACACAGAGTCACAGTGTGCTTCTAAATCCCTGTACACTGGGATGAGGATGTGTTGGGATCACAGTGATAGCAGTGATGATGCAGCTTGTTTGGGGCTTTTGAAACTGGCTGGCACAGACACATCTTCCCAAATTAGAGATTTAAAATTGCAGGTGGCTGCTGCTTTCAGTTTTCATCCACCCTGTAACCCTGGAGATGGTTTCACTAATACAGCACTTCCCAAATGTTTAGACCCCAGGTGTGCAACAGTGTTCTGATTGATGAGATTTAAATTCTAATTTTTTTTCCGGTACTCCTAATGATGGAAACAAAGATAACTGCATCGGGTCATATCTTTTATTATCACACAATCTTTCTTTCTTCCTGGCATTATTGGTGATGGGTTTAATTTGTTTTACAACGAATTTGCTGAGGTTGTACATATATTTGTGCACAGGGTATGTCCTTACCTTGAACCAGGATAGCAGCTTGTCTATCCACTCATGTGTGAACACTGTCTCCATGTGCACACTTGCACCTGCAGTCATTATTTTATCAGTGAGTATTAAATGGTATTATTAATTTGGTTTGGGGGTTTTTTTGGGGTTTTTTTTTGTAGTGTGTATCTACATAGAATCATGGAGTCATAAAATTGCTCAGGTTGGAAACGCCCTCTAAGATCACCAAGTCCAAAATTTCCCCCAAGGCCACCACTAAACCACATCCCCAAGTGCCACATCTATAATTCTTTTAAATACTTCTTAAGTGAAGGATTTTTTTTTTTTTTTTTTACTCTATGAAGAATTATGGAGATTCAGGGAGTTGTGCAAATTTTCCTTTAAGTTTTGCTCAGGTCTACCAACGCTTAAAGGTTTTGAGGTGAGAATCTCAGGATGGAGTGCTGTGTCCTGTGCTATCCATAAGTCATCTGGGACTCACACAACATTTGAGTCTACTTTTAAACATCTGAACTCTACAGACAAATAAATACAGCATGAATTAAATGTAGATTTATTGTCCACGGTGTGCTGTTCAACAAGCAGCAAAACAGAGAGTCCCCTCCTAAAAGGACAGCAGGATGGCAGACCAAAGCACAGCCCCCTGAAAATGGAATAAATCCATCCCTAATCACTACCAAAGCCCTGAGTTTGCAGGAGATATTTCCCTTATCAAGACCTGTAGCTGGAGTCACTGATATGGGTAATTTCCCAGGTGTTGGCTTGCCAGGGAAAGGGGTCACCTCGGGGGGAAACTGTCTCCTGGAGGATGAAGAGCTGTGACCCAGCAACAAAATAAGTGTAGGGAAAGGTCTGCCTGTACAGCAAAATGTCACAGCTATTAAAATTCCAGAAAATGCCAGGGAGCTGGATTCACAGGACTCTTCCAGCTGCATGTCCCTGTGTCTTACATGACATCCCTCCACCTCTACCAGCTGCAGCCTGTGCCTTCATGGAAATAGCCCCAAAGCATGTTCAGGAAGAAAATGAGACTAGTAAAAGGCACTATCACTATTCAGGTTTGCTGAAATCAACACATGCCATGTTCCAGAAAAATAAGATATAAGCTATGGAATATTATACTTTGATTTTTCTTCCTGTTTCTGAATGAGTTATTCTCTGAGTAATTTCTCTGTCATTTTTACTGCCAGGGAAAAGCCTGAATTTTCATTGTCCTCAAATAAGAACCTGCTGAGAAAAAATTTCCTATCTATAACCCTTGAAACACTGCAGAGTAAATTCACATTTGTTTTTTTGTTTTTTTTTTTTTCCCAAGTACTGAAACTGGAAACTTGGCCTTGGGAGTCCCACGCAGCCACTGCTGGCAGAGAAGCACTGCTGGGTGACATCTGTCATCAGCCACTGCTGAGCTCCAGTATTCACTTCCTAGCAGCAAGACGTGCTTTAAATAAACAAACAAAACAAGGAAAAAGCCTTCAAAGTATTCTCCAATAGCAGTTTGAAGCAGAGGTGAATTTGAAAAAATTTGATTTATTTTTCCAGCCACTCCTCCATCAAAAAAATTCCCATCAAGTACCACGTGAGCTGAGCTCTGCACAGATTGTTTGGAATTATAATGTGAAAAATGTCAGGCAGCAATTCTGGTCTAATTGTGGTTTGCAGCACTTGTCCAGACAGAGGATTTTAGATGGTACTTTAATCTAAGGAAAACACTTGATAGAAACATGGATTTTGACACCTAAAGAGAGATGTGTAAAGGAGCAACACCTAGAAAACTCAGCCAGAGAAATTCTAGAAATAAGGTAAATATTTTTAGTGCTGAAAGTGATTAACTCCAGAGACAGAAATTGAGCAAACTGGAGAACTGCCTAGCTCCTGATTCAAATTAGGAATGGATACTTTAACATCACAGAATGGTGGGCTTCACCCTGATTTTAAATTAACAGGAAGATCCAGTTTGGGATGCACAGTTTGTCAACCTAAGGACCAGACTTTCCAGTCTATCCAGACTTCAAGTGATGACTCCATGAAACCAAAGGGGTGCACAGGGCTCTGCCACTGCCTCATGAGATGGACCAGTTTGTCCCACAGCTCTACAGCCAGGGTCAAAGACTGTTTAAGGACTAGACTTGTTTTAGGCTGAACCTGAAGCTCTTGGGAAGCTCTCTACACCAGAAGGACAGATGATATCTTAGGTAAGAAAGGTTTCTGCATTTTCTATACAGCCTGATAGCCCCATAAATACATCTGTTTAAACATTAAAAATTGGTCCTAAAAACACTCCTGAAAAATAAAACCATACAAGCATTTCCATCACAGCTTCCTCTTGCATGTGTTCTAAATGTAACCAAAAAAAAAAAAATACCCCAAAAAACCAAAACCACACAAAAAGCAAAAGAGAGGAAAAAAGGGAAGATACTTTCCCCTGTTTGGATCCTACTGCATCCCCAAAAGGGAAGTAAAAAACCTGATTAGAAGGCAACAAAATATTTCCCATAGAGGACAAAAACCTATGTGTATTTTAGAAATGGTACAAACCTGCTGTGGGTGAGACTGCAAGTGTTGACATGAGTGTGTTAGGTTGAGGTTTAGAACATCATTATTTGCTCTTATTTACCAAATGTCTTACCCACCATATTATCTGCCTTTTCAGATGTGTACTGCTTTTGATTTTTAATTGGTCTTATTTACCAAATGTCTTACTCATTAGACTATCTTCTTTTTCAGATGTGTCCCCGCTTTGAATTCGCTGTGAGGAGAACCAACACATCAAACCAGTGACACACGAGGCTTTCTCAGCATCCTGGTGCCTTTGAGAGTGTCCAGCAGCTCGTTCTGTCCCTCTGCTGGCTCCACAAAAGAGCTTTCTCCCTCCCCTGCTCTGTGATTCACCCTGGTCAGGGAGATTAATGAGGCACTGACCATGGTGGGGTGTCGGGGTCTCCTCTGCTGG
>VZRH01002265.1:763573-794346 GCA_013397555.1 Urocynchramus pylzowi | reverse complement strand
TGTCTAAACTTTTGTGACTTGTGACTCCTCATATAAGGTTGGTAATTTGTCCCATGGGCTGAAATCAAAGCCCCAAGTGTTTCTGGCTCCCTGCCAGGGCTGCCCAGACCCCTGTCCGGGGTTTGAGGCATGGAGAGGAATGTCTTGGATTCCGACAGTGGGGCTGAGCCAGAGACCCAGAGACTCTGCTTCCTCCACACTCTGCTGTCATGCCTTTCTGAATTATCACCCTTTTAAAAGAATAACTTCATCACCCCAAGTTCTTTGTGACACTGCACTGCTTTTCTTTTCCCACCTGTGGCAAGCTGGTGTCATTCACCAGATTTCTGAGGCATGGAGCCCACAGCAGAGCAGCAGAAGCCTCTGGGCGTATTCAGTCACTCAGTGCCAAATAAATTCCCAATCTCCTGCTGGAGGAGATGCTCACTTGTGTGGAGCTTTTTCTGGGGATGATAAAATATGGTCCAAACAACCCAGAGAAGATGAGGGTTGAGCTGGAGCATCAGGGGCTGTCTCTGGAGCTGGATCTCCTCAGCACCTCCACAGGAGCCCCTGGTGATGTTCCCAAGCAATTCCCACCCTGTCAGGCAGAGCCTCTCACAGGCACCCACCAGCCTGGAACCCCACAGTGTGGGCAGCAGTGACAGCAGTGAGGGGCAAAATCCCACTGGCTGTGGGATATTTCACATTTAATTTCAGCTTTCTGAGTGTTCTTCACCTCTCACGAGTTGAATTTGCAATTAAAGGCAAAAGGTGGCCACAAAAATGGCAGTTAACTGTGCAGTAGGTTGGAGGTTGAATTTTTTGTTTCCTTGTACAATAAAATTCATTTTTCTCAGAATAAAACCCAGCTGTTTGCACTGACTGCTTAAGAGCCCTCTAACATTTAACCTAAAAACCATCTCCAAGTGACAGTTTGCTCTAGATCTTCTAGCTGAAATTCTAGTCCACAAAGGATGAAGTTTTCTAGAAAGGATGTGATTTTCTAAAAGAATCACAGTGTAGTCTTAAGGAAATTTTAAAAAAGTATAGCAATTTTAAAATGCATAGAAATTATCAATAATTAAAATGATATAATTATTCTATTGTTCAGACTTTTTTCATCATGTTTGTGTAGATCTCAATGCTCTACAAGCCTCTCCATAGTTTTATATCTCTGAAACTAGCAAACTGGTATTAGCAAAATATTTAATTCATTATTAATTTTAACATTAAAAGATATTAAATATTATTTAAAATAATATTAAATAAATTTAATAATTAATTTAATATTAAATTACTAATAGTACTAAGATACTGATTTGAAAGTATTACTGAAAATATTATTTTTAATATCAACAAGTAAAACTAGTAATGTTCAATAAACATTAGTAATTCTGTAGTGAAAATTAATAAATTTTACTATTACTAAATAAAACCCAGTAATTTTTAATATTATTTTAAAAAACACTCTGCTGCCCTATGCAAGCCAGTATTACCAACAGCACAGAAGAAAATCAGGGGTGGCAAATATTAATAGTTTATGTTTAACAATAATTCAAATTATCTTCTTTTACTAAAAATATATTGCTTCACTTACAGCCTGAAACAGGCAGGCTGAATTTTACCACATTTTGCCCTCATGTTGTTTCATCTCATGAAAATGCCCTTAGCTGATGAGGAGCACCATGATGGAAACTGATGGCTTGAGAGGCAAACTTTGACCCACAGTGCCAGCCCACAACGGCACCAGGAGGGGAAAATTCCAAGGGAAAACCTTCCTGACAATGAGCAATAAAGGAGCAGCACCCTGGGAGGAACTCACACTCGAGGCTGACAACTTGGCCAGACATTAAAAAGCAGAGAGGGAATTTCATTCCAGGAATTCTTCCTGGAATGCCCTGGAAGATGTGCCTGGTGTAAGCACCAAGACATTGCAATAAGGAATTTGGTGGAGCCCAAGTACTCATGAAGCTCTAATGAAGCTCTAATGAAGAGAAAAAAATTAAGTAATGTTGTAGTGCTCCTTCATTGCATATCTTAATTTTAATTATGTCTTGGGCAAACTTAAGAAGGAAAGCTTTGGTTGAGCTTCTGTGTGTCTCCTGAACTTGTTTTCTGGAAAAATGATTTCTGCTCATTTATCCTCTCCAACCCCTCTTGCCTTGACACCATAGAATTCCAGAATGGCTTGGGTGGGAAGGAACCTTAGGGTCCATCCCATTCCACCCCATTCCACCACCTTCCACTATCCCATCCAGCTTGGCTTCCAGCACCATCAGAGCTGTATCAATTCCCCTCACAATTTAGACCTTAGTGCCCTCAATCAGTTTGGAACCCTCTGTTTCTCCATCCCCTGGAAAGTTTGGGCTGAATTCATAGAGTCATGGAGTCATAGAATATCCTGCACCTCCAGTGCAGGGTCTGATCTCAGATCCCATCCCCTCAATTCCACAAAATGTGACTTAAGCAGGTGCCTGATACAAAAAGGAGAAGAGCAAGGGCTGTGTTTCCCTCAGTAGATGCAGAAGTTACACCTTAAAGGGTCACAGCTCTGCTGGACTTTTTTCCCATTAATTTGCCTTTCCTTACCAGGAACTTGAACAGGATTTCCTGCACCTATTGAGCCACTTGCTGGAGTCCGTCACCCAGAGGCAGGAAGATGACAATTTTTAAAAGTCAGGAATCAGAAGGAGCCCACCTGGCCTCCAGCAGAACCAATGAAAAATTCCCTGGCTTGGCACCCAGAGTCCTCATCCATCCCTGCCAAATCAGATCCCACACTTCCATCTCATTTAAAGGGGATGCCTCAACTCACGTTTTAATCTTACTTTTCTAAAAATCCAGCTCAGAGCAGAAGCTGAAGGTGTTTTGTAGGGCTGAAGACTGAGTGTGTTATAACAAAAGCACCAGGACCCTGACACCTCAGAGAGGGCAGCTCTGCCCACCATCTCTTGATAGATTATAAAGGTTTCTTGTGGACATTTGACCGTGAAGGTGCTTGGCTTTTCTTTCCACTACCAGCTTCTTCCCTAAGCCTTAGCATTTATTGAACTCTCTTTTCTTACAAGGAAAGAAAAAGAAAAAGAAAGAAAAAAAAAAAGAAAAAGAGGAAAAATGGTACAAAAAATAAATCCTGCTTTTGTTCTGGATAAAACTAGGTCAGCGTTTTCCATCCCCACTGTCAGTTTTCTGCAGTGTGTTTCAAACAAAGCATCATCATTCCAGCAAAAGGTATTTATAAAGTGAGCTTTGACAAAACAATTGGTTGGGTTTGTTGTTTGTTTTTTTTTTTTTTTCCAGAAAGGCTTTGGCATCTGTCACTGCCAGGAAAGATTTAAGATCTAGGTAGAATTTTCATCTCTCAGAATAACTTGGCCTATATTGACTAGAACTAATAGATCTGATGTTTTAAAACCCCTCGTGCAGCAAAGCACTGTAAATTGCAGCTGTTCAGAAATTTCCCTCCTTCATGGAAAATTTACAGCCAGAAAAGTATAAATGTTTCCAGGATTTATTTTCACCTGGCACCCCCACAAGCCCCCAGTTCTTTTGACTCAGAGACAAGAATATAGTACCACAAGGAAGCTGGAAGATGCCAAAAATAGTACCCCATGGGACAAGGAGGATGCCAAGAACACAGACTACTGTGGACAGGGGGCATGACAGAGGTTTTGCTAAAATAAATGAGAGACAATTTTCAGCAGAAATAGGGGAAAAGACAAATTTTTTCAGTTCTTCTTAATTTTCAACCAACTGGTAAGCCCAGACCCTCTTCCACCCACATTTCCGTGCAATTAGTAACAGGAAAAAATAATTAAAAAAAAAAAAATTGACACTTGGAATTTAAAAATAAAGAGAAAAATATCTGTAATTTTCTTGCCATCGTTTTCAACATGCATATAACCAGGGCTAGTTAAGGCTTATCATGCACACACAGAATATTCACTCCAGGGCATTCACTCCATTGTAGGGACACGTAACCCACTGCAGAGGCAATGTCTCCACTTACCCCACTCTTCCCTCTTCATTAGGAATTTGCTGTGACCCCAGGAGTCTCAGAGCTCCTCACCTGTTCAAGGAAAGAGGATTTGGAAGTATAAGGTGCAGCTGGGGCACATGCTTGGCATCAGTTCTCCAGTCAGATCATCCCTTAAAAACAAACATGAGAACCACCTGCCTTTGATACATAAAAGGAGCACAGAAGATCTTCATCAGGGACAGAGACAGCAAGAAAAGGACTGAGAGGCCCAGAGCTCACTTAGAGCCTCATGTCTCATCAATAAAACTGGAATACAGGACTGAACAGAAGATGGGAAGCATTGGACAACAAGGATGTGCACAAGGGACAAGCCCTGGAGAAGCAGGAGATGGATGGAAGATCACAGGGCTGAAGTCAAGGGGTTTATCTGAAGCACCATCAGTGAGGGCATTGCCATCAGGCCTCATTTTCACTGAGGTTCTTGGAGTGAGTCAGAGGAGATGGAGAGAGAGAGGACACATAGAGGGAATTTCAGGACATCCCACAGTTCTGGAGACCAGGCTGGAGCCAAGACAGAACCATAAACTAGTTAATCCCAAAAACTTTTAGTGAACTGTCCTAAGCCAAACCTGCCACCAGAAGGCATTCCTGCAGCCCTCTCATAGCTCAGCACTGCTCACAGTAGCCATGGCACATCCAGCAGAGAGAGAGGTAGCCAGTAAACCAATATTATGTCAAAGCCCAAAGTCCACCTGAGTCTGATTCACCACAAAAACACAGTTCCCATGTCTTCAAACACAGCCAAATTCTTTACAGGAAAAAAAAAAGTCTTCTCTTCCCTGGGTGTTGTGAACAAGTAAATAAGTCTAACAAAATCCAAACACAATTTGGCAGGATGTAACACTTGGAGATAATCCTACCTGCTGAAATTTCCTTTTAACCTCAGTGAAGACTCTGGTAGATGCTAAGTATAATCAGGACAGACACCAGTTCTCTTCCACTGGAAAGCAGAGTGAACAGACTTCAAAATATTTTTCTTTCATGTCACATCAGCAAAGGAAAAGTTCTAGAAATAGTTACTTTGGGCTTTTTCTCCTGAAAAGTTACCTGGGTGATTTTGGCTGTGGTAGGTTCCCCAGAGTAATAGCAACATCACCATTAATAATATCACATATACATAACCCTGAGAGCATTAAATTCAATGTTCTAGGCTACATTGTGGGATCCTTGGGCCAGGGTCTTGTGCAGGGTCAGGTGTTGGACTAGATGTTTTTTGTGGGTCCCTTCCAGCTCAGGATATTCTATGACTTCATGATTCTACGAATTCAGCCCAAACTTTTCAGGTGATGGAGAAACAGAGGGTTCCTGCAGGGGGATTGCAGATCCTCACAGCAGGAGTTGGTCTGATTTCTTCTGAATCCATGGTGGGTTAGGAAGGACCACAGGCAAAGCTGTTGTTGATATTTCTCGTCAGTTAAAATCCCCTCACTACAACTTCTGCCTTAACACCCAGCTTGAAAATGGCTCTCAGGTATTACAGGAGGGGGATGACAGCTGTGGTCACCTGAAGATGCAAACAGAGAGTCCCAAGACCCCACAAAACATTTTCTGGAAGTGCTCATCGTGTTATATGAAGTGTTTATTCAACTTCAATTAAAGGTCTGATCATGCACTAATTGCAAATTTTGTTGCAAGCCAGCGTGAGTTCCCTGATGATTAAAGGACTGATAGTTCTGTTATTAATTATCCTTTCTAGCATGGAAGGCTGCAGTGTGATTCCCTTTGCAGAGGTAGGTGCCATCCATACGCTCCTGAAGAAGCATCCCTGGCCTTGGAAAACTTAGAAATCTAAACAGACAGTGCAGACAAAAGAACTACCATTATCTTCCTTTTCCAGATGGGGAACTGAGGCACAGAGAGATTAAGTGACTTGCCAACATCTGTGGAAGAATGGAGGATTAAACCTTGATCTCCTGAGTCCAAGTCTGGTGTTCAGTCACCGGACCAGCCTTCCTGCTCCTGCTAATGTGTTATTGCTCTCATCTGCTCAGTGGTTTTTCCTACCCACTCCTACCTAATCCTTTTTCAAGGTAGCCCTTGAGGGACTGTTGCGTATGTGGGTCAGGGCTGGCTGCAGCCATGCCAGAGAGGGACACACTCTTTTTGTCCTGTGGGCACCACTGGCCCAGCTGGCAGGTGCCATTGCTGGGTGGCATCACAGGAGCAAGGACTTACAAAGTCATTTCTTCTTCCAGGCAGGAAAACCTGCCATAAAATCGCTGGGCTGCAGGGAAAGAGGAAGTTTATTGCTGTTGCTCTGGCTGCATCTGCAGTTCCCATCCTAATGAAGCCAAAGAGCGTGTTTGTGTAGGAAGAAGGGTTGTAAGACAAGAAGAAAAACATCTTGAAAGGTGAATATTTGGGTTTCTGGACTCTATCAGTATTTATTTCTTGGGCTGCAATACCACCTGCAGGCCCCAGACCAGGGCTGGACGCTGCAGAGAAAAGAGGGTTTTACAACCAAAGGGGGGCAGGTCCCAGCCCTCAGGCTCCATGGGAGCCTTCCTGATGGATGGGGAGGGTTGGGATGATGCCCTGCACACACCACTGGACACACACACCCCCCAAGCTGCATTGTCTAGACCCATCCCCTCAAAAAAGCCCTGTATGTATGGAGGAGGCCTGCAGGGAAAATAAGCCTGAAAACAACCTTTGAGGCGAAACGCTGCAGGTCTTCCCAAACAACCAGGTAACGACGCTATTTCCCTGATTGCCACAGGTCAGGGCTTTGTGCTCTGCTGGGAGGGGCTGCCCCACTGCCCCAGCCCGTGTCCCCAGGGGGGTGAGGGCGGGGGTGTCACCGCCAGGCCCTGTCCTCAATGCCTGTCACCCCGATTGCGGTGGGCGAGAGATCACAGGCGGGCGGCGGGATCTGCTCAGGAGGCATCAGATGGCGTCGGAGCAAGGGTAATCCAGTTATTTTTAGAGAAGTTTTTCCACTCGGAGATCATACACACTGCAGATCACAGAAACACATGCAAGCATGAAATTTCATTTTTAAGAATTCTTTTCCCGGGGCTTCCCTGTAAAGTGGCAGTGAATGGGAAAAGCTACAATCATGACAAGACAATTACAGAGGGTTTTTTTGCTAAGCATGAAACTTAGGGAAAAAAAAATGTTTAGGGAAAGGGAGAAGGATGAAAAAGCAACTCACAAGAAAAGTAGCTTTTTGTCCACTTGTCTTGTTCCACTGAAGCAGAATTAGACATCATGTCATGTAAGTGATTTTAAAATAAAAATTGGCTTTAAAGTACCTGAGAAAAATAAGCAAATGTTTGAGTTGCTTTTCCTGGTTTGGCTCTTTTAGTGACACAGTGTATATGCAAATGGGCAAACAGTCAGCACCCTCCTAAATGCTACAAAACACACACACTCTTGTGCTTTTAGCATGAAAGGACTGGGAGACATACATTAGGATTTGTGGGATTATGGTGAGAAAGCAGGAGTGATAACTTTGATGTTCTTTTTTTTTTTTAAAAAAAGGGTGGAAAGACAGAAAACTGTGAGTGTTTTTTTCTCTTCTTGGCAAAGCCCCCCAGGAAAGAGCTAGCATGGAAAATGGATCCCCTCTCATCTTCCGGCGAGGCAATTCCTCCCTTCCAGCCTGGGTTCACCGCCATGGCTGTGCGGGGGAGCTCAGACGCTGCGTGTCTGAGCCCTGCTTAGCCTCTGGATAAACACAGAGGTTGGCTTCTACAATGGGCAGCCACGGAAAACTTCTTAGGGAGCAAATATTCCCAGCAAAATAAATAACAATTCTGCGTCCAGAAACGCTAAGACAGAGCCAATTTGGTGTTGGCGAGAAATGCGCGATCGCTGCCGCAACGATGGTCACAGGGATGAGAATTTTACTCTGGGGTAATTTTACTCTTGGTTCTCATTAAATCAAGTCCCTTCTTGGTGTAGACATCTTCTGATGCAGCCACAACTGCTGAAAAGTTTCCACAGCTGCCCTGTTCATCACTGCAGTGTCCCAGTGGCTTTAAGTAAGGAATAGAGATCCTGGTGAAAAAACAACTCATTGATTCACAGCAGAGGGAATCAAGATGTTTAGAAATTGCTCCAAAACTTTTCAGCTGTCCTTATTCAAGAAGCAGGTGGTTTAGCACAGATCACCTAGGAGGAAAATGTCATAAAGCAGAAAGTCTAAGAGGGTTTACCTTGATTTTGTAGCATTGCAGCATCTCTTTGGGTGTCTCATCGCTCCATCAGGACACGCTCAGCTACACTCAAAGGTGGGAGCAACACGCTCATCTCCTCCAGGTCTAGAGACAGCACAACAAAATAATTTGTCAAATTGTCAAAACTCAACAGACAGGGTAGAGGAGCAGACTGGGGAAATTTGGATAGACTGTGCCTTCACCCAGTCTTAATCTCACCACTGGAGGCTGTAAACATGATGGGTAAAGTGACAGTCTGGCTACAAATCTGTCTGGCAGCTTCATTAGACATCTTTCGCCTGACTGATTAAACTGCATTTAAGACCCACTTTCATTTTTTCAAGCCTTTTGTTTAAATTAAAAGGTCATGTTTTCCAGCGAGTGATCCGCTGCCCTCTCCAGTCTCCTGCCACAATACAGTTACATTACTACGAGTGTCGCACAAAGCGCTCTGAATAAGATCCACAGACACCAACAAATGTCGCAGCCAGCGGAGGCTACAGAAAGGGGTTTTTGTCTGTTCCTTATGTGCCACAGCAGGGAAACGAGCTTGAAAAGTCCCCCAGCCTCAAACTTGGACTATTTCTGCTGTGCACTGGAGGGCTTGCAAAAAGCACTCTCTACTTTTGCGGATTTATTCAAGCAGCAAACCAGGTTTGCCCGGTGTGTCTCGCTCCACCTCGGTTTTGCTGCTGCTTTGCCACTCGTGAACTGAAAGAGATTTTGTGGTGGTTAGACAAAAAAAAAAAAAAAAAAAACAAAAAAAGACCCAGGACTTGGGATTTGGGGTCTAATGCTGCCAAGTGCTGAGTGCCATCTGTTCCCACTGGCTCCAGAGCTCCCAGGATGGGGCCCCGGCACGGCGGAGCCTGACGGAGCAGGGCAGCTCTCCAGAAGATGTAACTTGGCATCTTGGGAGCGCTCCCAGTTTACACCTCAGAGTGTCTGGCCTGCAGACAGACCACACTTAACCTGTCACCTCTCAGCCAAGCTCTTCCCTCAGCTCTCCAAACTGGGAGGGATATCCTGGCTGTGTTTGAGATTTTGGTGTGCTTTGTTTCTCACTGAATCCACTCCCTTATTATCAGTGTTGGTCTCTTCTCACAAGTAACGAGTGATAGGATGAGGGGAAACGGCCTCAAGTTGTGCCAGAGGAGGCTTAGATCAGATATTAGGAAAACATTCTTCATCTAAAATGTTGTCAAGCACTGGCACAGGAGGGAGGGATTTAAAAGCCATGTGGATGTGGCACTTGGGGACACGGGTTAGTGGTGGCTTTGGCATCAGTTGGACTCGATGATCTCAAATTTCTTTTCCAAGCTGAAGGATTCTCTGATTATCTGTGCTGGGAGGTGATGGTGCACTGAGCACTGCACTTCCTGATGGCACACTGAAGTCAGTCTAAAAAAGTACCCCCACCTCATTTGCACCTTCCCAAAGGTTTTTGTTGGATAGAGAAAGCACAGATATTAATTGGAGGGTCAAGGCATGGAGCAGCCAGCCCCGAGGAGGGTGAGGGCTGAGTTGTCTGCTCCTCTCAGGTGAAAAGCAGAAATCAAGGGAGTTGAACAAAAGGACTAAAAACAAGACACTGGGTCACTGCCCCCAAGGAGTCCTTGCTTCCTGCTGAGAAGTTTAACTCCAGCATGAAGGGGTCAGCTCAGTGCCTTGCACAAGGGCCCACTTTTCACCAAGGGGAAGTAAAAGCTGACTAATATTTACTAAATAAAAAGAGCCTTTGACAAGTGCTCTGCTACAGAGGCCTGTACTCTGACCTGCTGTGACCTGTTGTATTCCCTAAACTGCAGTTCTCTTAATTGAGAACATTATAAATGTGACTTAATAAACTGAACTGGAGCTTGGATTGCAATATCCAACATGTCTCATCCTGAGTCTTTTTTGAAAGCACATTGCATTGGAACTTAGGTTGTACACACAAATGTATTTAGTAGATGGCTACTTCCCTTCTCTTTCAGGTCCAGTTAAATACTCAAGAATTACTGAGGTTTCCAGAAGTGGTGGTGACATCAGAATCTCCCAGAAACAGCTTTTCCATTGGATTGCAGTGGGATTCAGTCTCTAACAAGTACAAGTACATAGTGATACTGCAAAAACAACCCTGCTGTCTACTTATTGCCAGGATCAATAGCTGGTTAGGTAAAACATCTACGTTATTACTCTAAAATCAAACTGCCTTCTCTGACTCACTGGCACAGAAGTTGTTGAAATCCTGCAGTGTAACATTTGCTGTAGGACTGCATTTCTCTAATTGATGTTCCCAAGATCCACATGCAGGTATTGACAGGAGAATAGACCCTTTAGCATCTAAAAGAAAATCCTTGACATTTCTGTCTCAAGCAGAAAGTCCAATTATTCCCCTTTTGCTCTGTTCCCCAGTCAGAAATTTCAAAGGCAGAAAAAAGTCCAGAGTACAGAGTAAAATTTTCCAATTTGTATGGATTGCTGTAAGAGCTGCAGTAAGTAAGAATATTTTGGGTACCAACAGGGCTAAAGCAGCATTTAAGCCTTGTTTCTGTAAAGCCTGAGGACATTTTGCTTTTTAGTGCTCATTTATAAAAAGTGAAACTAGGTAATTTTTCTTTCCCAAAACCTAAGAGAAATGGTTCTGAATGTCCCCTTTTCTTTCCTGAATTTTTCTCACAACTAGCTGACTATGAATAGGCACAACAATTCCAGTAAGCCATCCATTTCCACTGCCAACAATTATATCAGTTATCCAGGCCCTTATGTGTCATTTAATACCTACTTTCATAAAGGAAGAGATGAAAAGAACAACTACAATAAGATGCAGTTAATTATGGATATGTTTAGAAACAGTCTAATGAATAATAAACAACGTTTTATTTCCCCCCTCTACAACACAGTGGCAAATAATTAAGAATCAAAAGAATTCAAAGTATTAGGTAACAATCAGAAAACTTGTGCAAGATTTTTTTCTGCTCGAGTTTAATTGGTTCATTGTTCCCATGAACTATAAACCACGGGGTTGATAGCAGTGCTAAAGTTTGCCTCTATAAAGGAAGATTAACATATTCGGGAACTTTACCCTAATCCTTGTTTTGCGTTAACTCAAGCAGATTGGATTAGTAATTCTTACCTACCACCCACTAGAAGAAAACGGGTTTCTTTTCTCAGACAACTGCCTGCATTGTACCTCCGTGTGCATTATCTGCTCTGAAAGCGTTCTGCAGAAAGAAATGATGTGAAGTGAAAGGGAAAAGGGTTTTACACTGCCATGGCAAGGAACAATCGCTGACGTGGCAGAGCCTGAACTCTGCTGAAAGGTTAGACCTGTTCCTGCCCAGCTCATGTGCTGCTATTTCAGGCAAAATGAGAATAAGCCTTCCCTGAACTTCTAATTCAGGAAAATAATGAAAACTAAGCAGAGTTGATTTACAGGACCTGATTTGGAGGCTGTTGGGGTGAGCTTGGAGCAGCCCAGCGAGGGAGCAGAGCTGGTTAAGCGGTCAGGCTCTGCTGAGAGTGGCTGCTAAGGATGGCATTGCAAACCCACTGGGTCCCCAAGTGCCCAGCTCAGCCAGGAGGAGGGCAGCTGCTGAGGGAATCATCCCATCTTGGTGGTCTTCCCTGTGCATGGACACTGCTCAATTTGGACCAACCACAAGTACCACTATAGCCCTGGGCCCAGGGAAATATCCCTCTGCAAAATTAGATCCAGCAGGTCTTTCCCATCCTGCTGATATCCCATTTTCACCAATTAGAATCAAAGAATCACACAGTGGTTTGGGTTGGAAGGAACCTTAAAGTTCATTCAATTCCAATCCCTGCCAAGGGCAGGCACATCTTCCACTATCCCAGGTTGCTCCAAGCCCCATCCAACCTGGCCTTGGACACCTCCAGGGATGGGGCAGCCACAGCTTCTCTGGGCACCCTGTGCCAGGGCCTCACCACCCTCACAGGGAGGAATTTCTTCCCAGTAACCCATCTAATCCTGCCCTCTGCCAATTTAATTGCCTGAACAAAGTCCTACTTGTTCTGAACTCAGTGCCACATTTTCACCTCAGGAAAGAAATTGCTATTATTTGTTCTGTCTGCAGTTACATTGCTTCCTTTTTTTTCCTCTTTCAGAGGCTGTAGCCCAGACTCTCCTACTCCCTCTCCATAGGCAAGAATTATTCCTTTGCTCCAAAAGGAGCACAACAAGGTCCCAGTGAGGGAGCAACCCTAACACTGACATAATAGCCAGCAGAAGGACTTGAAACCATACAGGTTTTTGTGAACCTTTAAAGTCCCAAGCATCTCCCAGATGCTTCACTGGGGAAAATAATTTTCTTAAATATATGAACACACTTAGCCAGACTCTTTCCATTACTCATCAACAAGTTATGCCAGGAAATTTGAGCACTCTTGGAATAAGCAGAATTAAACACTTTGCACAGTATTTATGAGCAATATGATGCCCCAGGTGAACACACTATGGATCACATTCACACAATAAATGGACCAAAACATGAAGGGCTGTGGAAGAACCCAACACAAGTCATGATTCCTGTCCAAGCTTCATCCAACCACAGAACTGTGAAACTCCCACAAAATGTGGCAGCAGCACTTTGAAGGAAATGCCAAGATATAGAGAGGCAGCTCTTTGCTTTCTTGTTGGTGGTGGTGTCTTCTGCACCTCACCAGAGCCAATGATCTTCCCATAACCATGGCCAAAAATCAATTAATATTTGGGTGGTTTCTCTCTTTTTTTGTATTAAGCAGTGATTGTAACTTGGAACGGCTTAAAAGCATTCAGTTGCCAAGGCAATAGGAAGGTAAAGAGTTATCAAATATATGTGCTCTAAACATTAAAAAATATTTAGCACAAGCACAGCTACAGAGATTAGCTTTGTATTAAACTACAGGGAGCAACAACAGGGATTTTTGGGGCAAAAACCAATTCCACCTGTTAGCTATATGCCAAGGAGACATCTGGCTAAAGCATGGCCCATTTTAACCTGGATTTCTCATTGGACTTCAGTAGTTATCAATAAACCCCACTGACTTGGTAGTTGTCAATGAAACTCATTTACTCCTGCTCATTAGCAGACAGGGATATTAATTAACTGCAGCTAGAAATGAAAGAGAGCTCCTTGAAGAAACTCCAGGTATTTCCCCATCCTTCCAGCCCAGTGTTTGGGGACAGCAAGAACACCCCAGCGTGCCCCAAGGGTCCCACAGAACTTGAAACACTCCAGTGCATTTCCCAGGGGAAGTCTGGGGGTTTTTCATATCCATGAACCACCTTTGAGCTTTGCACTGCTACCCCTTGAAACCTTTTTCTTCCTGGGAAAAAGGAATATTGCTTCTGCCACATCAATTAATGAAAAATGAGGAGTGGATCAATAAATTACTCAGATGCTTTGTGGTGTCTGCTGTGAGAGCTGCTGGTATGAATTTTTCACCTTCTTCCTTTCTCATGGTTTTCCACCAAGCTGTGCCAAACACGCTGCATATCGCTTACTGTTTGGGATTTTATGAAGGGAAAAAAAAAAAAATCAAGCCTCCAAGTACTAATTTCAAACTGTTGTAGTGAACTCTCCCTTTTTTAATTACATAATAGAACCTTTTGTCCTCAGTTTTCCATCTGTTTGGTAAGCATTTTTCACTTGAAGACTCAATTAGGACAAAAAAACCCCACACAATCATTCAATTCAAAAATTAATTTGGAGATCAAGGGACTGACTTAGGCCTATACCAGTGACTAAAAGCGATTCAGGCTTTGTCACATGATCCAAGAGAACTGAGCAACAACAGTTTAGCTGCTTTAATCCTGCTTAATTTGAGTGCAAAGAAATTCACATGTGCTACTAAGAACATTTTGGGAGTACACTGTGTCCATTTTTCTGGGTCCCCACATCCAAAGACTTTGTTTCATTGAGATCTTATGACATCCTTGATTAGCAACCCCCATGCAGACAAACGAAAAGCACACAAATTTGCAGAGGTGAAGAGAAAACTACTCAGAAAATATCCTGCTGAGGAAGAGGTGGTTTCAGACAACACATTTTACAAGCAGGAGTGACAGCAAAACCAGCACCTTTTGGGGGTTTTGGCAGGGAGGCAGGTCCCAGGGGCTGTTTAAAAGACACATACCATCAATAATCCAAAGAGTATATTGAAAGAAATAATAAAAATATGTCAGGGGAGGACTTTGAAATACGTTTTTTACTAGTTTTGTAACTTCTTTGCGTATTTTGCACAGGCCGCTGGGTCATGAGAAATGCTGCTCTCTCACCACCTGGCACGAGTGTGTGACCCCAGGGCCAAGCCACGGGGTGTCAGCCCACCAGAAGCTTGGCTACAGCCTGTTCTAACGGGGACAGCCAAGGAAACTTTCATTAGAGGAAGGAAAACTTTCAAAAATCCCATCCGGCAAACACGCGCGCGCACACGTACCCGCTCCCTCTCTAATGCCCCGTGTGCGTCTGCTGGGTTTGGAAGAACTTAATTAAAGCCAGTTGTGAAATTTCCAAGGAGAAAAAAATACCCTAATCCCTTACAGTAAATGTGCTGTGATTGTTCTGGGGTCACCATTCCTCTCCCCCTGGACTGGTCTCACCACGAGACAACAAAAACCGGAGAGATCAAAATGCCAAAATGAGCTGTGCTTGCTTCTCATCCTCCCTTCAACAGGAGAAGTGGAGGGGCTTGAACTGCTTCATCCAAGCAAGGAACCTTCCCTGAGAGAAACCTCCTTCCAGTGCCTTTAGAGGCTCCAAGAGAGCTGGAGAGGGACTTTGGACAAGGGCATGGAGAGACAGGACAGTGGGTAGTGGCTTCACACTGCCAGAGGGCAGGAATGGATGGGATATTGGGAAGGAATATGAGGGTGGGGAGGCCCTGGGACAGGGTGCCCAGAGAAGCTGTGGCTGCCCCATCCCTGGCAGTGCCCAAGGCCAGGTTGGACGGGGCTTGGAGCAACCTGGGATGGTGGAAATCGTCCCTGCCCATGGCAGGGGGGTTGGAACTGGGTGGTCTTTCATGTGTCTTCCAACCCAGGCCATTAAATGATTCTATGAAAACCTCCCTAAGAATCATAAAATCATTTAGGTTGGAAAGAGCCTCTAAGATCATTGAGTTCAACCATTAACCATGTCCAAACAGCTTTTCCCCCAGGAACGTGATGGCAGAGGACAACTTCTGGTAATGGACTTGCTTTACTGTCTTGACTTTACTTGCAAGAGAAATGCAACACAAAGGTATAAAATATTTTCTTCCATCCTCTTCAATCCCTCTGTCTGGTGAGTTCATTGAAGTTGTGTGGAGTGTGTTGTAGCCTCCTGTTTAACACAGAGAGGACAAAACTGTTTGGTCTTCAGTTGAGAAGTAAGTGTGGTGGAGAAAGAGGATGAAAGTAGGGTGAGAAACCCAGAGAAAATTCCTGAATATCAACCCTGCAAGGCAGGACACAATCTTGGAGCTCTGTGCTCCAAGGCAAAATTGCTCCCTTCCTGCTGCCCTGCTGGTACCTGGACTCTCCAAACCTGTCTTTTCAGGTCTGTGATTTGTCTGGCTGTGAAGATCCTGATTTTCCATCAAATCTGCAGGTGAGGATGGAATCCCACTTCCAGCTGTCGCAGAGCAAGCACCACAGGCAGACAGAATCAAATAATGTTTTGGGTTGGAAAGGACCAGTTCTAACCCCTTTCCCATGGGCAGGGATAGCTGAGAGAAGCCTGAAGGGCCTCCTTGCCTTGATTTACAGCTACATCGGGATCTGTGGCATTTTGGGACCAAGTGCCCTGCCAGAGCCTGGAGAGAAATCAGCTCCCTTGAACCACAACCCTCCCAAACGCCGCAAGGTCGATGAGAGACACAACCAGAGAGAGGCCACGAGGACACCGATCCCAGGGCTCTGGTGTGGGGATGGAAGCTGCACAGAAAGGTCTGTGCTGGAAACCCAACTCGTTCAGCATCAAAGGGAGAAGGAATAACAAGCAAGGCTTGCCCTCCTCCCCTTCCCTGCGCCGGGTGTTTGATCCAGTCGGAGCGGCGGTGCTGGCGCGGCGCCAGGGATCTCTCCGATAGATCCGAGCCCAGCTGATTAAGAAACACAACCCAAGTAATTAATGATGGGGGAGGACTGAACTGACGGCAGAGCCGGGATCTGACTCCTTCTCTGCCACGGTTATCCCCAGAAAGAGTCAATTAGAGCAGGACTTCCCAACCTTTTGCCACAGATGCTCTCACTTTCAATTAAAATGGCTCGCCAGGAGCCCCGAGCTGCACGTTGGAGCCAGCAGGCTGCCCCGAGCATCAACCTCCCCAGGCCTTTGTAGTTTCTGACCATTTTCCTCTGCCATGCCGGTTTTTAATTTGTAAAAATATTTGTCTGTGTTTCACCCAGGCTTTCAGACAGGTTTCAGCCCTTTCTGTGCTCTGCTCAGCATCCTGGACAAGGTTCCAGCCTCTCCAGTATCAGCAATGGCACTCGCTCAGAATTTCAGGACAGGACATGGCTCTGCCTGTGGTGAGGTCATGCTGTTGGTAATGTCCATGTATGTTAATGCTGGGTCAATATTCTGGGCCACTGTAGAGCTCTGGAAGTTTAGTTCTGTCTGGGTGGCTGCAGGTTTGCCTGGGTTTGGAGGTGTTGAATCTGATTTCAGCCTGCTGGATTTGTTTGGTTCACATGTTCTGGCTAAATTCAGTAACAGCTCTAGCCATTTTCCCTCAATATAGAGCCAAGGAATGAGCTGGGAAATCTAGGCTGAAACACCAATTTTAACTTTATCTGTTCTCTCTCTCATCCTTTGTGTCAAAACCATAACACGAGAGAATTGCAAAAGAATTTTTAAATTTTTCAATACAGTATACTTTTTTCTTTCTTTGGGTCTTGGAAGAACTCTGTGTAACAAAACAAAACTCAGTTCACCCCAGCAAGTCCAAAAAACTCAGAAGCTTCAGACTTCTCCTGACTGGCTTTAAAGGAGACTCTATACTTTAACAAGTAGGAATTGTTTTTATTTAGGTTTAGTTTATGATCACAGAGAAAGACCACACCATACTGAGCATCAGCATCATAGTGGAGAGGTAATATATTAAAATTTATCCTCCATTTTGGTTCAGGCATAACCACCTAAACCCACAAAGTGATGAATATTTACCCTACCAGTGGAGACACACACAGATTTCCCCACACCTTTTAACATAAAATCAAGGTTCATTTCCATTACAGTCTTTTATGATCTGCATCTCAACTAGAGAAGACATTTTCTAGCCCAGAGGGCAGAGGCTTTGCTTTATATTGTCAAAAGAAGCAAGTTCAAGTCCTGTGGTGAGGGTCACATTTTTTATAATAAACCCTTCATATCCTGTATTATCTCCTTGTTAAATGGTTCAATACATTAATTATCATTATCATCCAATATATTTTGCACTGAATGAAAATATTTCACCGATGCTTTTGGTTGAAGAATCAAAACATAATACACCATTTTATGAGTAATTTTCACGAAATTTTGCATGCATCCAGATCTTGTGAGGTAGGGAACACACTTTGTTTGAACTTTATAGCCTTCTCATTCAGTTTTCATTAATAATTTTCCCTTTAGTTCTCAATAGGTTTCTCTAGCATTGAGAGAACAATATCAGAGCCCTCCTGTAGCTAATTTAATATCTGTAAATTTCCATGGCTGATAAGCAACAACTGCGCAGACGAATAGAAAAATAAAATAGTGAATGTGGGAGAAAAAAAAAAAGCCCCACAAATGAAAGTGGAGACTGCAAGATGCTGTGAAGTGATAATCATTGCAAAAATTTTGGCTTTGTCAGGTAAAATCAGTAGCAGAACAGTGGTTAATATTTGTCCTCTGAAAGTAAATTAAAAGCTTAAATTTGTTTGTTCCTTTCAAAAATCATTCTCTTAACAGGTAGAAATGCTCTCTCATGGAGTTTTTCACCAGCCCCTGTTCTGAGCTGTGCTCAAACACATTCCCAACTCTCTAAGGGAAGAGACAGATGTGTTTCCTGGACCAAGAGATCATTTTCTACCACACCTTTCTCCCTCCCAAAGCAAGGCTCTGGCCCACACTCATAACTCTACTCCTCTCCTCAACACAACCAAAAAAACCCCAAAGCCACTTGGCCCCTTGCAATCCTCCTGCCTTGCATTTCACGACCTATTTCTTGCAAAACCTTTGCATTCCCTCTCTGAACTTTGTACAGATGCAGCAGCTCCTCCACATCCCCCTCCACCTCCCACAGCCTGAAATCCAGCCCCTCTGAAGATGCTCCAGCCCCTGTGCTGCTTCTCCTCCCCCTTCTGCTTTTCTCACTGCTTTTCTGTGCTGGGATGAAGTGATGCCCAACCCACCTGCTGGGGATGAGCAGCATCCAGAGCAGCCCCATTGTGGGAAATGAATTATTAGAAATAAAGTTTAACAGAAGGGTTTTTTTGTGTGTATTTGTATACAAACTGTATACTTTTTATAAAAAAAGATTAGATACTTTAGAGAAATAGAACTATGAAGGATGAATTGTAGTAAGACTTATGAGAGGAAATTTTAGATGATTTCTTCAAAACATTTACAACATAATGTAGCTAAAGGTGATAAGCCATGAAACACTTATAGTGTATTATAATTAAAAAATAGTTGGCTTCCAATTGTGAGAGCATAAATTACAACATCTATATTGTCTCACCCTTCACATGAGACTAAAAATAAAATAAAAGTTTTTAAAACACCTCTCAGTTACCCCATCTCTGAGTCAGAAAAGAACATAGTCCAACACCCCTCAACCCAGCTCATCTCCCACCCTGTGTCCTCCCTCACGGCTGCAGGCAGTGTACAGCCCTGCCCTGCTCTCTCACATGAATCCCACAGGCTTTGGTGGCCACTTCAAAAGCTGAACACATCATCCTGGATGAGAATTTTAGGAGCTGTCCTATGCAGAACCAGGAGCTGAACTCAGAGATCCTCACTGGTCCCCTCTGTGATTCTAAGAAGACACTCTACAAAGCACAGAGAAAGCCAAAAACTTTGCAGTGCCTGATGCCACTGAAACTCCACCTTTAACAGATGGATTAATTGCAGCTCCACAGCAAACAAATCTTCCAGCAGCAGGCCTGCTCCACAACAGCCCAAGGAAAGAGCCCCCCTGGAGAGGACACTCACAGGTCTATCAGCTGAAGATGTGTTTTTAAACCCTTGCCTGCACAACATGACTTGTTGTCATGAACAGTTCCAGCTGCAACTTTGCAGCTATCAAGCACAAGAAAAAACTGTACTGAGACTGAGGATGGTCTAATGTGTTTTTTTTAAAAGCCTGGGGAAGGACCACAGGCCTTGCTGCACTTAAATCTTCCCTCCACAGGGAGCTGTAGCCGGTCTGTAGAGAAATGCAAGCTGAAGTGAGCAGTGAGGGTGTGACTTTTCTCTCACTGAACCAGCCTTGGTGCTACAATCCAAACCATCTTGTCCAGACAGAGCTGGTGCCTCACACCAGGCCACCGGAAAGACGGGAGCTGCAGGAGGAAATAAATTCCCCTGGAACCACGGGACCAACCATGGTGCTGGCCACCAGGACGTAACAACAAGCAAATTCTTTTCCAATCCTGCAAATACCCAAAGCCCTGGCACCCGCAGACCTCACATCTCTAATTAAAAATGGCCATGAGCACTTCAATAAACAACGCAATCCATCATGTTCAGGACATAATAAAGGGACACGGAGTGGAAAAGAAGCTTTGCCCTGTCCTGTGTGCTGTACTGTATGTGTTTCACCACAGGGAAGCATGTGCTAATTTCTTACCTCTCTGCTGACTGCACTGTCCTTTTGCATAGTTGCTGCTAAACTGCATGAAAGGTATTTCTAATCTCGTGACGGTGACTGAAAAGGGTTGAAGGACACAAATTAAGTCTCATAGCAATAGAGCAGCTCAAGAATGGAAGGTCAGCCAGTTGACTCTTCCCAGAATCCCCTGAACAATGCAATTATTCATGAAGGAAATTTCAAATTATTTTCATTAGACTTCTGTTTTACCAATCTAACCAAAGTGATTAATTAGGGATTAAAATATTTACTCTGCACATGCTGCCTTGGCACGGCACTAGAATATTTAAGCATTGTGCTAAAAGGGTCAGCTGTCTCCAGTACTGTTTGGAATTCATTCTCTACTTTCTGTGTAAAAGGGCATTGACTCTCATGTCTATACCACACTTAGGATCCCATTAGGGACATGGAGAGGGAAGGGAGACCCTCTTCCTGCCCTTGGAGCTGCCCCCAAGCTCCCCAACTTCTTTGCTGGGCTACTTCAGCACAGAAGCAGAGAAGAGCAACAGCAGTGACTACAGCAAGCCCTGCAGAGGATTCAAGGTTCCACTCCTATTCCATAGGACCAGAAAAGAGGGAGATGCTTGTGAGAACCTGGAAGAACCAGCCAGAAAAGGCAGCATTGTGATGGAAGAACTGGACTCAATATTTTGGTCCAGTTGTGGAAATACTGAATGAGCCTGGCTGGTTTCTCATCCCTCTGAAAAAAGGGAACATGGAGTTACCCCAAATGCTTTCATTGTATCTGAAGTTTAGAACATTTGGCATCCCCCTGTGACACAGTGGGCTGGGAAAATGCCATGCTTGCTCTGTTCCCTCCCCAGAGCCAAACCAGCAATCCCAGTTCAGAGCCTGAGTCAAATCCAATCCCTGCTGACCTCCAGAGGCTCCCAGAATCCATTTTCAACTCATCCCTCACCCCTGTTTGTCCAACTGAATCCAAGCAAAGGGATGAGTAACAAGGGAAGACCCCAGAAAGGGTGAACATGGCAGATGTGAGGGGTGGTGCTCCAGGCTCCACCAGACCCACAGGGATGGATGGGTTTGGCTCAGCACCGAGGGCTGGAGGGGCTTTGCTGGTGGATGACCTGACACACCCCACCCGGGAGCCTCTGCAGGCTGGTTGAAATGCACAGCACCCCAGAGCTGGTGACTGCTGCCACTGCAGCCTCCCCAAGATGAAAAAGATGTATAACAGGATTTGCATTCCTTTCCAGACTGACTGCTGCAAGCAAACATTTCAGCACTTATTTGTTACCAATATTATTAGAAGTCTCAACCCATTTCCTGGCTGGGGCATGTTTCCTCGAGGGGACTGAAGTCACCTGTCACTTTCTTTCTCATGTTACTTAATCGTTTTAGTCCAAGCAGCAAGCTGCCAATCATATTTAATATTTAGTCACCTTGAATGCATTGCTACTGATTAAATAGACTGCTATTTCAGTAAACAACTCGTGAGAGAATACTTACAGCTTCATTATAATTATTCCACCAGATATTAGAACATTATTCATATGTAAGTCCAAAGAATATTTAGGTCTTCTCCTATTTAGTTCACAAACAACATTTTAATTGCTGCCATATTAGCAGAGCTATCAGTGCTAATTGGATAATACCCCTTCAAAGATTTTTCTTTTAGCAACCTCTTTTGCTTGCATGCTTTTAAAATGTCTCTGGTTTTTGGCTCACTGATGATTACCCACAAAGAAATTTACCCTTATGAGTCTATCAGCCAGACACCTATATATGTTTTTTTGTTGTTTCTTTTTTTTTGGTTAGGTTTTTTGGGGTTTTTTTGGGGTGGGGGAGGACTCTGTTGTTTGCATACATTGACAACAAGAGGCTCCTGCATGAGGGAAGACGAGGATGATAGGACAAAGCCTGCACTGCAACTCGTGGCAAAGGCAGGGTGAAAAATCCAAATCTTCTGAGATCATCCATAGACTTCTCCATAGTGAATCCCATAACCTGGGCCATACTCCTCTGGGGGCTTGGAGGATCATTTTAGAACATCCCTGAAAAGTTCATTAAGAGAATCCTAGAGTCATGAAATTATTTGGATTGGAAGGAAACTCAAAGACCACCCAGTTCCACCCCCTGCCATGGGCAGGGACACCTCCCACTATCCCAGGCTGCTCCAAGCCCCATCCAACCTGGCCTTGGACACTTCCAGGGATCCAGGGGCAGCCACAGCTTCTGTGGGCACCCTGTGCCAGGGCCTGCCCACCCTCACAGCCAAGAATTTATTCCTAATTAAAGCCATACAAGTAAACTTACTGTTGAGAAGTAAATTTACAGTGAATAGCCTTAAAAGGAGGGGTCTTGCTCCCAGCAGAAAGTGTCATACAGGGTCCACAATTGGAGAAGTGTTGGAACACGATGCAAACTGAAGCTTTGCAGCAGGTTTTGACAAATTATATGGTTAATAAAAGTCTTTGCACACTAATGGCAGATTTAATGAGTGAGCTTAGCTGGGAAATGAAAGGTAAAGGAGATTTTCCAGAAAAAGAAACGTGTTCTGTGTCACTACCATCTAGGCAGGACCTTCAGGCCTTGCTTCTAGAAGGAGAGTTTTGTTCAGGAACCCAGATAGGGCTGTTTATCAAAGGAACAGATAATGCAAGTGTTTGTTTCGCTTCAGTGAGAGAAAATGAGAAATTGCTACTTAAGGTTGACCCAAACACATCTCCTTGTTTCTTCCCACTCCATTCACCTCCTCTCCTTCCTCCCTCACAGTTTTTTTTAGTTTGACCACTGAACTGAAAAATTAATTATTCTTACAGCTCTATTAAAGGATAACTTATGCCAGGCTGCTTGCAGCCTAAATGATGTACATTAAATATCTCTATTTCTTACTTGTTTTTCCCTTTCTTTTAACATTTATCCCTTGTTTGAAAGTTTCAGAATTCCCAAGTACTCATGGGGTGCGGTGGATTGTTCATTAGGCAAATATATATTAAAATAAAATACAATATTGGCCTAATAATAATAATAATAATAATAATAATAATAATAATAATAGTTTGAATAAGAAAGATAAAATTTAAAAATCAGTTCCTAATCAGATTGTTATGTTACACACAAAATCATTAGGCACAAACAACCTCCAGTGTGCACAGTAATGATTTTCTGTGTAGGACAGAGTTAAATGGGGTAGTGTTGGGATACTGAGAAGAAATTTTTCCCTGGGAGGGTGGGCAGGCCCTGGCACAGGGTGCCCAGAGAAGCTGTGGCTGCCCCTGGATCCACTGAAGTGTTCTAAGCCAGGTTGGACAGGGCTTGGAGCAGCCTGGGATAGTGGGAGGTGTCCCTGCCATGGCAGGGGTGGCACTGGGTGGTCTTTAAGGTCCTTTCCAACCCAAACCATTTTGTGATTTTATGATTCTCTTTACAGCTCTGTCTTTACAGATCTTCCTGGTTTCTCAGGAACACTGACCAACCTCATGACCTTCTTGTGCAAATTATTCATCTGGGAGGGCAGGGAACACCTGGCTTGAGAAACAAAGTGAGGTGATCAACAGAAATATACCAGAAATAACCACAGCTCATTCATTTTTTGTCTCTTCATCCTCTGGAGGAGGTCTGGGCTTTGGTCACTTTCTGCTTTAGTCAGTTATTTCAGTTTTCCAGCAGAAGAACTTAAAGATAGAGAAATATGGAATTTTAGCCCAGAAGAGGAATCCCAGATGCTTCTCATGGCCACGAAGCCATGAATGGATCTGTCCACTCCTAAAGTAGAGACTAAACATCCATCTGTGAAACCAGCAAGCCTGCAGGGCTCCACTGCAGATGCAAAACCTGGGCTGAAACAGCTGGCAGTAGACATGATCCATTTTTGGATCCAAGCTGGGAAAGTGCTTCCAGAAGAAGTGACATAACTGCTGGGTGCAGCTGTGGTTATATCTCACTGCAAGACAGGGAATGCACTTGGAAGGATCCACAGGGAGCAACCCCAGCAAAGTCCTGCAAGTCTGAGAGAGAATTATTCAAGAATCCTCTCAGCTACTCATTGCTTGTCTCAGCCAGGCAAACACTTGACCAGAGGTTCAAAACACAGAAAATGAAAAGATCAGCTAAAAAAGGGTATTTTAGGATGTAGAACACACTCACTGCTCCTAAACTTAGTCAGAAATTCTTACTTTTTTTTTGTCATTTCATTTCAGTCAGGTACACAGAGAAATTCACTTTGCAGTGCAGCTAAGAAAGCTGGCAGGAGCAAACATTAAAATAGTCAGAATATCTTAAACTGCAGAGTTAGAGTTTTTTATTGTTGTTTTATAACTTTGCTTTAATCAACTTTTTATCCATTGACTCCCTTGGAAGTGCCAACCAATATAATTAGCACTATCTAAATTAGTTATCAGTCAAAATTACTTCCTTCTTGGGAAAAAAAGAGTTTTATTTTTAAATCATAGGTGTTGCCATAGGCTGTACCAGAACTATATGCATGGACACGTTTTAAATAGATAATATTTTAAATCCTAATTAAAAAAAAAAAATTCGTCCCTTCCATAAAATGTTGAGATTTGTGAATGACTTTAATTTTTGATAGAAACATGGTAACAATCAACTGATTTTCATTAATATATGTATTGTGCACCTTCCATTGAAGCATTATATTGCTCAGGTGAGCTTTTATATAAACCCAACACATATTTTCATTGTGGGGTTTGTTCCCATTTCATTGCACACTCGATGGAGAGCAGAGGAGCCAACATTTGCTAAGGGTGCCTGTCCCAGGAGCTGTCACTGACACACTGCCATCAGCAGCAGGACTTTGTCTTCTGCAGCCTCCAAAGCCCATCAATACCTATTGATTTCACAGTGAATTGCAAGTAATTCAGTGCATCTGATAAAGCACTGGGCAGCTCTCAGCAGCACGAGCTGAGAGTGGAGATGCTAAGATATCAAATCTCCCAAATTGGGAGATCTGACTTCATATCCAGGACCTGCCCAGGGTGCTGAGTGGTGCTGGGCACTCCAGCTGAGCCACTTCAAAGGGAACAAAGTGATTAGTTCAAAGAAGCCCACAAGGTGGTTATCTGGCTTTGGAAATGTTGTCCCTAATGGAAATTTTTAGTCACCCCAGTTTGGACATGCTGCCTGGAGATTTCATACAGCTCAGGGACATGGGTTAGTGGTGGGCTTGGCAGTGTTGGGTTAAAGGCTGGACTTGCTGCTCTTGAAAGTATTTTCCAACAAAAATCATTCCAGATTCTGTGGTCCTGCATCCTCCCACCTCTCAGACCTTTGGGAGGCCCACAAGCCCAGCACTGCTGCAGGATCTGCCCTGAGTGGGTTGCAGGAATAGACTTTCCCTACTGATCCCCAGCAGTCAATCTAAACCCACCTTTCTTCAGCAGCAGGGAACAGTTCAGAGCTCCCATTTCTCTGAGGAAGGATCTCCTGGTGCCTGGGGGATGTTTGGGGGATGTTTGTCTTGGCATTCCTTGCTAGTTGTCATTCCCTTAGGGAAGAATTTCCACACACCCACCCACCTGCACTGCCCCTGATATTTATCCCTTGCTGAGGGAAATGAGATGGGATGGGGATGCTGGAGAACAGCCTGAACTCTGAGAAGAGACTCCTTCCAACACAGAAAAGGAGCAGGATGAGGCACAGGATGGAGAATACTGGGGACAACCTGAGCAGGAGGGCTGTGGGCACATGGCTGGAAGCGCCGAGATGCAGTTCCTCACCTGGGAAAGCACCAGACTTACAAAAATAACACTTTAATTTTGTTTATTTGACATCCCAGTGTAACTTAATGCTACACTGCAGTGCAGAGTACCCCAAATCAGCTTTATCACTCATTGCAATAACAGGATCCATCCCAAACTGCCCTTTCCACATATCCATCCTCCAGTCCCTCTCCCTCTCTCCCTCCCTCAGTCTCATGTCACAGGAGTGGGGGGGTGGGAGGTGCAACAGGAATCAAAGCCACCTTATCATTCCAATGTATCATTTGAAATTGGGTAAAGAGAAAGCTGAATCATTCCCCACAACCTGAGGGCAGTGCTATCTTTCATCCTGACTTGTTCTGCTATTTACAAAAAAACTGCATAATTACCAGAGCAAATGCCACGTCACAGCCTGCACCTGCTATGGGCAAGATAGAGAACATTTTTCTGAAAGTAATAATTAAATAAACCCATCCATCAGTCAGCTACATCTAGTTTTGTGGCTTCTGTGTGCTTTAAAAGGAGCAAAACAATGCATTTGTGCAATGAGCTTTCTCTTCACATTTTAATGGCAATTATTGCATGTAAACTAGCTTTTGTAAGAACTAGGAAGCAGATGGATGTGGTCAGAAAAAAACCCAGGCAAATACACCCACTGGAAAATCAAAAAGATAAAAATGCAAAGTCACTGCGTGTGTAGTTGTGTGTGTGCTGTGAAATGGTTCTTTTTAGCCTCAGCATCTGAATATTCCCAATGGAAATGTTATTACAAAAGACAACAGGTTGTTTCAGCAGAACTGATCAAAGACTGCGATTGCCGTTCCAGGCACGGCCCCACAATGTGACTGACAACCCTGAGCTAAGGAATTAGTATCTTCCAGAAGCTCACTCTCCAATGGAAGAGCCATCCAGGAGGAGATGGAGATGCCTGAAATCCTGGGAAGCAGTGAGAGGGTTATGAGGAGAGCACTGACAGCATGGAAGCATCTTCTCATCTGCCCTTCATTTCCCCTCTGAGCTGTGCCACTGGTGCTGCTGCCAGGTGTGCCAAGCATGGCACCCCTCCCAGCCTGCTTTAAACAGGAATTCCAGGCTTTCTTTGGGGCTGCAGCAGTTTCCTGATGCAAAAATTCATCCCAGCCCAAGCCAAGGTGTGATTTGGGTGCTGGATCTTCACACTGACAAGACAGGTGTTTAATGCTTGGGCTCAGGCATCCAAACATACCCACATCAGTCCACGTGCTTCTTTCTCCATCTCCTCATGATGTATTTTCCTCTCTTCCAAGCTGACACCTGTGGTGCACATTCCTTTTACACTGCAGTTTAGTGGGAATGAGCACCTGGATGGGACATTTGTCCTCTCTGACCACTGGAGTGAGCTGTACCTCACTGCTTCTTCTCTGCCAAGGGACAATTTTAACAATATTAAGCCACTCCACATCAAATTTTGGGAAGTTGCATGCAAGGTAGGATTATGAGGATTAAAGGGGTGGAGGGCTCTGCTTTCCATGAAGGATTTGCTGACAAAGAATCTGTTGGCAATTAATAGATTAATAAATCTTTTTGTAAATGTCTCATGAATTCCTGTGGAGTCGAGCGAGGCAATGATTCCAATTCACAAGCCCACAGAGCACTCTGTGATATTTAAGGCTGTGCTTTGCAACTCTTTTTTTTTTTTTTCACAACTTTCCATGCTCAGAATTTTACTGCAGTGGCCCAGCCCCTGCCCAGTGTGTTTAAACCACTTGCCAATGTTGTTCTTCACTACCTCCAGAGACATTGCAGAAACAGTTCTTGGACAACTTTGGAAAGCTTTGCTTTGGACCAGGCAAAACAAGCAAACCCTGACTTCAAAATGCTGATTTTTATTGCCAATTAAGCCTTCAGAAAGTACTGAAGATTCAATTCTTGAAACACACTGTAGCTAAGAAGCATGTTTGAAAAGACACCACAACCGAAAAGGGAAGGCAACAGAAATGGCTCAAGAAAATTCCAACAGATGGCTCCTACAGGGAAACAGACCCCGGGAAAAACCCTTCATAATCACCTCTTCAGACAGCAAGGAAATAACTTCTAGGAAGGATTTACTTCTGTCCCTTTTCCCAGATATTCAGAAACTCTTCCTGAGATCTGCAGTTCCTACTTAAAGAGTAATTTATTGACGTTCCTAAGAGAGAACGCTTTAATTCACAAAATATTGTTCATCAAAACGCTACAAAAATGGCAGTTTTATTCTGATCCTAATCTATAAAGCTTTTTGTCTATCTTTAGAGCTATGGTTATCTTGAAGTGCTTAGTCTCATATTCATTGCTTTTATAATTGGACAACATAGAACAATGGGAGATTTACTAGTTTATTAAGAACCAAAATGAATGTAATCCAATATCACCCTTTGTTGAAAGCCACCTACAAAAGAATTGCATGAGGATGTGAAATGAATAATCTTTCTTGGTTTTCTCCTCTTGAAATCACTATAGTGCTTTTCCAGAGCATAATAAATGGCAGGATGTTATGGAAAATTACTACAAGTCTTACCAGGTAAACAAGTTCAGGAAATTTTGGGGAACTGGTGCAGCTCATTTCTGACAAAGATTATCACAGAGGAATCATTTTTTATTTGAAATTATCCTAAAGAAAGCCTTAGGATCGACAATCTGGTTGTTGTGCTACATACAACAATGCAGCCATTCAACCCAAACTTTTTTTTGCCTTTTTCTTACCCATAAAGATGGGCTCATGCATGGAGCAATGTTTCTAAGGTGGGAAATTAAAAATTGTTCCAGGAAAAGGTAGGACAGTAAATAGCATTTAATATGTATTAGTAAACTAGCACCATGAAATAAATCTGAAAGAATTAGCTCACAGGATCTAAGTCCTCCTCTGCATTATTAGTCCTTTAAAGAGGAGCTGAATGATCAGTGCTGAGCAGGAGCTAAATCTTCAAGGATGAGAGCAATGAAAAAATAGGAATGGTGCTTCTCCATGATGTGTCACAGTTTGAACCAAGTAGTCAAACAAACAAAGGGATTTTGATGCCTCCTTGCCACGGACAGAACTAATTTTTCATGTTCTAAATTCTTTCTAGGTCGCAACGAAGCTGAAATACATTGAAAAAAAAAAATTCACAAATCCCATTTTGGATGAAAATGGGCTTTGACTCTGCAGTGAGCTCAGAAAGTGTCTGCTACCATCTTGGTCTCCTGAAGTCTGCTTCAAATCAGAAGACCAATTTCTTATTTCAGTTCAGCTCAGATCACCTCTATCACTGTTCAGCTACACCATTATTACAACAATTTCTTCCCTGGCCCTCAAAAGTGCTTTTGTAAAGGAAGAAAATGGCACTATGCCTAATTCACCCTCAGAGAAACTGAGGCACGCAGAGACAAAACTTTACTTTCTCCTTGCAGGCTGGACCTGGAGACCAGATCAGTGCAGAGCAGCAGGAATCTTTGCTGCCTGATAGCAGGAGGGGTCTGTGCCCTGCACCAAGAGGTCACCAGGGGCTCAGACCCATCTTGGGGCTGGATTTCTATCACACCCATGGTGTGTCACTTGTGGGGATACTCATGCCCCTGAGGAGTCAGTCCTGAAACAGCATTTGACTCCACTGAGTCCCTTTGGACTCCTCAATAATTCCTTTATTACGAAAAACTTTCATCTTCAATAACCTGCCTTTTCCTGATCATCATCCTGCCAGCTCAACCAACCCTAATCTTGCTCTGTAACTTCTGGGCTTTGTTGCAATGCAAGCAAAAAATGCATTGAGCTACTTGGAGCAGACCTTCAGGGAGATGTCAAAACCTTCAGGAAGGGAACAGCAAAGCAGAGGTGCAGTAAGTTAATTCTTAAATTTTCCTTTATTTAATGAGGTGTTTGTGGTAGGCCTTATTTCCACTTCTCTTTCCTGCACCATGAGCTTGTGGTCTTCCCATCTCCTGGGTGAACAAACAGGATGCTGGGGTCCTTGAGAAAAATGGGAGAATTCTCTTCTTCTGCTTGACAGGATCCAGCTCCCCACCTCCAGGAGGGGTCTGGGCTGATGCCTCTCCAGGGAGCTGGGAAAAATAGATGGGAAAATCTCAGCATGCAGATTGCCATGGCTCAGCTCCTCCCTCCCCACCACCAGCACTGGAAATAAGCACAGCTGCCACTGGGCCAGGGCATTTGAGCCCTTGCCATGTGGAAAGCCAGAGGAAAAAGGCTGGATTGATGCCAAAGGCTCCACTGACCCCAGGGGTCACTGACAAACTGATCCCATGGGGTCTCCATGCATTTACACCCTGAAGAGGATCCACCCAAAAACACCTCAAAAGGTGATGATCACTCCTAGCTCTCTCACACAGATCACACCTAAGATCCTTTCTCAAGTTAAACTTTACCCATTGGCTTCAAGAATAAATAAATGTTGTTGTTGATTCCTCTGCTTTCCTGCAGCTCATGGCAGGGCAGGATGTCAATTGCCTCTTTTCTCAGGAGTTGTGTGCTCCTCTGATTTTCCCCATAGATGCTTCCTTATAAAAAGCAAAGAAAAAAAAAATACAGTAATGAATATACTGAAAAGAAAAAAAAAAGCTTGTAGACCCAAAAGAAAGAATGCACCTATTATAAAATAAAATCTCTTTTAGTAGCTATTAGAATGCATTAAAAATATTCACAGGACTCTCCCCTCCAGTTATGTTGCAAAAGCCATGCAAATAATAATTGTGGCTAAGTGCAGTACAGTGACAGTCAATATTGTACTTCCCAAGCTAGCACTCATTATTCTTTATGGAAATCATGCATTTTGTGAAAGATCAAAAGATTTACATATCATATGGAGTGCTTCAGGGAGTGACTTGCTGTGCACTTTAAATGCACAATGTTCCACAGCCATTTAAATACAGATTTCATTTCTCTCTTCTGCGTGATATTAAATTTGAAAAAGGAGGGAGACAGAGACGAAATCGACTTGGGTACCTTTGTTCACATCATGAAATACAATTTTAATTTGGTTCCGATATAGAAGTTTAATATTTTTATGGGATGTTATTGAATAATCTGCTAGGCTCAGCATTGGCCTTTTCTCAGGAAAGAGATGAAAGAATTTTTTTTTCTTTTTTTTTTTTCTC
>VZRH01002265.1:687217-763530 GCA_013397555.1 Urocynchramus pylzowi | reverse complement strand
TTTTTTTTTTTTGTCAGAGCACTGCAGGAAAAATCATCTGCTCTTCCATGCCCTGGAGAAGGGGACAGACTTTGACTGCTTGGCCTCCCTCCACCACCAGCTGCCCTGCAGCCTCCCCCTGGTCTGGTCTGCACTGGAAGGGGCTGCCCAGCTGGAGCCACAATCCCTGGAGGTGTTCAAGGACGTGGCACTCAGGGCCATGGTTTATTTGGCAAGCCAAAGGCTGGACTTGATGATCTTGGAGGTCTTTTCCAACCTAAATGATTCTGTGACTCTTCCCTGGGTGTTTCCCCTCTGAAGGTGAGGTGGGGCTGACAACCAGAGCTGCATTCCTGGGAGTCCACCAAGGTTGGGACCACTCCTAAAAGCAGGTTGTTCAGAATGGTCTGCAGAGCTGAGCATTATTTTTGGGTAGCATCTAAAGGGGTGATTAAGAGGACAAGAGTCTGGGTCATTGTGGGTCCAGGCAGCAGCAGTGGGAGGAGCTGGGCACCACCTAACAAGAGATCTGCACTGGTGAGGGTGAGGAAAATTGTCCCTCTGCCTCCTGTGAAGGAAGAGAAGAAAGGCTTCTGCACAAGCAATTAGTCCTTCATTTGTGAGCAAGAAGGAAAGTGTTGCATGAATAGGAATCTACCCCGTTTGTTTGCTTCTGATACGCCCTGCATTATTTTCTGAACGGAGCAAATGGAAAACCTCTTTAATGAAGCATAAAACTATGTTGTGATTAAGGCTTATTCTGTCTAAATATTGACTCAGATAACATTTTTTCAGGATGAACAGACCATAACCCATCACTCTGGCAACAAAGTCAGGAAGATTAACAAGAAAGATGCATTTCCTGGTTGTCTGAAGAGAAGTTTGACATAGCCAAGACAACAGGCAAAGTCCTTTATGATTATTTGTGAGATCCAGCCACAGGGATTTCAAGAGGCTGTAGCTTTCTAGTTCCACTGGATATTTGAAAGTTCAGGGGAAAATATCTCTGTCCTTCCCTGAGTGGTTAGCACAGAGACAAGAGCAGAGTGGCAGGAATTTCTGGAAACTTCCTAAAGTGAGATCTTCTCCCATTATCTTGGAGGAAAGATTACCCAAGGAGTCTTGCAAGCCCTGTTGAAGTACAACCACTGGCTCTTTCACCTTCACCTGCAGGTAAAATCAGAATAAGTCAAGCACACAGGTAATAACCCTGGCCTAAACAATCCAGGAGAAGAACAGGTGGATTGGGGTCTGGGAGAAGAACTGGTGGATTGGGGTCTAGAAAGCAAAATCTGTAATTAGAGCAGAGGGTGCTTGGAAAATTAGCTCAAAAGGGAAAGACAAATTGTCCTGGGCATAGCCAGATTTGGGCCAATTTGAATGGTGTGATATTTTTCTTTTGAAAGCACAGATTTGTGTTTCTGTAATAAATTAGTTTTATTCTCAAGAAAGGTCCTGTTCTGAGGAAGGGGGTGTGAAGGGTTTTTGGTTTAGACATTGTTATATGTATGACAGTCAGTTCAGAGAACCAAGCTCAAACAGGATCCCATTTTGTGGAAAAAAACCAAACCAAAACAAACGAAAAAAAACCCCAACCAACCAACCAACCAACCAAAAAAAAACCCCAACCAAACAAAAAAAAAAAAAAAAAAAAAAAAAAAAAAAAAAAAAAAAAAAAAAAACACCAAACCCCCCCCACACANATGCTGGAAAGCAGAGACAAAGATAAATGACTTGAAAAAATTTTGCAGGAACAAGAAGTTACAGGAAAAGAGCAAAAAACTGAAATGTCCTTTCAATCTTAAGCTGCTACCTAGCAATTGACATTACCTTAACTTTGCTACCAAGGAACACTTCAAACATCCATGTTTTACATACACATAGGATGAAAAAGAAAAACAACAACAACAACAACAAAAATCCAAACATAAAAAAACCCCACCACAAACAGCTCAACCAAACAAACTAACAAAAAAACCCCACAGGAGTGAATCTCTGCTCCAGAAGGGTTACCATGAGGTGAGGGAAGGCACACAAGAGGGTTAGGATTCTACAGTTCTGTTTGTTGGGATTTCAGACCTTTCCATCTCTGTCTGCAACTAGCAAAGCAATGATACCTCCCAGAGAAATACCACCTCCAGGGCTAATCAACTGCCATGTCTTGGAAATATTCATAAATAAACAGAAGAAGATGAATTGTTTCCCACAAATACTTAACAGATAAACCTTCCTGGGAAGGAAAAAAGCTCCCTGAGAAAGGAATTATCTCCTTGGTCCAGGGGAGTTTTTGATCATTCTTAGGATTTGGGAATTTAAAGAAATCATGACAATAGATGATGGTGTCAAATAGAAAAGCAAGTAAACTGCTGCAGCTGTACAGGCACAGCAGTGTTCTGTAATTCCAGAGTCTGGGATATCACCAGGGCAAGGTGAGGAGTTAGGAGAGTTAACAGGAATTATATGAGCAAGAATTTAATTCCTCGAGATTTAGTTGCTTATTTTAGCTTTCAAAACTCTTTAAAAGGTAAAATTAACTTTGGGCATATCCCTAGGTCCCACTGTGGACAAGGAGAAGGATTTACACCAGGGTGTTTTTTCAGGGTTTTGGCAGTGCAGATGGTCTTAAAGGGAAATAAGGAGGAACTGGGAGGTCCTGGACATGAACCTGCATTCTCTGGGCACTTCAGGAGGAAGATTATCTAAAACAGATTCTGGTTAGTCTATAACTCCACCTTTTCTCCAGTCCTTATTTCTTTAGACAATGCTTTTTCATGGTATCATGGAATCATATAGGCTGGGAAAGACCTTTAAGATAATTAATTCTAGCCATTCCCCCAGCACTGCCAAGCCCACCACTAACCCATGTCCCCACGTGCCACATCTGTAGCTACAACACATGTGGAATATTTCCCTATAGAATTCTGCCATTGCATTTCCAACTTTGCCACCTGTCCATCCCATCTAAACTTTCAAATTTCCCCTCTGTTCCCATTGTAAACTTCCTCAAGCTGAGCTCTGCAGCTCCAAGGATTCCTAGATGGACAGGCAGAAGTGTCCAGGTTAGCTAAGTGTTTGTAAAAGATAAAATTATTATTTTCTGGGAAAAACCCACAACAACAACAACAGGGGAGACACAAAATAATAACCCAGCAGATCTCACAAGCCAATTGCCAAAACCCTTTACAGTGGTGCTTTGTCTCCCCACCAGCTGCAGATCCCAGCCCTTATTTTGGGCTCTGCACTGCAAAACTGGGCTTTCCTTTACACCAGGAATAAAAGAAGCATGGAAATGTAAAGGCTGAAATGAAAGTGGGAGAGCAGGGGGAGCGTGGCAGTGGTGGTGTTAATGCTGAAGTATTCCCTGGGAGCGTGAGCTGGCAAATGTAGTGGACACCCAGATATTTGAAATGCAGCCAAATAATTTGGCACATCTCTAACTGGCACAAAGCAGTCTTAGCAGAGCTTCCTACTGCTGCTGGCACTTTTACAGCTGTCTTTCTTCATCTTGCTCTTCCCACTGCAACAGCTACTCAACAGGTGTTTCCACAGGCACAGTGTGTTTGGCAGCTGTAACCCTTCAATATTATCGCTGGAATACATTTTTCTCCCTCTCAACAGCATCGCCTGGGTCTGTTGCCCAGAGGCCGGCATGGCAACGGGGACAGCTGACCAGCTGGATTTGGGAAAAGGGGGCTGTGTGCTTTGGGCAGCCAGATGTAGGAGTCAGTAGAGCAGTTGGAGAACATCAAGGCTTGGCATGGCTCTGGAAAGCTGGAGTGATGCTTGGCTGAGGTTTGTCTGGAGCCCATATTCTGCTCACCTGGGTCTTCACTGCTTTTTTCCTCTTGTTGCCCCAGGATATCTTGGTCCCACACCCATTAATAGAACATATTCTTAGTTATTTTCTGTTGATTAAACAGGCATGGGAAACAGAATTTCTTTGTTCTCTGTTGTTCGCTTGGAATGCGAGGGGCTTTCATATTCTGTGATTTTCTTCATTGCAAACAAGTTTCCCTAACCTCTGGGTTTCCTGTCTTTAATTTTTCATAAAGATTGAGTGTTTGCTCAAATTATGATGGATTTTCTCTGCCTGACCCTATTCAGTCTTCAATCCAAATGTGCTTAGAGCAGGAGACAGGAGAACTCAAATCCTAGAGGAAACCTGGGAACTGTGAGACTTTCAGACACAGACAGTAACCAGAGCAATTCAAAGGTGAGACATTTTGGAGTAGCATTCATGAGGACATTAAAACTAAAAAACCATCTTTTTTCTTCCTTTTTTTTTTATCTTGCCTGATGAGCTTTTTGGCCTTTTGTCACCTTTTTGGTTTTCATCTCATACACCCCAAGGCAGTCTCAGTTCTTTCAGGAATGCAGTCCATGGTTTGCTGGATGTTCTCTTCTTCCCACTGCACATTTTCCCTGTGCACAAAACCTTGCAGCTAAGAAACTTCAGAGCAAGAGAAACATAGTGTTTAACAGCCCCCAAACAAGTTTCTCTCCATGGATTTATCTGCTGGTTTTTTGAACTTTGGTGAACTTTGAGCATCCACCACGTACTGCAGCCAGGAGTTCTGTCCCTTCACAACTCTGGATGCAAAGAATCACTTCTTGTTTATTTTGCATCCATGGCCCAACAGTTTTTGCTTGGTGTCCCGAAGTCTTGTACTGGAAAACAAGTGGGAAAATGAGTTTCTGTCTCTCCCTGCTTCTCCAGCAGCTGTGGTTTCTGAGGTCTGACTTTATGGGTAAGTCCTCCACCCATCCTCCCTTTTCCATGAAGTGCTTGACCATGGACATTTGACATATAAGTATGGAAATGTCCCAGTGGATCTTAATTCTCTTTGCTCCCCACAACATCTCACCTTGGATTCAGTCCAGGGGAGGCCATGAAGGTGATTAAAGGGATGGAATCCACTCCTGTAAGGAAAGCCTGAGGCAGTTGGTGTTGTTCAGCTTGGAGAAGGCTCTGAGGAGATCATAGAGCTCCTTCCAGTGCCTGAAGGGGCTCCAAGAGAGCTGAACAGAGGCTTTGAACAAGGGAATGGAGTGACAGGACAAGGAGGAATGGCTGCACACTCAGAGAGACCAGATTTAGATTGGATATTAGGAAAAAATTCTTGGCTGTGAGGGTGGGGAGGCCCTGGCACAGGGTGCCCAGAGAAGCTGTGGCTGTCCCATCCCTGGAAGTGTTCAAAACCAGGTTGGATGAGGCTTGGAACAACCTGGGATAGTGGAAGGTGTCTCTGCTCTGCAGGGGCTTGGAATGAGATGGTCTCTAAGCTCCCTTCCAACCCAAACCATTCTGGGGTTCCATGACCTCTCTGAAGAGCCAGAATTTTATTTCCAGCCCTCTTTTGTCTATGTTTATGTTGGATGTGTAGACACAGACTTGCTAGCTACAGGTAGGACCCTTGAAGAGCCCAAGTCTCAAGGTATCTGTGCACAGAATAAAAGTTGTTAAATCTCTGTCCAGAGCACCACGAGCTCTCACTTCCCCATCAGGGCTGGGAGGCCTCCAGGCTGTCAAAGCCCTCTTCCCACTCTCCCCAATGTTGCCATTAATATGTAAAAGCTTAAGCTTGCTAAAGGGATTATTTCCCATCCTATCTGATTGTAAACTGGCATTTCAATGATTACATGTATCTTTTTGTCATTTCCTCGTAAAACATCTTATTCTTGAACAGCATAATTGGCCTCTTACTAATGTTTAATGAATGATTAAATCAGCATAAATGGAACATACAGCTCAACATGGAAAGCATGTTTACAACCTCCAGAGCCACAAAAATGTATTTTTTGCAATATAGGTTTTAAAACCTTTTAGTGTCCTAATTATGAACTTTCTGGCATATTTCATATTAAATGTGTGGGAAAGAAAATGTGAATTTGCCTGTGTGAGCTCAGAAGCAATTCAGTCACTTATCATTTTGTTTGCAATTCCTAACCTGTGTATTAACAACACCTCTGTGGTTTTCATTTAAGTATATTATATAATCTTCCCCAATTAAAAGCCAATTAATGTCACATAATTGCAGAGCTCAGGCAGGTAAGTCCTTGTGGAGATGGCTGAGCAAGGACACTTCCTTGCACTGGCACATCCCATTAACCACCCTCACAGAGAGACTCCAGGTTTTGCCCAGGAAAAGTAGTCCAAGTCAAATGAAGCCGCAAATGTTTGTCTGATTGTAAAGAGAAATGGAAAGCTATTTCTTCAAAGGAGGGGAAATATGGGAGGATACAAATCCAGCTTGCTGAAATATGAGGTTGAGAGGCATTTAAGACAAATGGGAATCCTGTGGGAACACGATGATGATCTCAGGGTCACAGATGTGAGATTAATTTCAGAAAGTCCACTTTAATAAAGGCCCCTCAGCTGGCAAAAACCAGACCCATGAAAACATGTTTTACCTGGGTGACTACAGCAGTCCAGTATCCTGTAGGAGAGGAAAACCAGGTGAAGTCCTAAGGTTTATCTGTCCAGATGCAGCCAGTGGAGTTAGGGGAGTATCACTGATCCTCCCCAGGGTCACTGGCTGAGCAGGGAGCCTCCCTCAGGAAAGATCCTCCCATTTCAACAAGTACAGAGAAGCCAGGGAGATGGGAATTTCAATCTTCCAGGAGAAGATGCAAAAACATTCGGCTTTCCCTAGAAATATGGCAGGGAAGTGAGCACAACAAAGCAAAGAAGCCTGCTTAGACAGAAAACTGGCATTAGCACAAGAATATATCAGAACAAGCCAAATAGTTTGAGGGTGGAAGTTACAGCTCCCAAGCACTGAGGTGCTGAAGCAGCTCTTTGACAGATGCTGCAGGGCCAAGGAAATGCATGGGTTTAGAGTGATGCTGGATTTGTTTGTGAAGGGGCTGGGGGTCTGTTTTCCCTTCAAAGCTGTTATCTACATTGTTCAGCAAAAAAGTTTGTCTGCAAGAGCAGGAAGGAAAAAGACACCTTGAGGCAGCATCCTTGAGGTGTGCAGAGCTGGCTGACCAGCTCTCCTGGGGTTCAGCTGAGCCATGGAATTGTTAAGCAGAGAAAAGACCTCCAAGATCACCAAGTCCAACCATTCCCCCAGCTCTGCCATGGCCACTCCTAAACCATGTCCCCAAGTGCTGCTGTTGGGAGATTTCCTGAGCTCCCTCTGCACCTCTACTGAAGAAATATCTTTTCTGATTCTGGAGAGGAGAAGAAATGAGAGTTTTATCCAACCAGTCCAGTGTGATGTCCACACAAATGGCTTTTCCCTTCTGCTCTCTTACAGCTGTAGCTATTCCTCATGTGCTTTTATGGCAAAACTCCACAGTCAGGGCTTTCTGCCCACTGCCCAATGTGTGGCCTTGTCCATAAAGCCCAGCTGACAGGAATTCTCCCTGCAGCCTCCTTTACCACAGAATCTTCCCATATCTTGCTGCCTCCATCCACTTCTGGACTGCAGCATACAAGGCAGTAAAAAAAGAAGATAACCGGGTGGTTCTGTTATGGTAACAAATGCAAACAAAGTGAAAAAAAATTTAAAAAGCTAATTAGAATGTCTTATAAAGGAATTTCAGTATTAAAAACAAAAACAAAAACAACAAAAAAAAAAAGATGGGGAATCAATATTCCATTTTCTGATGTGTTCCTGTAACACTTCACAAGGGTCACAGCAGCCTTACCAGCAGCATGATCCAGCTGGTTTCTCAACACTTCATCCAGCTACAACTGCATCACAGACTAAATCTGAGTTTGGCAAACACTTTCCTGGTCTCATCATCTGGTTTATAAAAGCAGTGAGGGATTCTAAAGGCACCACAGGCAGGTGCACTTTTAGCTGGCATCCCAGTTTGGACTAATGGAATGCCCTATCCACCAGCAGGAGCAAGTGTTACAGCTCTCAGCAACACCAGCCCAGATTTATTCATTAACACATGAGGAAGAAAAGGCAGGAACTGAAACCAGCACAGATTCACCCATTAAAAAGAACAAAAAGCACAATCAGGTAATGCAAGAGCAAAATATTTTAACCTAAATGCAAGGGAAAATTAATCATCAAAACCTTTGGAAATTTCTGGCCAAGCTGTCTGATGTTGTCATGACAAGACCACAACCTGAAAGTGATCCCAGGCTGTTTTTTAAAATGGTGAACAAAAACACAGTGTCAGAGAATTACTCTTCAATAAGCCTTTATCCCTGCATTCCCATCCCTGACAGTTCAGCACTGGGTGCCGTGGCTGCTCTGCTTTGCAAATCTGAGATACTGAAATGTAAAAAAAAACATGTTCCTGTGAGAATACCAGGTGAAGAATTAGAGCTGAATGCTGGAATAACCAACTTTCCAAGCCAAATTGATTCGAGGTATCTTATTTGCTTTTTATGTAAACACAGGTAAGCTATTGTATTTTAGGAAAATAATGGAAATAAAACCAAAAAGTAATGCAGTGTCAAACTCCTTCAAGCATCCCCTGATCTGTCATTAAGGGAATCCTCACCAGCCATGTTTGAGGGCTTCACATGAACCATATCAGTGTCTAAAGCTGCTCTGTTTGCTCTCTCTGACACAGCCCAGTGGTTTCAGTCAACACAGGTACCTGGAGACTGCCGACTTCAAACATTGTTTATTGAGCAAACAACCACCCCACAGCTCAAAAGGCAAAGGGAGGGGGGAGAAAGACATGGGGAAGTGTCCCCGTGAGTGTGACTCAGGAGAGACACGAGCCAGCCAAGGATATTGAAGAATATAGCAAATATTCTATTGCCAAAACCATCTGTCTAACAAAACAGACCAAGGATAAAATAGCAAAACTTAGAACCATGAGTGGACTGGGATGTCTGGGTTAAAATCCCTGCCAAGAAGGTGCTTAATTCTTAAGATAATAAAATTCTCTGGATGCTCTAGTTTCCACCTGAAAGGTCTTCATAGCAGCTGTATTTCAGCTGCTGGGTACTCATGTGGTGGGATTCTTGCATGGAATCTTCTAGAGAGGAAAAAGGGAGGATCTACCCAATCAAAAATAAAAGGGAAAAGACACACTAATGGCTAAAATATTCTGTTACATCACACCAGATTTCTCACATGTCCTGTACCAAACCTGATCCTCCTTGTGTAAAATTATTCAGGATTCAGGGTCAGAGGGAAAACAGGAGACTTCTGAGTGCTGGCAACTTCTTGGTCTTCAACCAGTGTGGTTTAGTTTAAAAACAACTCACATTCAATCACATCCCTCCTGGGGGAGGACACTGTGTTGTTGCTATGCTGTAAAGCCAAACAAATGAAACAGAGACAGACCAACAGATCACTCAAACTTTTTTTTGTCCTTTTTAGAATGTTTTCCAAGGGTTTACATGTCCATGGGCTTTTGACATGACTTACCTGGAGAGGTGCATGGCATGGAAATGCCCTCCTTCTCTGGAAATGTCAGCCAATCTTCTTCTGTTCCCAACAAACCAGCACAGCCTGGAAAAGGGACTGGAAGTGGAGTGAAGATCACACTTGTGGGACATTACTGTGAAAGAGAAGGATATATGCAGGGAAGCAGAGGTGGCACGAGGCAGAGTGGGAGCATGGAACTTACAAAACCCATGAAGAAAAGCACTGAAGCCTTTCTGGGTTTCCCCACATGATGGTAGCTAAAGGCTGTGCAATTGGGGCACCTTCTGTAGTGCACATTAGAGGGGGAGAAAATGCAGAGAAAAACCCAAGCAGGCAATGGCCTGTGAGAGGGAACACATTGTTCTCCATCCATTTGCAGGGAGAAGAGGTGCTGGCATCCCAGCATCCCAGATTCCTTCCTTAAAGGAAGCCTGGGCACTGCTTCTTCTCAGTCTCAGTGTTGTCACAGCTGTCACCACAGCCAAGCAAGCTCTGGTAGCTGCTCTGTGCATGGGGCCACCCTGTGCCCCTCTTTCCAGGGAGGATATTCCCTGCTCCCATCTCGGGGCAGGAGAACTGGCATGGCAGAGCCCTCGCAGATGGGTGAGCAAACCCACAGCTGGCACTGCAGCTTGCATTTAGACAATTAAACACCCTGCCAGCAGCCACGCTTCTTGGAAAGGATTGTGCTGTAAATATTTCACTGCCTGCTGCCCATGGCCACTAAACACTGACAAATGCTCCTGTAACAAAGGCCTGGGCTCTGGACCTCAGACCTCTTTAGTCCCAAACTTCAGCCTTGCTCCCATCAGCTCCTGTAACTCATCCTCACCCTGGTCAGGTTGTTTTAGTGGGATTAGGTCAACACAGCTGCACCTACTTCCTGCAGTTCTTTTTATTCTGTCTGCTTTCTTTTTTAATTCTCAGCGTTTTATTGTTTCTGGAGAGTTTAATTTAAGAAAAAGGCTTGATTTCTGGTTTTCTGGGGTTTGGTTTGGTTTCTTTTTCAAGTCAACAAAACCCCCCACAATCCTGCACCTCCAGTGAAAGGAAAACTTTCCCTGCCAGAATTAAGTGGAGGTGGCAGAAATGAGGATATTTGAACAAAGAAAGCAGGAGTGATCACTACCCCATCACTGGAGCACACAGGGAAAGGAAAGAGAGAAATGGAACAGCAGCAGTGAAAAATATGCATGCACATTCAGCCCCTTTGTCAAAAAACCTTGTGCTGCAGCATTTCAATTAACAAAGTAGGATGGTTTACCTGATAAAATGCTCCCTGTGTGAGTGTAATTACATATTTATGCCCCACAGAGATTTTTTAATTTCTCTTCAGTTTGTTTGCCTTGAAAGTATTTGTCACTGGAAATGTTCTTGATGTGTAATTTTAAGGCAGGGCTGGCCAAATGTGTAGTTTGTTTTCATTTTAGATTTACTTCACTGAAGAAGGATTGGAAGATAATGTATATTTTCAGCGCAAAGGAAAAAAAAATCAATAAGGAAGGTGATACACGAACCAGCTGCACAAAAAAATGCACTCGAGTGCTGCTTCAGAAATTTAAGTATTTTTTTTCTTTCTCTTGCTTTAAATATATTCTCAGGTGCTTGAAACAGCTTATTTTTCTGCCCCTTTCATTTTGTCCTTGCTCCCCAAATGCATCTCTTATGTTTCCAGAGAGGCTGCAATGAACAGACAGCTTTTTAGTCATTGTTTTCCTATTATTTGAGCCCTTCCTGAGTAGTCCCTGCCCTGGAGTCTCAGTGCTGGGCACCTTCTCACCTCCAGCAAGGCTTTACAGTTGTGCTGGAGCCCAGAGGTGCATTCAATAGGTTTTGAGTTGTCCAAGTCCTTGTTCTCACTTGTGCAAGTGCTGGGCTGGGTCAGGGCTTGGCAGAGCACAACTCCTGTAAATGCATTGTCACACCCCAGTTCAGCCATAGAAATGCACAGTTAAGACTTTGGAGAGCTGCTTCAATGCTCAGGGAAGAGCAGAACTCCAGCTCCCATCAAAATCCACCCTGCTGCTATTGTTTTTTTTCTCCTTATTCCCTCCAAAGTTCCTCAGGAAGGACAGGAAAGAATCTGAAGGTCAAATCTCCACCAGTTTTGGCTGGGGAGCAGCACAACAGCAGGTCACTGCTGGCTGGGGAGGGCAGTGTGTCTCAGGGAGATTATTGGAGAGGTTTCCTCAAGCCACACAGCGCTTCAGCCAAGGCTTGAGAAGCCACCACAGCATAAACCATGTTAGGAGGATTATTCCCAGTTTATCCTTGCAGGAAGGGAAGAATTTGGAGCAGTGTCAGGAGACAAATCCATGACCCTTCCCAAAGACCAGGTATGCTGATGGCACAGGGATGATTCTGCTGGGGCAAGCTGAGCTTCTGGCTCTGGAGGTGACAAACACCCAGATCCATCTCCTGGACCTGACAGCAATTTCTGACACTGCCATGGCTGAATCCATCTCACAGGCCTGGCAGAGAGAAATGAGTCCTGGAGCTGGCTCTGCTCCTTCCTCTCCAACGGATCCCAAGGGTCAGGAATGGCATCTGTTCTGGCTCCTCCAGGATGCAGAAAGGGAGCTCGTGTCTTCCTGCTCCCAGGTTGTGTGAGAGCTCCAGGACTGAGGCTCAGAGATGGGATTTGACCCCAGTGCCTGCCAGACTGTGACACTTCCCTGCCACAGCCAGCATTGTCTTCTCTCCCCCCAGCTGTCCCAGTGCTCCTAAAGAAAAGCTCCAAGATGAAAGACAAATGAGCTGGCAAAGGCCCAGCAAGTGCTCGTGGGAAATAATGTTGGGGATGAGGAAAACGTGCAAAGGAAATACCCAAAAATCTTAAACCCTCCAACATGCCATCAGGACAACAGTGCTCTGCTACAGCTCCTCTGAACAGAGATTTTTTTTCTCCCCACACTTTGGTTACCCAAGAAATGCAAACTTCCCTTCAGGTAAAAATCTGGAGCTGCCACCACTGTGCTCTCACTGTGTTTGGTGCCTGTCCCACTTGAGGGTGACTGCCAAAAGCCAAAAACCTGATATGGGTTAAGATGGAGCAGGGAGAGCATTCTGCTGCTGCACAGGATTCCTGCACACCTTTAAATCAGATGCTACCATGCAAAGCATCAAGTCAGTTTCTTCTCCAGAGACAGGACAAGAGGAAACAGCTTCAGGTTGCACCAGGGGAAGTCTAGGTTGGTGTAAGGAAAACTTATCTTCACTGAAAAAGGCTGTAAGCACTGGAAAAGGCTACCCAAGGCAGCACACCACCCCTGGAGGGATTTAAATGATGTGTGGATGTGGCACTTGGGGACGTGGCTTAGTGGTGGTGTGGCAGTGCTGGAAGAAAATTTGGACTCAATGATCTTGGGGGCCTTTTCCAACCAAAATTATTCTGTGATTCCCATCTCAGACAGCAGCCCTCTATCCAAGCAGCAGTGTCAAAATGAGGCAAGCAGCTCTCAGGTGCACAAAGCTATGCCTGACCACCCAGACAACGAAACGAGGGTGCTGCACATTGGCTTGAGCTTTCCCCATCCTCTTATATGGGAAATCTCACATAGAAATCTCTTCATAGAGCTCCACATAGTGTTTTGCAAAAGTTTTCCTACACAAGAAATATCACCATATGGTCACCAACATCCTCAGTTAAGCACTGCAAGCCTGGCTGTTCAGCAGGAGACAGAGTTTTGAAAAGGGCATGGAGTCACAGGACAATGGGGAATGGCTTCAAACTGACAGAGGGCAGGGTTAGATTAGAAATTGGGAAGAAATTCCTTACTCTGAGGATGGTGAGACACCAGAACAGGTTTCACAGAGAAGCTGTGGCTGCCCCATCCCTGGAAGTGTTCGAAACCAGGTTGGATGAGGCTTGGAGCACCCTGGGATAGTGGAAGATGTCCCTGCCCTTGGCAGGGGGGCGGAACTGGAAGGTCTTGAAGGTCCCTTCCAACCCAAAGCATTCTGTGATTCTTTGATTCCACGTTCCAGCTTCCACAGGCAGCGTTTGGCTCTGGCCCAGCTGGAGTGCAGCTCCCCTGGCAGGCAGCATCCCAGGGCTGCCAGCCAGACCAGTGCCACTTGGCAGTCCAACTCTGCAGTTTCTGGAGAAAAGTTAGCAAGCACTGCTGGCCAGGCTGCCAAGCAGCCCTGCACCCCAAACCTGGCCCAGCCCCATCCTGCAGCACAGCTCTGTGGGGAGGCATTGCCATCCCCCACTCGTGGAACCCCTGCTCCTCAAACTTCCAAAGGCATCAGGTGCTCTCACCTAGTGGGATGTGAGGAGGCTTTGACAATCAGCCTGCAGGGACAGAAGAGATGTCTGTCCACTGATGATATCATCTCCTGGGGTTCCTTCTGGCCCCGTGTCTCTGTGATTGCTCAGCACCTCCTGCTGTCAGGATGAGTTTGTGGTGCTCTTTTCCAGCAGCTAGATTGAGGTCAGGCACCAGTTGGTTGTTGACACCAATTAATTCTGGTTTGAATGGCCCAAATGACCTGCTCCTGTTGCAGGCTAAGATTACCAGTAGCAACAACAACAAATAACAAACAAAACAAATAAACAAACCAACCCTCATTGCCTCTTAAAATGTGATTTCTGTCTCAGTACTGCTGTAAGACTCACTGCCCTCTCTAGTCTCATATTCCAGTAATATCTCACTTACATTATCATGGGCATATCATAGACACCCCACCACCTGTCCCTCTCAGAAGTCAAGGGCTGCTCACAAGTTCCAGCTCCAATTCTGGCATATTCTGCTTCTTCACCTCATTTTCTCTCTGGCTTCCTGTCCTGGTTTAGGGCAAATTTGGGAGGACACTTCCTTATCCCCTCTTTTACCCCGTAGCCAAAAATGCTCTATCAAGGGCCCACATCCTGCCTGGGAGTGTTTGAGTGCATGAAAAACTCCTGAAGGATATTGGTTTCTCTGAGAGGTTTGCACAGAATCCCACATATCATCCCAGGAATATCTGCTTTTTTAAGCTATATGGTAATGCACACTGTGCATCTGAGATTAGAATAAGGCCCTGAGGAACAAAACACTCCTCTGCCTTTACAGCTGACAATGCAGAGCTGATTTTTATGAACTCATTTCCAAGAGATTCGACTCCATTGTTTAACACAGCCATAGTTTCAAGGGAAATCTCCAAAGATGGTTTGACTTAGAGCATTACTATTTCCCTCTCTGGGGTGCAAGACTTCACTGGGTGATATTGATCTGTGGCCTGGGTGCTCAGAGTGGGGCTGGGCATTCCAAAACAAGCTGGGGGAATCTCCAGACTTCCAACAAACAGCTCCAAAAATCTCAGAGAAGATGCACAATGACAAGAGGATGCTCTTGGGAGCCCCAAGAAGGTTGCTCAGTTCCTGTGGCCTCTTGGGGCTTTGTATCAGATCATATTCACCACCTTTTTCCTTTTCATTATTAAACACTTCAATGCAATTCTTGTCTTCACTCACAGTAGGGAGATTTAAAAATCAAAAAATAATGGAAAAACATCCTGAGAGACTGAAAAAATAAAATAATGGAGTTTTTTGGCTAAACTTACTGGGTCTGAAGAATTGGCCACTCCTATAGGAACAGTTTTCATCTCACCTCAAAATAAAGTTTTTATATATATACATACATAGATATAGATATAGATATAGATATAGATATAGATATCTTGTCCCAAGCCCAACCCTTCTGAAGAAACATTGCCTTAAACCACAGCACTGACATCCTTTACCCAAAACACTGTTTCAAGAGCAGAACAAATGGGCCCAAATTAAGACAAAGTAATGAACCTGTTCCAAATGGACACATCATCAGCACAGAGGGAAGCTGGACTGGAACCCCGAGGCACGTGGACTTGGACTGCCATGCACAGAGTGTTTGCACAGGGTCTGCCCCTCCTGGCCTGCTCCTGTCCAGGCTCTGCTCTGCCACAATCACAGCAGCAGCAGCAGCAGCAATGAATTCAGTTCTGCCTGCAGTGGATGTGGCTATTTCATTTTGGCAGCACGAATGTTGCTAAGTGAAAGCACGTCTTTCTGAACTGCCTTGCTCATGGGAACCATTTAATCATTATAGAGCAATTATAGAGGTCTTTATTCAGTTGTTCCTTAAGTCCTCATTCAGGCAAACCTATTTCAATGGAACTGTGCCTGAAAGGGACTCATCAAAACCTGACCAGGAAATGGCCAGTAAGAGTAACCGATTTCCAAGAGAGAAAAACTCATGCATTACATCCATAATGGGTAACTTCTTATGAATACACCTATTGAAGTGTGTTATATTCATTAAACTCCATTTGGAGAGGAAGGGTAACCTTCCAGTTAACACAATTTCTAAGGGCTGGTGAGAGCTGGGCTCTGTCCCTGCCTTTGACACCGGTGCCCCTAGGAGCACGGTCACACCACTTCGTAATTTTACCTTAAATTTAGCAAAATAGGTACTGAACTGGGACAGCAGTAACCATCAGTTTAACTGTATTCGTGGGCTGCAGCCCCTGGATTCTCCTTTGCAAAACAGAAAGAGGAGCAGAAAATTTCTCCTATTTTTTTTCTTTTTTTCTGTTCACATTTTGAGGCAGGACAGGGCTTTAATTCTGTGTATGCCCAGTGCATCGCACAGAATGTCTTTGAAGGGGGCTGTGCTGATCACAGAGCAATAATACTAATTGTTATCAATACAAGCTAAGAATGCTGTGCTTTTGTGGCAAATGTCCACTAGGAACTTGACTGAGACCATCAACATTCCATTTGGGAGTTAAGCCCCATTTGAACTTGTCTCCCAAAGCGAGAGTTTACAAACACAATTTAGTCCCCATTTGAGCAAGCTCTTTGAAGATGTAAAGTACTAAACTGTGTATCTCTATGTACGAGAGACAGAGACAGAATGTGTAATTTCTTTCTGCATTCAGGGAGCACAAGATTTCCTTTTTTCCCCTCTTTTTGGAAGGAAGTTTACTGCTGAGACCATTAGAGAAAATGCAAATGTGCAGACTGTTTGTTAAGGCTCCAGGAGAGAAAGCGCAGGCAGTTGTTACCACGAGTATTTCTAGGAAAATGGGAAATCTTTGTCTTTAAGTGTATTTATTTAGCCAAGGAAAGTTTGCACAGCTTGTGGAGCATGGTTCTGGAGGAAATTAAATTTCAGCTGCACCTTCATATCACTCCTACACCTGCCAGTTCTTCTGACCAGCTCGCCATGTCCTGCACCGACGTCACAGATGAGCTGTTGTGCAACCACCAGGTTTTTCCTCTTATCCAAGAAAGAGGCAACAACCCCACTCCTGCACACTACAGATTGCCTGTGGCAGCAAAACCACAGGCAGGAGACGTGAGGAGTTTTTGAGGCTGATTCAAGAAAAATAAAATTATGTTGTATGTTTATATAGGTTGGGGTAGAAGGATCCAAGCTGGATGCAGCCTAAGCCAGGTTTGGTGCATTTCTCATTAGAGCTTATTAACTTGGACACAGCCAAAAGAGGACTTGAGAATGGAAAAATGGGAATAAGAGACAGAAAAGGGAGAAACATATGCAGACATTGACCTTGGAAACAGAAGAAATGAGCAGAGCCAGAGGCTGTTTGTGCACGACACACCTTTCATGAAAGACAAACTGTGGTCAAACTGCACAGCAATTTAAGGCAATGCAAAATGTTTTGATAATACTTTGCAAACTAAATGTTTCAGTTCTTCAGTTTGAAACTAATGCTTCAATTCAAAAACATGTTTGAAGTTTAATTAAAAAAAAATCAATTATATGAGTTAAAAAAACTAAGACCTTCACAGCACATTGAAATATTTTGGTTAGGGCTCAAAGATTAGATTACAGAGATATATTTCATCTGCCCTGTGAGCACGGGTACATCTAAGCTGATCATTCTGGGTTCTCTCTCAAGCCACTGAAGATTCAGCCAGGAAACTCAGTGGAGCACAGGGTGCAATTCTCTTTTGCTTACAGTAACTATCAAAATCTAGTCCATCAAGTGGTGCCCTAAAAGCACCTTTGCTTCTCACCACAGCACAGGTGACTGGCCCAGGTGTAAATGTCTGCCTGACACACAGACCCTGTGCTCTCTTACTGCCTGTGTGCAGCTGGGGTTAATCCGCCCCAGAGCTCTCTGACATGGAGAACCATGGAGTCATTAAGGCTGGAAAAGCCCTCTAAGATCGAGTCTAACCATTCCTCCAGCTCTGCCAATCCACCACTAAACCATGGCCCCAAGTGCCACATCCACACATTTTTGAACACTCTGAGGGATGGTGACTCCAACACTGCCCTGGGCAGCTGGTGACAGAGCTGGACATTCCTTTCAGTGAAGAAATTTTCCCTGATATCCAATCTAAACCTGTCCTGGTGCAACTTGAAGCAGTTCCCTCTCCTCCTGTCCCTGTTCCCTGGGAGCAGAGCCCGACCCCCCTGGCTGTCCCCTCCTGTCAGGAGCTGTGCAGAGCCACAAGGTCCCCCCTGAGCCTCCTTTTCTCCAGGCTGAGCCCCTTCCCAGCTCCCTCAGCTGCTCCTGGTGCTCCAGACTCTTCTCCATCTCCACTCCCTTCCCTGGACATGCCCCAGCCCCTCAGTGTCCTTCTTGTGATGAGAAGAACCTCATTCTTCCACTCTGCATTTTCCCACTTCAGTTCAAAACAAAGACCTCTCCCTGGCCAATCACCTTCCAAGTGAGAAAAGGGGATGCATGTGGAAACCCCTGATAGAAATCTGTAGGATCCTAAAGAACTGTGTTGTGCTTATTCTCAAGGTTAGAAATCTACATTTTGCTTCGGTTGGATTTTCACAGCTCATGTGCACACACACTCAGCACTGTGGGGGAAAAAAACATAAAGATAAGGAGAGCTATCTTCAGTAGAGCGATAACTTATCTTTCCAGTGATATTTTTCCCCCCTATCTGCATTTAAAATGAGTCAGATTTGGATGGAGGAACAGCACTTGCTGCTTCATGTGCTTCAGAAGCACTGCATGTGCTTCTACACAGGTTTTGTGGATGTGCACTGTGATGTATTAAGGACTTTGTTGTTGTTGTTGATGAGGTTTGAGTGGATAAAAAGGATAAATGTAGTGGGCTCATACAAAAAAAGTACATTGGGATTAAAACAAAAAAAGCATGGCTAAGAACTTCCTTAATTAACTCATCTTGAGAAGAGCCATTCCTTCAAACACCCCACAGAATTAAGACATAGTCAGGTTTCTCAGAGAGAAAAGTTGCAGACAGATGCCAGGGGGAATCAACAAATATTTCTAGCACGTTACCAACCTCACCTAATCTGTTTAATTGTGTTTGTAAATTCATGAGGCACCCAACTGTTTACCCAAATACCTCACTTCTGTGGAGCAGGTCCTAAATTACAACGTGTGGGGTACATTACCTCAAGTGCCAGACTTCGTTAAAGATCAGTCCCTTTCCTTATTAACATCCACTCCTGCAGAGATGGAACCTTCTGTTCAGAGGCATCTCATCCTCACAGATCCCAGTGGTAAACTCTGTGTTTGGTAAAATCACCCTTTGTAGCAATTATATTTTCTAAGCAAAAGAAAACAAACCTTGTTTTTTCATGATCCTGTAGCAAACAGCCTTGTTCTGTTAGATATAGCCAAAGGAAGAAATGGATATCCAGAATTACACAGAAATATTGGTTTGAAGAAGGGAGAGAGGCAAGGAAAAGGATATTTATACTTGGGAATGCTGTTCCATTTATTCTCTGCTGAGGACCTACTAACACACACTCCTGGGCGTGTCTTTGTAGAATGGAAATGGGTTTGTTTGAAATTCCAGACAAGGATGATTTATTTCATGATACATATCCATCACAGGCTTCCTCACAGATAAGGCTCAGAGAGGAATAAAATTCCTCAAACTCCATCTTGCTTCCAAGCTCTCCTGATCTCACAAGACACAAACTCCAAAAGAAGAGTCTCAAACAAAACAAATCTGAGAGTTAATATTTCACCACAAAATACACTCTCACTTTGGAAAATAACATCTTCCTATACAGGAGGCCTAAGAGACATTGAACTGATATGGAAACCATTTGTTTTCCCTTTTTTTTTTTTTTTTTTCCACTGAGAAAAACCACAACATGGCTGGCAGGCACAGAAACAGCTATTATTCACACAGGGATGTTCTGGGGTTTTTTCTGCAATGAAATTTCGTTCTGTGCCACATCCAGCAGGTCAAGTTATCCCAGGCAGCTGGCAATATGCTAATGAAATCTCCTCAGTAGTACTTTACAGCTAATTAATCATTCTCCTAAGACAGATCTAATGGAAGAACACAACCTGGAGTGTGATATCTCACACCATCGACATCATCCTGACGAAATTGCATAATTTAATTCATTTTTTGGGTTATAAACACAAGTATTTGGTCGCTGGCAAAGCACCACATGGGAAAGGCAATCCCAATTGTGTATTTACAGTCCAGCATAATAAACCATAAATATTTTTTGAGCACTTTGGTCACTCTGGAGGGACTTGAGAGAGATTATACACTTTACTGCTTGAGCCCCACAGGAAGTTCTTGATATGATGCAGGCTTTAGAAGGGGGCTGATGTCTTGGTGTGCAGGACTGGATATCTGTTTTTTCCATCTGATTAATGTAAGGAATCCACACCCACCCCATCCATCTACAGAGTCTCTCCCTCCAGTTCAGTGATAACCACAGAAATGCTAAACAGAACAAACAAGGATTTACCCTGAAGTAATCTGCAGGTGCCACATCAGCCAATCTTCCCTTCAGATACACACACAGAAAAGATAACACACAACATTTAGCAATCCATTTTTCTGTTCTGTTTCATTGCCACCTCAATGAAATATAAATATATGTGTATAAAAATACACACACACACACACATATATATATGTATGCATGGAATGGAGTAGGAGAGGGAAGACACAGGGAAATACAACATTTAAGTCCATATAGTCAAGCTTATTTCTGCATAATCAAAGAGTCAAGTAAAGCCAAGAATTTGCAGAAATTCCAAGCTCAAGTCGAACCTGGAGCTTGTTTTCATTCCCCAAAACATCATTTGACTTCAGGGCATTGTAGTCCTCCACCTTCTATGTGTCCTCAAAAAAATAAAATTGAACTGTGTAATAGGAACAGGTGCCAGCAATAAAGCCTGGAAACTCTATTTGTCCTCCCAAGAAATTGTCTTCTCACTACATAAGTACAGCCTGGTGCTGTCGATAAATGCAAACAGCATTTTGATAAAGATAAATTGTAAAGCAGCTCTTTGGTCTTCTAAAGAGATGGGGTGGTGTGGACAGCTGTTTGGCTGCTGGAGCTACATTTAATGAGATTTGTGCACAAAATTGTTTGCACGTTGGAGGGATGCATTTCACAATGGCACCGAAAACAATTGGGTGTTGTGGGATAAGTACCTTTTACAGTATATCAAGGTCAAACCTTTTACTTGATGTACTTAACTAACCATGTAAAATATTACATCAGCAAGCCTATGAGGCACTTAGAGATATATTCATATTTGCATAATGTCCTCTGTAAGTTAGTCTGCGGTCCTTAAGGGTGTTTAGAATAACTGCATGCAAGAATATACTTAATCCAATCTCATTTTAGCTTTTGCTCTTTTAAGATTTCAAAATTAATAAATCCTCCTGATACTCCAAATTACCATGAGCTTTTATAAGCATAACTTTGTAACTTTAACCCATTTATGAACATACCCTACAGGCATATGTACTAATGAATAAGAAATAACATTAGAAGTTTAAAGATGGTCTCTTTATGAAGTAATGTAAGAAAATCCTGTTAGCTGGATCAAGTACAAAAGTGTGATTTCTTAAAAATAGAAAATCCTTCACAAAATTACTTGTAATTACAATAACCAAAGGATAAAAAGTAAGAATAGTTTAAGCATTGTGCATTATTTAACTTGGTACATGAAATATGTTTTATGTATATGTATGAAGCATGCAAATAGAAATCTGATCTAAAGTGTGCTTCCATGGCTACAGGATTTCTATTTATTTATTTATTTTCTATTGTGCTTGATTGCTGTCAAGAACACTGACAGATAAAGGATTTCAAATTACCTTTAACAGTCGGTGCTTGCCCCAGTGAACCAAGCTCTTCTTGTGTTTGCCTCTAAGACATCTGCAGGAGGTGGGGAAAACCTTCCTGACCAAAGGTTCTCCCAGGATCCCCAAGGTCCTCCAGAATCTACAAGCTCAACACCTACTTTGAAGAATTAAAATGATGATGATAAAAACTCATCACAATTAATGGGTCAGTCATTTAAATTTCTTCTTCTGCTTGCCATGGGATTGAAGCAGCCCCTGCTGCCTGCCCACCATCAGGAGTCATTACAACCCACAGGATGAAATGTCCTGGTGATCAAACCCTGCAAGTAGGGTAAGAGAAAGGGGTGAATCCCAAGCACTGTTGCTGATGGCTCATGGGAAGAAAAAAGGCCATGTGGGAACCATGTGGAATTGGGAAAGTTTCATTTTGCCTACCACATATATAATATGGGCAGAAAAAGTCCCAAATCATCTCTTGCTTGCCCCCACCCCTTCCCAGTTGAAGTTAAATATTAAGTAGCCAAATTACAGGGTCCTCTCCTCTTTTATGATATGATTTATTACAGTAATTCATTTTGTTCTGTTCCCAGATCAGCCAAAGTCACTGCTCTCTTTGTAGAGAATAACTGAAAAAAGGGGTTTATCTGGTAGGAGCAGTCAGTGTGGATCATCAGAGCTGCCTTCAGTCAGTGCAGATGATACCTAGAACTGAACAGCTGGCCCTGATACCCCAGTGCCCCCATCAGATCAACTCTTGATTTCCTGAGAGTGCCATTTCAGGATATCAGGAGTGTGTTGCTTTCAAAAGGAGGACAGGTGCAGTCCCAGGCGTCACAGGAGTCACCCTGTGGTTGTAAAGAAGCTGAAGAGTATTGACAGGTCTCACAAAAAAAACCCCATTTCACTCATCACACCTTGACCTTGGCAAGTTTTTGCCCTGCCCAGTGGAGCAAGGAGAAGATGAATTTAAAGCAATGACAAGCGAGATGTTGCCAGGTGGGTGTTCTGGAGATGCTCCACCGCTCTTCCACTGGATGTCACTCTGACATTGAGCCCAGCTCTGGAACTCTCCACCACCAAAGAGGCTTTGTTCAGGGAATAATGCATGAGCTGGTGGAGAGCAAAGCTAAGTGACTCCTTATTAAAGCAGCTCAGATAGCCAACAGCTCTTTGAGAAGTGGGATGGTGCTTTGTCCCAGGGATTGATGGGGTAGGACAGCACATAAACAATAATTCCCCAGCCTGAACAAAACAAGGCTGGGAGGGGATAGATCTGCTGTAAGTATATCTGGAGCTTTAATGCCTACAGGGAGAAGTTACTGATGCCAAAGGAGAGTAATGCACATGAGCATAAGAGAACCTTGATCTTATTGAGGCTGGTAATTAGAGGGAGGTTTCAACGTGGAAGATCAGGGAGCATGGAGCTGCCTGGATAAATGGACTGGCAGGACAGTGCTCTCTCTTCCCAAGAAAACAAACCTCAGCCAAGATTAAAATGAACCCTGATCTGTTTAAGAATGGCACTTCATCCCTGTGTGGGTCACGAGGTGACCTGAAGCTCTGACCCAGGAGGTCTCCAATTCTTCAGTTATCAGCAGCACCCTCGCTGCTACCCAGCTCTGCTACACACGAAGGAAAGGGATTTTGTCAGGAGCACAGTCCCCAGCTGAGAATGAGTGGAGATATTTCTGCCTCCTGGTGTTCTCCTGCCTCCCTCATGCCTGCTGTGTCACAGTCACAACACAAGGGGACAGTTAAACAGGACTAAGAGCTGTCCTGGGCTGGGCAGGGTTCACAGCACCATATAAATCAATAATTAGGTTTCATCACCTAGACCATCTCTCTGCTCTTGTAGTCTAAATTATCATCACCAAATGTCTTCTCCTGCATTTCACAACCAGCCTACACCAGAACAGGATACCAGAAGAAATGGCATGAGACAGGCCAGAGTTTGGCTAAGCCTGTGTAGCTCACCCAAACCAGAGATAACAATTCAGGTAGCTCAGACCCCCATGGCAATGACACTTGTACAAGGGAACAATTCAAAAAGAATACTCTTAGTCTTCTAACAACCAATAAATCAATGAATACTCTTCCTCCTGAATGTGACCATGGATTCTGGTGGATCATTAAATCAAGATCAGGCATCTTCAGACTGCCATCACTGACCTTAAAAAAACACCAAACTGGAACACAGGATCAGCCAAATAGAGTGAGCATGATGAAATCCAAATTGTAGCAGCAGAATGCAAATGCTGAGTGGGACTGAAGAAAGGCCAGTTAGGCATTTCTGGGGTAGCCACTCTACAGGCATTTGTCCTTGTGAACAACCAGAAGATAAAGTAATAAAATCAAACACAAAAATTTAGAGTTCCATGAGAAGTGAGAACTACCAGCATGTCCTTAACAAAGAGAAAAAAGGGCAAGTTCTAAAAGCAAACAAGAATTTCTAGTGGCTGCAGGAATATCCAGGAATAAAACTACTTTGCAATAGAAATATTATTATGATGGGCTGTTAAGCACTGGAATGGGCTGCCCAAGGGGGTGGTGGAGTCACCACCCCAGAGGTGTCCAAGGAATGACTGGATGTGGCCCTCAGTGCCCTGGGCTGGTTGCCAAGGTGGTGACTGGGGCCAAAGGTTGGGCTTGATGATCTTGGAGGTCTTTCCCAACTCAAATGTTTCTGTCATTCTGTGATTATCCTCTAAATCCAGCAATATGAAGTGCTATTCACAGGATATAACTACTTGTGAGTGCAAAATAATAATTTTATGTAAACAGTCCAATGTACAGAGAAAACATGTCACTGAACCTCAGCCATGTCACAAGTCTGAAGTTTCTTTACCATCGCATTACTGAAATTACCAAGGAAGGAAGAATCTGACATTCCTAAATTTCTTAAAGGATGAATAATTTAATTTAATTCCCATGCTGAATAACAGATTTACTTGTAAATGCTCAGTCTTTCATTCTGCACTCAGGGTAAGCACCCTGGCTTTAGGGAAGAAACTGTATTTGCTTTTATATGCAACGGTAAGTTTGATACAACCTTTCAGCTGTAAATCTCAATTCCCCTCATTTATTGGGCCATCACTGATGCCTCCACAACAGCAGAAGTCAAAGATTTGAGAGTTTTGAAAGGGTTTAGAGACACAAGTCCCATTAGACGCATGGGAACCGTTCCTGTAAATCTTCCAGGCAGATTCTAAGAAATTTTAGTCTAAATTCCTTCCCCCTCCTTTTGCATATTTTAAAGAAACAAGACACAGCCCTGGAGAGCAGCAGCAAGTAGAGAGGAGACTCCATTTTCATCAGGGTTAGTGAGGTAAAACAAGAGAATTGGCTTTGCATGGTGAAAAAGTTTAATGAAAATTTAATAAAAGTTTAATAAAAGGCACTGGAAAGTGCCAAAATGCTTGTCCTGAAGCTGTAGACCTCACATAAAGTATCAAGTGAGTGAGGCTTCAATGCCAAATAGGACAAGGCCAGAGAGGAAAAAGCTTCTGAAAGGTTGCAAGTTCCTCCTGATCATAACGAGCAAGAGAAGTTTTAAAAACTGAAGAAGGGAAAGGAATTTTATCCCATTCAATTAACCAGGAAGGCTGGATGGAAATGTTTACTCCCAGAGAGCACTATCAGCTTCAAGTGCGATTCTCCTTTAGGGGACAGAAAGTTTGATAAAAATGCAGCACCCTGGTGCTGATTGTGATAAACATCCACAGAAGGTGTATTTTGGGGGTGATAAGGAGCTGTGTGACCTTGTAGAGCCCCGGAGCTCTGAGGCAGAGCCCTGTGCTGGCAGCCACACCTCGAACCAGAGCCGCCCCTTCTGCAGAGACAGCAGAGAAAGAAACGAGCTCAGCTCTGACACAAAACATCTTTTAACTCAATTACTGTTTACAAACACAGCTCTGCTCCAGTCTGCGGAAGCAGAGCCCAGTTACTGTCAAAGACATCATGAAATGGAAAAGAGGGGAAAAGGAAAAAGGAAAAAAAGCAAATGCACCAGAAAGCTTTGCCCAGCATCCCTCCTTTTCCAAGCTCTGGTCATCCAGTCCCACCCGGAGACACAGCAGGGATTGGCCTCCCAGGAGGAGCAGGCAACATAAAAGTCTGGAATGTGCTCTCTCCTGCACCCATCACAGCCAGGCATTTGAATATTGGATTTAGTGTTGTGCTTCCACAGATACAAAATTAGGCCGACAGAAGTCTGGATTCCGGCCCTTGCTCCATCCTGGTGACTTGTGGAGAGCTGGTAGCCAAAAGCATTTGGAACGGTTGTCTCCCTCCAGATGCTGCCATTCATTTCTGTGGGAACAAGACCACTTACATCTAATTACAGTTTCTGCTCAAATTAACAGGACAGAAATGACAGCAAAAAGAAAAAAAAAAAAACCAAACCAAAAAACAAAACAACAACAACAACAACAACAACCAAAAAAAAAAAACCACAAAAAACCAAAAACCAAACCCAAAACAAACAAATCCACCCCCAAAAATTCTCTGGCCTAACTGGGAAACTTTTTGTTGTCATGTCTTGGGAAGCAGTTGACCCTTTCAAACAATGGCTTTTAAGTGATTTTAAGTTCATGTGGTCTGACTGCTCAGTTTGTCTCATTGTTAAAGTATCACCAAAAGGGAGAGAAAAGGGAGAGTTGTATTACAGAGATCCCCTGCTCATGGAAGATTTGTTAAATGACCATGCAGTCAACTGTGGAATTGGGACCATTGTGGCATAAAACGTTGTTTTCATTATTAAACCAAATGCCAATTGCATGTTGGAGTATTTGCTGTGAAATAGAACTTATACAAAGCCACCTTCTCCCTGGTGCTGCACAAGGATTGGAACATACATGTGGATTTTTATACATGAACACCTCTGTCTTTCCCTTCCTCGTGGAAATCAGGACTAATTTCACCCAAGGGTAAGAAAATCTGCAGTTTCCAGATGACAGTCATGTACAAACCCTTTCTTTGCATTCCATTTACCATTAGGATCACATCATCTGGCCACTGGATGCAGAACATTTCTGCCCTTCAAAGCCCACAGCAGTTGGATTATGTCATCATCACAGAATCAGAGAATATCCTGGGTTGGAAGTGACCTACAAGGATCATCAAGTCCAACTCCTGGCCCAGCACAGGACAGTCCAAGAACCCTTCCAAAATGTGCTGACTCACATCACAGGGGTTGAGTAACTTTGCTCTGACTGGTCCAGTCACAAAATGGAAATGGAGGGGAGAGTTGGGCTGTGAGATTCCTTCCCTTAGTGGCTCCAGTCCCATGAAGGGTCTCCATGTCCTTCTGGTGAATCAACACCCAGTTCAGGTTCCCTCCCTGCCAAGCAGCTCATGAAAATCATTCTGTGCTATTAATCATTATTGATTTATTTTCCTGGTCCAACCTTGGGTAGTTGCTGTCTCTCAAGTCTCCAGCAATGAGTGCTAGATGAAACAACTCACACCATTCCAAAAGAAGGGGTTAAATCAACAAAGTTATAGCTTATAGAGTCAATGGAAAATTCTGCTTCTTTTTTAAAAAATTCCTCTTTCGTAGCTGACTTTCTACAGACCAGCTCCTAAATTTTTCAAGTTATTTCTCCCCCCAGTTTCACAATTGGACACAATTTTAAAGTTTTGATAGCGAGGCCCAGCTCCTGATTTGTCCCAAGGGGCAAAGTAAAATCACAGGAACCATCAGACATTTGTTTTGTATGTGCCAGCTGTGAAGGCAGCTGACTACAGAGCAAGAATTTACAGACTGCAATGCACAAAAATTTGATTTTTCCTTCTATTTCAGCAGCAGAGTCCTTAAGACAAACCAGTCAAAGTAAAAATCCTTGTCTAGAAACATGGACTTCACCTCCCACTGGACAGACCTTAAAAAACATTTCAAGTCTGAGGTGAATAAAAGAACAGGAGGAAAGGTTATACAGTGTGGATCTAGACCAATTTCACAGGAAAAATAGGAATTACCTTTAACTGCAGCTTTTCTCACCTGTCCTCCCTTTCCTTAAGAGAAAATAAAAGCTCTCCATTTGCTCCCACTTTCATTTTATGTGCTTTTTAAACAACTAAGCATAGTTCTTGTTCCCTGGAATTAAACCCACACTGGTAGTTCTATGAAGAAACCAATACCTATGAACCAGATTTACAAAAAAAAAAAAAGACATTTTTATCTTCAAGCTGCTAAAGATTCAAAGTTATTTTGTAAGGGACTAGCTAAATGTTGACTTTTTTTTCCTGGTATTAAAATCACAGAGGATATGTACATGTATTTGTATAACACAGGAACAGGCAATAATCAATTTGAAATCAGATTGTGCCATCTTAGTCTTTTCCAGAAAAGATTTTTTTTCTAGCCAAGTGTTAGGGGTACTGTCAGTTGGTTCCAATGAGAAATTCCTGGAGTGACAGCCACTAAGTTCACAGATTCAAAGCTTTATCTAGAGGGAACACGATAGAGAACATGCAGCAGAGCAGATTTTTCACTCGAGACTCATTCCAAGAGCTGCAAAGCTACAACAGTTTCCAAAATGTAGGACAGAATTCCTCAGGTTATTGCCTTACACACATGTCCACACAGCCAACGATTAAAAATTCACAAGAACATCTTGTCAGACGCCTCAGCATTGGGTTTGCTTCCCAGTCTGAGCCTAATCTTACCCTGAGCATTCCTTATCTCAGGAGGGAGCAAGACTTGCAGTTGAGATGGGACTGGGCAGCAAAGTCACAAGAGTTCAAGTCCTGATCCTGCTTCTGAGTTTTGAAGAACTTGTTTGATCCCTCCAAGGTGCAGCTTTCCCTGCATAGGATGGGGATAATACCACTTGCTTTTGGTTGTCTGTTCAGTCTATCCAAATCCCAAGTTATTTAGGAAACAGCTTCTCAGCATATATTTACCTTTTGCTTTGTGGAGCAGGACTTCCAATGCCATTGAAGCCCTTAAGCAGTAATAGTGAAAGCTGGTGAAATAGTGCCAAAGGAGATCATGGTGTGTCCAGCTTTTCAAGCCAGGTTAGTCAAAAAGCCCTCCAGAATGTTTCAAGCAAAAATGTTCCTGTCTTGCAGTACACAGTTCAGCTACATTATTTCCTCCCAGCAGGATTCATTAGTTAAGAGCTGCTGCTTCTCTCACCCTGGCACAAGGCTCCTGGGTCTGAGGGGATTTAATCTCTGATATAAAGCTTGGGCACCAGGAAGGCATCACTGAGGAGGAGAGACAGTTTTGTGGCTCTTTCCATGACAAAAGCTGAACTATTTTGCAACCAAACATTGATGGGCCTGATGAAGAGACTTCGGGATTGCATTCTCTGGCAAAAATCAGCCAAGTGTCAGGACAGGTGATCACAGTAGATCCCGTTGTCTTACCAAAATTTGGCCAATCTACTGTGGAAAATTCTCAGCTCAGACTCATCATGAGCAAGCAGTGATTTCTTGTTGTACCAACACACAGAATCCCAGAATGGTTTGGTGTGGAAGGGACCTTAAAGACCATCTAGTTCCAGCCCTGCCATGGGCAGGGACACCTTCCACTATCCAAGTTTGCTCCAGGCCCTGTCCAACCTGGTCTTGGACACTTCCAGGGATCCAGGGGCAGCCACAGCTTCTTGGAAACCCTGTGCTAGGGCCTCCCCACCCTCACAGGTCATGCCAGGAGCAGCCTTTAGGAAGCCTTTGCAAAATTCTGAGGAGCAAATACCACCCCAAACGCTGCAGGCCATTTGGGGAAATTCTTTTGCATGTGAGAAAAAGGGATGTGGTGTTTGGAAGAGTACAGCCTGCAAATTGCTCACCCCGTTCTGCTAAGCCTCCTAAATGATCTGGAGGTGTCCCAGTTAAGCAGAACTGCAATCCCTAATAAGTGGCACTCATTGCCACTAAGCATCGTTGGACTTACATGATTTCCCTTGTAGATGTCTGGATTAAGTGGTTTTGCCAACTAAGCACCTCCTTTTTCTGATTCAGCGGCGCCTACGGAATCACAGGTATTTTACTGCTTTATGTATCTCAAATGGCATGAAAACGGGCTGGTTTTGTGAAAATTAAAATACAGTTTATCTGTTGCACAAGTTTTCGATGCACGTGAGCTCCTGGGGCATGTGGAATACATTTCACCCCATCCATCCATCCATCCATCCATCCATCCATCCATCCATCCATCCATCCATCCATCCATCCATCCATCCATTGTGAATATAGAGCAACCTCACTGTGCCCTTAACCTGGTCTGAACATTCTTCTGAGCCAGGCACTGCGTGCTGAGCCTGGGCATAATGTCAGGGCACAAAGGAAAAGGGGAAAGAAATGAAGAAGATGACCCCAAATCCAGGCACCTTGAAGCAGAGCTCTGAGAAAACCGTCTGTCTCAATGGAAAATCCTAAGGCTGGTACATTTTGGCAGCTTTCAGAGCTAGCAATGCCCCTTTCATTGGGCACTCAAAGCTCTAGAGTCACATCTGTTTGTGCTGGCGTGAGATTGGCACGCTGCTCCCGTGGATGAAAGCTGGAGCAGTGGTGCCAACCTGCTGGGAAAAGCATGGCTTTCAGGATTTTTCCCTTTCTTTCCTTTTGCTGCAAGGATTCTCATGCGGTGCCAAGGCGGCGTGAGAGGCGAGCGCCACAAGTTTTCTTTGGAGGATGAGGGAAATGGTTGGAAAGGAGGAGGAGGAGAAGGAGGGGGTGAGGAATGTGGTGGGGGAGAAAGGCATTGTGTGATGCCTCAGGTTTCAGCTTTTCTATTTTTCAGATTCTGTGCTGCTTTAGTGTGTGGGTCTGGGCTTCGTATTAGGGGATGGTGAGCTCTCTGCACAGAGCAGGGAGACAAAACAATTCCTGCTCCAGCTGGGGACCAAGGACAAATGATCCAAATCTCAGGCCCAAGAGCACAAACAATGGTGGACTGAAGAGAGAAAAACAAGAAGGATGGGACTTCATAAGCTAAAGCTATAGTTGGACAATTAACTCCAATATGTAAATGGACCAAAACTTATAGAAGTATGAGACCCTGTGACCAGTTGTCCATTTTTGTGGCCATTTTGGGTTGTGCTGCCCAAGGTGGATCTATTAAGGCCTCTTAATAAATCCCTGCTTTATTCTTTAGCTTAGTCTAGTCTCTGTTCTAAGTCAGCCTTCAGAAGGCACCAGTGTGGGAAAGCTGAACCTGTCACAGAGTTCTTTCTTTTTTAGTGCTGACAAAACAGGCTGGCAAATATCTGGACCAGGGAAGGCCATAGAAGGTTTGCCATTAACTTCTGCAGAGGCAGTGCCTGTGCCTGTGTGCCACATACCCCCCAGCTTTGGGTGGGAATGGGCCTGATTTAATCTTTAAAAATTGCTTCCTTTTCAGGTAAGGCAGATGAAGATTCTTCTCTCCAGACTGCTTGGAGAAGAGAAGGCTTGGAGAAGAGAAGTAAGGGGTGACCTTACTGCAGCCTTACCCTTCTTGAAGGGGGCCTATGTGAGAGGGGGAGAGGGACTTTGGACAAGAGTGTGGAGTGACAGAGCAAGGGGAAAGGCTTCAAACTGACAGAGGGCAGGGTTAGATGGGATATTGAGAAGGAATTCTTCCCTGTGAGGGTGGGGAGGCCCTGGCACAGGGTGCCCAAAGTGGCTGCCCCTGGATCCCTGGAAGTGCCCAAGACTGGGCTGGACGGGGCTTAGAGCAACCTGGGATAGTGGAAGGTGACCCTGCCCATGGCAGGGGGTGAAACTTGATGGACTTTAAGATCCCTTTCCAACCCAAACCATACTGGGGTTCTGGAACTCAAGGATCCCTGGGATTTTCTGACAGTCCAGGCTGGGTCAGACAGGGCTCTGAGCAACCTGGGACAGTGGAAGGTGTCCCTGCCAAGGGCAGAGGTTGAAACAAGAAGGTGCCTTTAGGTCCCTTCTAACACACCTGTTTGACCCAATTTAGACACTGATAAATCAGGGGTTGCAAAGCCAAACTTGCAGGCCCTTGGTGCCAGGAGAGCCCCCCAGTTCATGGTGAGTGCCTTGGTGCCTTTATCAGTGGACATAGAGAGCTAGAGGCCGCTCACTGTATCTCTGAGGAGTCTTTTGCAGCTCATGCTTAAAACAGTAACACTATTAGCAGTGGGAGATGACAGAAGAATAAAATAATTTTGGTTGGAAAAAACCCCTAAGATCATCAAATCCAGCTGTTCCCACAGCACTGCCAAGGCTACCACTAACCCATGTCCCCAAGTGCCACATCTACAAAGCTTCTAAGTCCCTCCAAGGATGGGGATCCACCACTGTCCTGAGCAGCCTGTGCTAGTGCTCGACAACCCTTTCTCTGAAGAATTTTCCTACTATCCAAACTAAACCTACCCTAGCACAGTTTGAGGCCATTTCCTCTTGTCCTCTCCCTTGTCCCCTGGGAGCAGAGCCTGAACCCCTCCTAGATGTCCCCTCCTGTCAGGGAGTTGTGCAGACCCAGAAGGTCCCCCCTGAGACTCCTTTTCTCCAGGATGAGCCCCCTTCCCAGCTCCCTCAGTTGTTCCTGGTGCTCCTGACCCTTCCTCAGCTCCACTGTCCTATTTACACTTCATTTTCAGGTCAGTTTGGATTAATGGGAATTCATGGTATGGTCCACGATTTGAGTCCTAAAATAGGGTTCATCCAGAAATACATGTGAGACCCAGGTCTCAAATATGATTCCCTGAACATCAAGTGGAAAGCAGGGCCAGGAAAACACTACTACAGCTTGGAACAGCAGGAAAATAGCACATGACTCACGAGGCCAGAACTCCAAGAGGCTTTCAGTGCCTTCATAAGGAAAGAATAAATAAAAGCAAAGGAAAAATAATTCAGAGTTGCAGCAGGACTGAGATTACAGCTTAACCTCATTCTTGTGCCTTGTAAAATATCTTAGAATAATTAAATCTGTTCCTTTTCTTTAATTAGCCTTGTGTCTCATTAGAGCAGTTCACTGCCATGTCTTTATTTACTTGATTTATATCTCTTCCACACCTTTGCCTTCCCTTCTTCACCTAATCTTAACATCTCTCTTTTCCTTCCCTTAAAGCTCTTTATTTTAGTGCTTTGATGTTATATTGGCTTCCCCTTGACATGTTTTGTTTAAAAGAAAAACAAAGACAGAAAATCTATACACAAAACAGAAGTCAACTACATCTTGACAAATCAAGCTTTTAAAAAGTCAGAAAAAGCAGATTTAGAGATGAAAGCTCATTCTTAACCCAGCTTCCTTCTTCAGAGACCTTAATATGATCTCTTTATGTAACTGTTTGCCAATTAATTCAAAATATAATGCAAGCTGCAATTTCGCTTAGAGACACGCATTCATTAGGGTTGGGGAAAGTATATAGTTTTCAGGCTTTGATTGATTTTTTAAATCTCATTGAGACGTACAGAACAAGACATCTTTTAAAGACATCAATTGTCCAAACAGCCACGGTTTATATCTACAAATTTACAAGAAACAGATGGTTTGCACATGGGTGGAAAACAGAGTTATCCTAGAAGAATGGTAGCAGCGTTTAATCTGAGAGTGATGACAAGTCCTGCTCAAGTTATGACCTACATTTGGAGAAAACAGCAGTTCACCATCACAGAGTTTGCTTTTCCCAACACACAGAGATCAGATTCCTGAACATGGAAGATCATAACCTGTAAAAGTTGCTCTGGACACTCATAGTTACCACTTCCACCCTCTGGAAGATGTCCTGGCATTGCACCTATGGCATGAGGACATGTGGCTTTACAGGCAGACAAATCCCTAAAACCAGCCCAAATTCTAATAGGAAAGTTTTGGGGTTTTTTCCCCCCACCCACCAATTTAGCTTGAGAAATACACATCTTGAGGAGACAGTGACTGCAGGGACAGAGGTTTCACAGCTTTCCTGATTTCACACCTAAACAGTGCTGCTACCCCAACGTTGTCCATCTGATCCTTGCTGGCATTCTCTGGGATACGAGGAAAGATAAGAAAAAGCTACAAGCTGTGGAATGTATTATTGAGGTTCACTGGCATGTGTTCCAGGTACCCAGGGTACTCATTAAACAGGAAAGGGTTTAACTGAGCTCAACAGGTTTAATTGTCAAGGATTCCTGAGTGGAATCAGGAGCCCAAACCTCAATGCCTTTCAGATCTCTCCACTTCTGACTTACTGAGAGTGATTTGCAGTCCCTGCCCTGCCTTGCCTCCAACTGCAGCACTGATACAGAACAATGATGCTGCAGCATTCAGCTGCAGCCCAAGATCTCATAAAAAATGGAGTCCCTGCCTAGAAAAAACTTGCAGACATCTAAGTCCTGGTATAAACGAAAGTATTCCCTTCATTTTCCCCATGTAAGTGAACTGAATCATCAAAACTCCTAGCCAGACATTTTGGGCACGTCAAGTAAGTGCATTAGTGTATAGAAAACTGAAGGTAAAATACATGCCTCTTTGAGCTTTATCACCTACAGGATTTGTTTGGAGACCACACCAGCTCAGCAGGCATAAAAACAACCTTCAGACCCTACCATGGTTCTGAAATACATGACAAATTATGTTAGAAAGGTACAATGATACTGCTTGTGACAGAGCTCTCTGGCAGGATTCAAACTCCTTGTGCCACCAGATCTCAGGTGACACAAGCCAGGTGGAAAAAGAAAATCTGAGCAGCAGATGGGTGAAAGAAGTGGATTGACCATGAGAGAGGGGCACAAAGCAAACAAAAAGGAGAAAAAGGAAAGCATGTGGCTGTTGGGTGAAGGGGTCAACAGCTGGCTCATGAGGTAGGAGAGCAGCACAGGGCAGCAGCACACACTGCAAGAGTATCAGGCACCAGATTATAATTTCAGGGTGCAGGAATCTGCTCTGAGCTTCCCACTCAATGCAGAAAAGTATCAGGGAGGTGATCTTAGCATAGGAATGATTGGATGCCAGAAAACAGCCTGTTTCATCACAGAGTGCCCTGTGCTGGCCCAAATCTGACACTGTTAGAGGCTCTGTGAAAATAAAAGAAAAAATTTTTAAAAATCAGCAAAAACAATAAAAAGATGACAATATAGATGGGTTCCTCAAGTGTCCCAAACAATCAGGATCCCAGCCCTGTCCTCTTTGCTCAGACAAAAGTACTGAAGGGAGGAATTTGCTCTGTGACAGAGCGTGCTGGAAGCATGCCCAGGCCCACCACGGCTCCATCCCAGTAGTTCAGCGTGGAGCCCCCGGTGCTATTCACAATCAAGAGAGTGAATTCTATAGCCCCCTGCTTCCCCCTGGCCTGCTGGCAGCCAAATTCCTACACTGGCCTTATGCAAATCCAGCCCAGCCCCCCTGCTCCCCACTCCTGAGCCCTGTGCAATATTTTATTGAGCTATTGTTTCTCCAGGACAGTACAGAAAACATCACGTATTTTTCTCTGCTGACAGTCTCAGGCCACAAAGGAAAATATCCCTGCCCTCACAGAGGAGGTCTGCAAGCACACAGCACGTGCAGCTCAAGCCACATCAAGGGAAATACAGGTTGGATATTAGGAAGAAGTTTTTTTACAGAAAGGGTGATAAAGTTCTGGAATGGCTTGCCCAGGGAGGTGGGGGAGTCACCATCCCTGGATGTCTTTAAAAAAAGACTGGATGTGCCACTCAGTTCCATGGTTTAGTTGAGGTGTTGGGGATGGGTTGTACTCAGTGATCTTGAAGGTATCTTCCAACCCAGTGATTCTGTGAATTCTTAGGCCCTGTTCCTGGTGCCACAGTCCCATGAGGTCTGGCACACCAGTCACCATCCAGGGCAGCCTGTTTGCACAGCTGGTGCTACCCCAGGCATTGTCCCAACAGTGGGATCCCCTTCCCAGCTGGATTCCCCAGCACCCAAGGGGGAAAACTTTGCACCCAACTCCATCCAGCCATGGGCCCATCGTGGTTTCCAGGCAACTGTGCTCCCTGCAGAGGGGTTCTGTCACTGGAGTTCAGACATTTCACGTGGGAAGGCCCTGCAGAGGGGTTCTGTCCCTGGGGTTCAGACATTTCACGTGGGAAGGCCCTGCAGAGGGGTCTGCACAGGCTGGATCTGTGGGCTGAGCCCAGTGGTGTGAGGGTCAGCAAGGCCCAGGGCTGGGTCCTGCCCATGGCCCACAACAACCCCATGGAGCGCTCCAGGCTGGGGGAAGAGTGGCTGAAAACTGCCTGGGGGAAAGACCCTGGGGGTGCTGGTGACTTCAGGTGAACGTGAGCCCAGGTGTGGCCAGATGGCCAAGAGGCCTGGAACAGTGTGTCCAGCAGGACAGGGCAGTGACCATTCCCTGTGCTGGGCCTGGCAAGGCCACACCTCCAAGCCTGGGGACAATTTTTTGCTTCTCACCACAAGAAAAATGCTGAGGGGATGTAGTGTGTCCAGAGAAGGGAATGGAGCTGGGGAAGAGACTGGAGCTGTGGGGGCTCAGTCTGGAGAAAAGGGGACTCAGGGGGGACCTTGTGGCTCTGCACAATTCCCTGACAGGAGGGGACAGCCAGGGGTGGGTACTGGGCTCTGCTCTGAACAGGGACAGGACAAGGTGAAATAGCTTCAAGTTGCACCAGAGGAGGTTTAAATTCAATGGTAAGAAAAATTTTTTCACCAAATTGTCCAGCCCTGGACAGGCTGCCCAGGGCAGTGATGGGATCCCCATCCCTGGAGGGACTAAAAAATTTTGTAGATTTTGTGGCACTTGGGGACACGGGTTAGTGATGGCTTGGCAGTGCTGGGTTAACAGTTGGATTCAATGACCTCAAAGGCCTTTTCCAGTCTAAATGAATAAATTATTCCCATGACATCAGACTTCTGGGATCCTCTGTCAGCTCCAGGAGCTGGCAAGTGTGGCCAAAGCCATCACAGAGCTGTGCCTGCCGAGGCAGTTCACTGGTCTAGCAACATTTTCTTTTCTCCCACATGACAAAATAAAAAGCAGGAGAGAATTATTTGTCAGCTCAATCCCTGTGTTAATCTAGTTGCAAGTATAATGTGATTTCCCTCCTGCCCCAGTAGTAGGTATTGCAACACCTTACATATGGATCATTTTAATCTAATATAATCTGGCTGGCTAGAAAGAAGGTTTCCCTCCACCACAGCTGCTTTTGATTAATACTAAACATACATGCAAAGCTTCAATCAGCAAGAGTGTGCATCTTAGCTGCTCTGTGTTTGGTAAATCAACAGTAAACCCAGAAAATGCAGAAGATGCTGCAAAGCTTTACATGCTTAAGTTATATCCAGCTTTTTTTGCCCCACAGATGTTTCCTCTCTTTGCCATTTCTAATGTATCATGATTTATTACTACTTTTCTTTAAGAAAAATTGATTTTAAAGCTGCTGATCATAGGAGATAGGAAGTGTCAGCTCACCTTTACAAAAAACAAACCCTGGGCAAATACTCATTAACTGTTTTGTCCTCTTCATTTTACATTCACTTTCTGCAAACTTCAGCAAGAGGAGAAGCATTTCTGCTGGAGCTGAGATCAAGCACATGTGTTATAATAAAAACACAAAGCCAATAAACGATAGCTTTTTTATCACTATTAAATACAAACATGTATTCTTATTTTACTATAATTATCAAACTAGGATTAATATAATCTTGTATATTGCTTCCCTTCATGGTGAATTAAATTATGTAAAAAGTCTCCCACCAGTATTCTTACCCAGCAAGAAACATTTTAATTGTAAATTTGCCTATTGGAGTCTTTAAATGACACACACACATGCATTAAAAAAGGCCACGACTATGGAAGCTGTGTATCCACTAATCTGTAAATAGACTCCCAGTCCAGGACTCATCTCTGAAATGTGGCATCAATTGCACAGGCTCCCATTTAGTTTTAGTTGAATAAAGCCATACTAGATACGCAAATAACATCAAACTTGCAGGATTAGAAAGGGGCACCTCATACTCTAAATCATGATTGTCAATCATCACCCAGGATTAAGGGATATAGTTTAAAAACCTAAAAGCAAGCACTTCCTTTTAACTTCTGCCTACTGAGCATTTTGGATTATCGCCCAGAAGCAGCATTACTTGAAACAAGGCTGCCTCCCTTCTGCCACCTCCGGGAAGTGCATCTCTGCCATCCCCTCACCTCTGCTTGGGGAAAAAAACCTCTCAGCAAAGCATGCAATTTAGATTTGAGATCTACTGCTGACTGTGATTATATTTATAACTCGCTTTTCACAGAAGAATGGGGGGTTATTTTTGGCTTAATAAATGCTTTCTGAACACAGTCCCCATCCTTACCACAAAGATGTAAGGCAGTTAAAAACCAGAGCAGCTGCTCTGTTCTTCCACAGAGCTGGCAGCCTCCCTGAACCACCGACTTCCTGGTGAAGGGTTTTGAGGGAATTACCTGGAATGCATTTCATTGTGCTCCTAAAAGCAGAGCAGCATCCCTTGGATAACTCACCTGTCCTCCAGCACGCTGGACAGTCACACTCAGCCTTCCAGCTCTGTCCCCTACCTCTCCCTCCATCACTTTTCCCACCTTCCCCTGGTTGAGCTACAAGTTGTGCCAAGTAAGAGTTGCCACTTGGAAAGTCTCTCCTTGGCTGTCAGAAAAGACCATGGGATAGGGAGATTTGGTCAACAAACATTAACATTGAGTGTGTCTGTGAGCTCAGTGAGCTGAGCTCAGGATTGGGACAGAAACCAGGAATAATTTATGGGAATAGTTAAGAGAAGTGGCTGCTGTTTGGGCCCTGACTCATAATTGATCACCTGATTTTCCAGGTTTGTGGTTTTCCTTATCTGATGTGAATTGAGGTCATTTTTGGGCTTTTGTTTGTCTCTGCCCAACAAGTGTGCTGCCAACTGATGTACCTGGACATGCAGGTTCTGTTGGAGAGCTGGACATGGATGAAGAAGAGAAAGGACACAAGGAATGGGGCAGAGAGGGAACCTGCACAAACAAGGACCTGTTTGCTCTGTGTGAAGGCATTTCCAGCCAGCATTCTGTGTTTCCATTCCTTTGGCTGCTACCAGAAACAACACACATCCCATCCTGTTCCATAAAAATAGGATTAAGTCATCTTGCACAGCTAATTGAAGCCTTTTTCAAAATCAGAATTTTTGGAACACCTTTATAACTGAGATGGTCACCAGAACCTGGGGACAAGGGTCATACCCTCACTGATGCAAATTCACAGCTGCACTGACTCCAACTTCACTTCCAAAATCTAAAGAAGTCAAAGATCTTGCCCCTAAGGTGCAGTTTATGGCTGCAAACTGATTAAAGAAAATATACACTGGTTCTTTAAGCAAGAAGGGGAAAAAACTCAGCTAAGGCTAATCTTATCAACATATAACCTTTTAATCAGATTATTGAAACAACATGTTAATTTATGAAAAGTTCAGCATTCTATTAAATTGCAAACAACCTAGTGAATTGCAACCCAACAGGCTGCTTCATTGAATTCATGCAGCCACTCCTGGCAAAGGCATTCCAAATTTGAACTTAATTAATATTCCTACTCCTGGTTTCCATAGTTTCTTTTTAAACATGAGTACCAGCAGAAACTGGCAGTAACTTTACCCATATTCTCAATAATAACCCCCCTCTGGCTGTCAATATGTATGAAAGGAAAAATTTTTTGCATACCCCAAACAGCCTGTCATTTTCCTGTCTTTTGTCAAAAATATGTTGGCAACTTTTTCCCCTCTTTTTTTGCTTACACAGCTTAAGATGCTTAACTGTTTCTCTGCTTGGGTTGTGAGTAAGGCACCTTCCCTCCTTGGAGCATTGACCTCAAATGACAGACACATTGTAAAAACCCTAAATTTTCACAGAGGTATGGGGCTTTCCTTGGAGAACCAAGAACATAAGTGGCTAAAATGCTTGGGGAAGTATTTAACATTTTCCATCCTTGCTTAGGAACTTAAAAAATTACTTGTCTCCATCATGGAATGAGAACTTATTACTCTAAATATGATTTAAGGCTATTTTTCTATTCCTATACAAGCTGAATGTCAGAAACACAGACCAAGAAAGCCTCACTCATCATGTGGACAGAAAGCAGAAGAGAAGCACAGCACTGAATCCCACCTGGCCATGGAAAAGGAGGAAAGAGACATTCCCAGCAGTGCCCTGCTTCCACAGGAACCTTTCCAGAGGGCAAAGCCCCTCTGCAGCTCCACAACACCTCCCTTTCTGCATGATGTGGTCCCCAAAATCATCTTCCACTGGTCACCATATGAACCCCTCGTTCATGGTATCCTTTGACTTTTAGGGAGTATTTTTTGTTGGTACAAGAGGAACATAAACACTATTTGGGAGGGTACCCAGAGAGCTCCCATGAAGAATTTCAGGCAAAAATTTGCATAGCAAATCCACCCTGAGCTCTGTGCTGCTGCAGGACACTGTAATAAAGATTAATCCCTCAAGCTTTGGGACCAGTGACTTCAGATTTATGACTTTGGAGTTCTGCACAGGAATAACCCTGGATTACTTTCCATGGGGAGCTCAGTGTCTCTGTTTCATCTGGCCAAGCAAACCCCAGTATCTCAGACAGTGCCTGACTGAACCTCTCTTAGAAGCAGAGTTGTCCAGCTGAGCTTTAAACCAGGTGAGATGTCAGTGATGGCACATAGAAAGTGACTTCACAATTCTCTAAATTAGGGACTAAGCCTAAAGCTTTCTCCTAAACTGAAACCAGTAGGCAAGCTCAGGATCTTGCCATGGATATATCCAAGCTGATTCTTCTCTCTAATTTACTGGGAGGGTGGTGAGGCCCTGGCACAGGTTGCTCAGGGAGGTTGTGGTTGCCCCAACCCTGGAAGAGTTCCAGGCCAGGTTGGACAGGGCTTGGAGCACCCTGGGATAGTGGAAGGTGTCCCTGCCCATGGCAGGGGGCTGGAACAAGATGGTCTTCAAGGTCCCTTCCAACACAAACCATTCTTGGTTTCTATTAATTTCTCAGGTTGGCACATAACTTCCATTTTAAACAAAAGTGGCCAAGGCATAGATTAAAAAAAGACAAATTTCTCCAATAAATTTTATGCAAAAAGTTCAATGCAAAGATCAGAAATACAAATCAGTGCATCACCAAAGGCAGGCTGCAGAGTGAGCTCAGCAGCAGTTTGTTGTTTATCCCATCTGTTGACCAGCTGAAATGTGTGAACTGGTGTCCAGTTAGAACATATGTTAATATACAGGAGATGTGCCAGATGTCTCACAAGGATCCACAGCACACACAGCCACTCATCCACCTGTGGGACAGCACAGAGGGTGCTCCAGAGGGATTTAAAGGAGTTCATAGAGTCATTTAGGATGGCAAAGACCTCTCAGATCACTGAGCAGAGGGAGGCACCTGTCTGGCATCATTCCCCAGGAAACCAGGCTTGATTTATTCTAGTGTTCAACACACTAAAAGTAATTAACACCCTCCCTGACAAAACAAGGTTTAGATGAACACAGCCAGTAAATCAGGTTCTGCAACTCTTTTGGGGCTGTTGAATGCAGTGTTCTTTACAACCTGAATTCACTGCTGATCCTGCTTTAAAATTGGGGGTGGGAGGACCAGGTGACTTCCTGAGGTGCCTTTCAATCTGAATTGTCCTGTGTCCATCCTACATCTGAGGGCAAGCAGCTCATTACAGCCATAGGTGAATCTTCCACCTGCAAAGGCTACACTAAAAAAAAAATCCATGTGAGCAAAGATTAAACTCCCAGATTCTAAACTGACACAGTGAGTCTACATCACACCCTCAGCAGGTACAGGAGCAGGCAATGATGCCAAAACCCAGCTAATCAAACACTAAACACAACAAGGCAACCTTGGGCTGGTCATGACACTTTTTTCATTCCATCAAGGCTGATGTCAACCACAATTTCCAGGATTCTGCAGGATAAGAAGCCTGCCTTCAGGGTACCACAGTACAAAAAGGTGATGTCTCATGCTGTCATTCCAAATTCTGCTGTTACACTGAGTTCAATCATCCAGGCTCTGCTAGCTGTTGCCTCCTGTGTTGCCAGACGGGGAAACTCAAAGCCACCTGCAAATCAGGAGGGGACAAGATGACAAGCAACTGTTTGACTGGTGAAGATCCTATTCTTGGAATAGTTCCTGCCTATCCTGCCAAAAATGCCTTGGCTGAGGAGTGTGTGGTGGCTTGGGAGTAGGGAGGAACAGAGGGGAGAGAGTGCTGAGGATCAGAACTGCCTCCAGGTAAGGTAGACCCAAGGCAGAGTTGAAAGAGAATGGCAGGTCAGATGGAAGCACCCTGGAAGAGATGGGCATCCAGGAGGATGTCCAGCCAAACCCAGGATTTTCTTCAGATAAAATTTCTTCAGATAAATTCAGATAAAATAATTTTCTTCAGAAGGAGATAAATAGTTTCTCCTTGATGTTGGTGTTGGCCTTCAGCCTTAGAGACTCTCCAACTCAGGGAACTGGTTTAAAAAAAAATAAACAGATTGGGAAGCCCAAGTGATCCTTTGATGGGGCAAAAAGATGTTTTGTGGTTCACAGTTCACAACACAGAGAAGGGCAAATAGGATGGCTGGAAATAACCTTCCATGCTGCACAGGGGAAAAAAAAATCTCTTAATTCTTCAGCTGCACTGGGAAGGGCAACAGACATCACTTCTGTTATGGCCTGATAAGCCTCAGCTAGAAATGGATCCTGGAAAAGAAAAGGGTGAAAGCAGTGAGGACATATGAGGGCAGGTCATAAGCAGAGCCCTGCAGGAAAGCAGCAGACATGAGGTGCACCCCAACACTCTGCCCGAGCAGCTCTGAAATACCAAAAAGCCTGAGAAACCACTCAGACCCAGCACTGCAGAACTCCACCTAGGAAGGGAAGTTCACCGTGGAAAAAGAACCAGGATAGAGAGTTGCAAGGAGAACAGGAGCAAGGCCATTGCCCCCAGAAGCCAGGGATGGAACAGATGGATGGCATCTGTAGATTGTCTAGGCTGCAGCACAGCTGAGGGAGCGGCGTCAGCGGCACGGGCAAACGGTCAGACAGCAGCTGCCACTCAGGCAGGCAGAGCACAGGGAGAGGGGCCTGTTCTGCTCTGCCAAGGACCAGCAGGTGTGCAGGGAGAGAGATGCCAAGCAGAAGGGAACCAAGCTAGAAGAAACCTCATTTTGTTTGAAGTTAGCCAGTGTCAGATTAAAGAAATCAAAGACTTGTTTAGAGTAAAGCGAGGAGAAATAGAGGAAGTGTTTTTCAGATTTCAGTCCAAGCCTTTTGTCCAGTTTAACCTCTTCCCTCTTACTCCTCCATTTGCTTGTTTTCTTCATCAGTCACAACAGAATGGCTCCTCCAGAAGAGGCTCATCCCTTGGCTTTGTGATCACCAAAGAGACCAAGATCAAAGCAATTCAGGAAGCAGTTTTCATGCCTGCATCCCCCAAACGTGCTCCTTCACAGAGCACTGCCATGGGAGATAAACCCCTGAGCAGTGCCACGGCAGCCAGAGGGGCTGTGCAGTTTTCCTAAAGACAATTCCTGCACACAGAAAGGAAGCATTTGCCTGCTATCAAATTCTCTGCTCTCCAGTCTCAGCAGGGAAGCAAAGTCCTCTCGAGGTTCTTCCTGTTAACAGGAAGATGAAATCCAATGACCCACACAAGCTGAATTCATTACAGATGGTTTTCAAGGGTCAAATTAACAAGTAGCTATGGCTTTCTTGGCCTCTACAAGTAGGTGAGGTTATCTTACTCATTAGGCATCTCATTTTAGCTGGTTTAAACGAGTGGCTTGCATCCCTTCAGAAGTGATGAAGCAACTGAGACTCTTCTAGGAAGCAAATCATCTGTCCTACTTTAGTTCCATGCCAGGATGAATCAGACTTTGAAACAGATCCCTCCTCTCTCAGTCCATGATACAGAGAGCCTGCACCACGAGCACAGTGCCCATTTAAACTCACAGAGTGGGAATTTGGTGATCAGTCCCCCATGATGTTACCATGCCTGGGGAGCTGCTCCACTTTTGCTTCTTTTGGCTCCAGTTCTGTCTTGCGTGGCACTGCAGAGTAGCTGTATTTTCTTCTGCAATCTTGTTCCATCACAGAACTGGCTCCATTCCATTTCCCCTTGGAATCCACATAGTTCAACATCCAAAAAATAACTACCCACTGAATTAAAACAAAAACTTTTAAAAAGTTGTCACTCTCCCATAGCTTCCTCAGCACATCTAGTTCTTTCTGGGTCTGTTTTGTACAGGGAATGCTCAAGAAGGAGCATTCCCTGTCTTTTTTGGCATGGAGCAATCTGTTTTGTACAGGGAATGCTCAAGAAGGAGCATTCCTTGTCTTTTTTGGCATGGAGCAATTTTCTGGCACTGACAATTAAAAGCAAGTACACTCCAACTCAAAGCTGGAGACAAGTGTAAGAGTGTGTGTGACAGCACAATTGACACTCATGCCATTTTTTTTTAAAATCAAGTTGACAGACTCGAAGGAATTTCTAAGAGCAGACATTTTCTGAGCCTGATTAGGACCTTAGTGAGTCCTGGAAATAAAACCCCTGAGAAGAGAGGATGAACTCTCTTCTTTAGCTGACATTACTGTTGATGTCTGCCCTCGCCATGGGACTGCACACTCGGCACTACCATTGAATCTTCATTTCCTGCCTTCTCTTTTTCAGCTTGGCCCCTCACATTGCTAAATGTGCCATTTTTCCATGAAACAAAGCAGAAAGCTGCCCACCTTCCTGTTTCTCACCTCACATGGTGGGTCTGAATGGAAAACACCAACATGGAGAGAATTACACGTTGTACAAAGAACGGCTCCATCTTTCTCAATGGAAACAAACCCCATTTTGGATCACACCACTGCTGCACAAGGAATTGTCCCTCCAGTGGCCTGATCTGAGGGGCCCTTCTGGAATAATGTCCTAGAGGGAAGCTGACAGCTCTTTTTTGCCCTCCCCCTCCTCCCTTCACACAACCAGCAGCATTATTTTTACAGGATTGTTGTTTGTAAAGACCAAGAAAAGCCATTTCCCTTAAAGCAAAGTGCCCCCACAGTGTAAAGGCTTCAAAGAGATCTTTGCCCATCATTGCAGGGACTACTACAACCTTGAATCTATGTGGTTTTGTTTCCCCAAAGTCACTTTAACACATTTTTCAATTTGCAGAAAAGGAGAGTCTTCTCTTGCTAACAAAAGCACCACCTTAGCACCCCTCTCATCAAAAAATTAAGTGCTATTAGCTAAAGACACTCTACTGTCTGCTCTGAGTTATACACCAGTCATGGTAGGTTTTAATTTGATTAGTGATTGGGCTAAAAGCAGCTAAATAAAAATTATAATGCCCAAGAGCCACTTAGACTTGTTCAGACTCCTTAAATACCAAATCCCTTCAGCAACATAACATTATCTTTATAGACAAAACTGAGTTTAAAAGTACAAATCTAATTGATCTCAAGTGCATTGGAATTACTATATTTAGGCATTGGATTATGTACTACAGAAAGCCTCATGCTATGCAGGCAACAAAACTAATTGTGGGAAGACAAAGGTATGTGTCTAACGTGCTTATGGACTTTTAAAAATTCATATTTCCATTGAAGCTGGCAAAATTACAGCTGCTCACACCAGCAGTGAAATTGGCACTGCGCCCTATATGTTGAACAAACATAAGCCAGCTATTTCTGGTCTCCTTCAGAAGACCTGGACTTCAAGCTCTGCCTCAAAATTACTATTTAAGGCTTTCACTGTTGCAGGAAGAAAAAAGTAAATAAAAAAGCACCAAGTTGACTCTCAACAGCTAAGCAAGACTTTTCTTCTCTTTAGTCTCGACTGGGGGCTCAGTTCACGCAGACATTTATGGCAGATGCTCTGACACTGAAGAAAGATGTCTTTCCACATTTAAAGAAGCTTTTCAAATGTAAGATGCTATTTCAGAATAAAGGAGGTGCCTAGACAAGAGGAAGGAGCAATCCATCCCTACAGCCACTTCTGAGATTGATAGATATCAGCATATATACAAAAAACACTCCCACACATACCAAAAAAAGGGTACACAATTGGAGAGATTCACTAGCCCAGCTGAACTTGTGTCTGGCTGGTCAGGAACATTCTTTTAAAGTCTTCAGATGGATGCAGGGATTCTGGCTGCTTTGAACTGCTGCTGCTTGCAATTTAGTTGCCTCCCTGCAGACAGATTTCCCCAGGAGGAAAAAAGCAGCAAAATCCATTTTCCCCCCAAAATACAACCCCAGATCTGCATGTTAGAACAATACAAACAAAATTGTCAACAAACACTGGCAGACAACACGATCCAAGATTACAGAATTATTTTAGTTGGAAGGGACTTTAAGTATCATCTCATTTCACTCCCTGCCATGGGCAGGAACACTTTCCACTATCCCAGGTTGCTCCAAGCCCCATCCAACCTGGCCTGGAACACTGCCAGGGATCCAGGGGCAGCCACAGCTTCTCTGGGCACCCTGTGCCAGGGCCTCAGCACCCTCACAGGGGTGAATTTCTTCCTAATATCAAACCTAATCCTGCCCTCTGACAGTTTAAGATATTCCTCTAAAACTTAGTGGCTCATTGCCATGTAGAATTTCCTGCTTATCCCAGAATGTCTCCTCTTGATCCTTCTTTATAAAAGGAGATGCATTCACTGGTTAAACACACTGACTTTACCCTCAGAGGCTTCAAAAAATGCATTAAGAAGGGAAAACAACAAACAATATAGCAGAAGACAAAATAGGTCTTAAAAATAGGAAAAAACCAAAACACCTGAGCTTCATATAATTCAGAAAATGCACAGAAGGAATCCAGCTATTACAAGGGGCTGGGCTGGGTCTTGGAAATCTTATTTCAAGCTTTTCCATAACAGGCTGGAGGGAGAAGGAAAGGATTTGGAAAAGAAATTCCATGGAAGAGCAAGAATCTTTCTAAGCTGAAAGGTGTTTTGTTTTTGGTTTTTTTTCTTAATGAAAAATTAAAACCACACATGCTGGGAAACAAAGTTAAGTTAAATCTAGCCCAGCTTTACACATTTTAACAATTCACTCTGCTGTCTGTAGAACACAGCAATATAAATATTGCTATCTCTGTTAAAATGAATTATTGACAATTTTAATACATGTTGCACAGTACATATTAATATAGAAAAATACATGTTATCAGCAGTGCAATGTTGACCATGTACTAATCCATTCCACCTGCTCAAATATTAGTGCAAATAATTATATATTTGTAATGCATCATTGCTGTCTAGTTTGAATCTCTGCCTCCAGAATAAATGTCTCTTCTCTGAAGTTGTTTGCTATTATGAGTAAAATGTTATATATTCATACTCAAATTGACTTTGGGTGGATAAGTAAAATGAGCAACCTTCAAAAATCCACTTTCCTAAGACTTAGCAAGTCATTTTAATGAATTGTTTACAGTAAAATGGATGTTATAAAAACGTTTCAAATGCAAGCTCGTGTTCACTAGCTTCTCCACAATGCTCAAACATCAGTTAAATATCAGTGGAGGGTTCACAATGACCATCTGCAACCCAGGTGAACCTGAACTTGTGTTTATCCCAACACCTGGAGCTTGGAATTGGTTCTGGACAAATCTTCTCTCCACAGTCTCTTTCTTTAGAAGCAAAGAGGTGAGGCTGAGCCCCTGACAGGACAACAGCTCCTGTCCCCAGCAGATTGATGGCCACATGGAAAAGCAGCTGCACATCCAAGAGACTGCCAGGGCTCCTTTGTGCCGGGATAAACCCTTGGGATGGGCTGGAAGGGGCCAGGGCAGTCCTGAGGACAGGACTGGGGGGGTCAGGTGAATCCGTTTCAAGGGAAGAGTGTGGTGCAAAGGGTCTCCTTTGGGGAGGAGAAACAGCCCCAAAACTTACAGAGCCCCACTGTGCACACAAAGGGGACAACTGAAAAGGGCCAACACCTCTTGGTTTGTTCTCTTCTCTGTCCTTGCTAAATCCAGGTCTGAGAACAACAAAGCACAGCGTGAGGGGCTTTCAGCAGCGGCCACTGCTGCTGCAATGCTGGGATCTGTAACCAGCACTTCTGCCTTCACACTCTGGATGCAGCAGCCTTGCAGATGATTTTGAGTTTCAGTGAGAGAGAGGAGGTTCAACACTTCAAGAAGAAAAATTTTAAAATATCAACTTTCAAAGAATGCTGCACATTGGAAGATCAGCAGAACAAGGCAGCACTGACAGCTGTGGCTCTCGAGATGGTCACACCTGCTCTATAATGACATCAGTGGATGTCATTATAGAACAACTCTGACCCCACAGGGAAAGTGGATATTAGGAAAGGGTTTTTCACTGAAGGGATGGCTGGCCAGGGCAGGCAGAGAATAAGGGGGCTGACCCCTCCCAGCTGGGACCAGGACAGGCAAGGCATGGCAAGGGTGGGAATCGCCACAGCCTGTGGCTCAGCCGTGTTCCAGCCTCAGCTCCAAGGTCTTCTCATTCCACAGAGATAAAACAGCAGTGCAGATGAGCAGGATTTGGGACTGCTACAAGCAAGCCTCAGATTTAGTTCCATCCCATATCAGGATGAACTGAAGTTACAAATAAATAAATTACTAAGAAAACTTCAATTGAGTATGAAAACAAGTAATTTTGATTTAAGCTGATCTCAAAGATACTCTTCAGAAATGGCTCAACTTTGCATTTCATGTTACTTTCCTGGCACATTAACTAAAGATTAAAGCTCAGATATCTGAGTATTCCCCCCATGGCTGGCCCCTTACATGAAGTTTCAATATAATGTACAGGTCAGGGGAAAAGAGATGGAAACAGAGACCTGCAGAGATGAGAGAATCTGGGGAAGAAAGAGGGATGAAGGGGAAGGGAGCTACACTTCTCCCACCAGGCTCCACCTGGATGAAGAAGCATCAGATAATATGTAAAGGTCTCCAAGAAGCCACACTGCAAAGTTAAAGATTTTTCCCTCTCTGGCAAAGTGGAACAGAAGGAAGGCATAGTGCAGTCCTGAGATCTGAAAGGAAAACAGGGCACAGGGACATAAAGCTAATAGAATAAAAGTAGAAACCAAGGTTTCCACACACACTGAGGGCTGTATTGACACAGGGCTGTGCCCCACACAAGAGAAAAGACAGGCAAACACAGCTGCTTCCCCACTGCAAGATAAGCAGAAGATGTGGTAGAGAAATCTCCTACCACCAAAAGAAATTAGAATGGAGGAGAAAAAAAGACAAGCAAAGCACTGAATGTAACTGGGCAGGAGATCTGCCTCCCTCCCCTCCTTAAAACAGGTGTAGAAACACCAGGAAAGGAAAAAAACCCAAAAGCCTACAGCATGTCAGCCTTGATGCAGAAGCAAAACAGAAATCTGTCTCCATTTACAGCTAGCATAGAGGAGGTGGTGGGAAGGAAATAATGCCCAAAAGCCAAAATCCAACAGAACATGAGGACAAAAAAGGTGCTCCTACCTTTCTGTTGTCCTCTAGAAGAGAGCTGGAGGCTGGCTTGTCCTCCCTGCTGCTCCTGGGACACGAAGGGCAAAGGGTAAGGGCTGCTACCTGCATTCAAAGTTAGACAAGCAATTGTTTAGATATCTGCTTCCTTTGTACAGAAAAAAAAAATCATAGCCTCAAAGTATGAGTGGCTCAACCCAAGTGCTAATCTGAATTAAGACAGTTATTGCCATGAAAACCTAATCCAAAGAGCCACCTCCTGCTCTGGAGCTTGTCATGACCTCCAGAACTGAGAATGTTTACTGCCATGCACATACAGGACTGACAAACCTGGAACTTTGTGTTTTGAAGGACAGGACAAGGTGTACCCAGCCCAGAAAGGGACTCAAGGGGCCTCACCCTCACCAAGGCACTTTGCAAGACACAAAATCTCCCACAGAAACAGAACAGTCAATTCAGGCAACACTCCATCACAACACCAAAGAATTAAAATGACTTTGTGAAGAGGAAAATAAAACCAAACCCCAAACCCAACCCAAGTTCTCTCCCCATAGCCAGGATAGCCTGAATTTCCCTCTACCCTCAAACCACTCACCTTCCTCCAGCTCACTGTGGTCTTCAAGAGAATCTCAAGCTCAGCTCTGGCCAATTCTCCTTCCCTCCACGGAGGCTGCACCTTGCTGATGCATTTCCACTCCTTGCAGACTCACACATCACCACCTGTCCTTCACAGCAGACACACACTGGGTTTGGATTCTCCTCCTGTAGAATCCATCTCTCCAGATGAATGAGCAGCTCCACAGCCAAGTATTTCAGCCAGCCCCTCTCCTCTGGAGCCTGATTTCATTTCAGGGTGGGACACAGCTGTGGAAATTCAATGCCAATCCTGCTTTTTCTCCCAGGTTAATGTGTGTTTCAGGTTTCCATCTTTCCTATTTTAACCTCATCCTTCACGTGCTTCTTCATTTAAATCTGCTCCTTCTCCATATCCTTATTTATTTCATGTCTTCTCTACTTCTTACCCTCTATTTCTCTATCTTATATTTCCCAGCACTGCTGTTTCCCCATTTTTTGCATTATTTGTGCAGGATTGTTACAAAATTCCTTCCTGCCCTCTGTGCACACGCAAGGAGAACAAAATAGCAAGTGACCTTGATAAATTACAGGACTTGAAAAAAACCCACAGCTTCTTTTCCAGCCTACAACAGTTTACTGCAAAGCCATTTTCACCAATTGTAGACAACATAATTACACACACACACACTCTCCCCCTCCCAGGTTTGGCTGCCAGCCTGATAAATAAATGCCTATGTTGTAGGAGGGAACATCAGACAGGCAATACTTTAACTCATTATATGAACAATAAATATGAACATTTATTCTGAAACACAAATAATATTTGTATTTTAGATACTATTTTATTGCATTCATAAGCCACTGGAAATATTTTTCTAAATTATATGCTGTAAGAGCTCTAAACTTAAAAATGTGTGAAAATTATAGCTCCCCCACCCCATCCCAATCCAACTTGTATTATAAAATAAACTTACTGACAATGCAGCCTTCTCCAGAAATAGAAACTTCCAGTGTGTGCATGGGGAGGTTTTTTTAAAGGAAGGAGAAAGCTCACACCAGTGATAAATTTGGTCAGAAAAATTACTTTTTTTTTTTTTTTTTTTTTTTTTTTTAATAGAAGGGCTTATACAATTGAGTATAAATATTTTCAAGGAACATGGAAATGAAATGAAAAAAGTATCTGGAAGGAATTCTTTTTATTGAGGAAGAGTTTACATATCTAAGTGTTCACCTACTTTTTGCTGCCTCCTGTTAACAGGCATAATGAAAATATTGCACTGAGCATATGCATGGAAAACACAGCTAACAAAGCAAGGAAAATGGTAAATACATTTCATACAACCTTAAAAAAATTCAAACAGTCATACAACAAATTCTGAAGCACTTCTGTGATCTGCAATCTCAAGATGATGTTCACTGTTCTGAAGTGTTAGCAAATTGACACTTTTTTTTTTTTTTTTGTAGAAAGATTTTGTATTGGTTCATAAAACCACAGCCTTAAAATTGTTGGCTTTCAGTTACAGAGGTAACAGAGAGGTATCATCTGAATTCACATCAGAGCTTTTGGAACAAAAATGGCAGCAGTACAAGCAGGTGCCTCCTCCAGTGTCCAAACCCCTCTGTGGCTTTGCCATGGCCAAGGAACAGAGCAGAGCAGCCCAGCAGAGCAGCCAGACTCCATGGATGCTGTGAGCCAGGCTGGCAACCATTCCCTTGTTTACTGACAGAATGCTCCCCTAAATCCAAAATGAAGCAGGAGAACCCCAGCTAAGCAAGAGAAGTTCCAACAAGTCCTGTCAATACTGACCCCACCTGGGAATTCATGAACAGAAGAGGAAAATGCCTTTGACCAGCCCATAAAGTGAATGGATAGAAATGCTGCTCTGGAGATGGGAGACAAAGAAGCTTCCATAATGTGCTGAGCCCACAGTAGAAGGAACGTGTTAGAAAGGATTTGCTCCACTGCAGTTCCAACCTGCTTTCCACAAGAGCCCACTCTGAAAAAAAAGGTCTATTTACAACAATTTCCAGCTGCTTGTGGAAAAGCCACCCCAGAGGTTTCAAACACCACTGCTGCTTCAGTTCACTGTGTGCACACTGTGGGTCCATGCCAGGAACTCCTGAATAAACCCTGGAGCACAACAGACAAAGAGTAGCCTCTGTCCAATATCAAAGTTATGATCAAAGTTATGAAGAGCAGCTTTCACACACTTCAACATTTTATATTGCTCAGGCACTGAGGATCAATTCTCTTCAGCACGAGAATTTGCCACTCTAGGTTTTTGCTGGAGCCATTCCTGCCACATAGCAAAAACTGGGCTACATTTTATCCTTTCACTTCGTTAGAATTTGAATTTATTTACATACAAAATAAGACAGGAGAAAAAGTTCTTTTACAGTAACCCAACAATGGGCACCTTCCCTTGCAATAAGGATGCCTTAGGCAAGGCAGCTGCATTTACTTCAGGAGCATATATAAAATTCAGTGTGCTGGTATCAAACAGAAACAATAATGTCAGATCATACAATGCCAGTACATTCCAGTGGGCCCTTGACTATTAGGTAAAAAAAAAAACAACAAAACAAAGCCAAAGAACCAAAAAAAAAAAAAAAAATCCAAAACTTGTCACCACTTTAGTTCTGTTCAGAATGCTACACAATGAATAAATTATGTCTTTCTGGGATAGTGTTTTACTCCTACATCTCAAAGAAATTCCAAGCTAATTAATTAGAGCAAGAAATTACATTGAGCAGGATAACGTTTTAAATGAAAGAAATGACTTAGAAACACCAATCAAAGATAATTTGATTATGATTAGCTGTGCTGAAGTCTAAGTCATTAAAATTGATGAAGAATGTTTTTACACTGGTCTATTCTATGTAATCCATTACCTACGCTATGCTCTGTAGTTCAAGTCTAACAAATGGTATCTGATAATTCAATATTGAAGGCTAAAATACTTTCAATGCACCATTTGCTCTCCTACACCAACATGTTTCCAATTAAAAAAAAGAAAAAATCAGTAGCAAGTAGATTTCTGAAATTCTTCACTGGGAGAACTTGAGCTAACATGAAACATCATCCAGATTTTTACCTGCTCGCCTTCTACATGGCCAGGTTTAAATATGGCTGCTGCTTTACCCTGAACAGTCACTGTCCCACAGAAGTTACACTCATGGTTGGTAAGAAATAATTCCCTGTGCTTTCTAACAACTGAGGCTGCCCAAAGGTGCAAGGTTTCCTGCCATGCTCTCAGCTGAAGTGGCGAGCCAGACGAGCAGACCTGTAGTCGACACGCAGCTGGACAAAGGAGTGAAGGATGTTCTTGTCCAGGTTAGCAAGTTGTTCTCCTGAGCAAACCTGCTTCAAATTGTCTGGGGCTACAACCAGGAGGTTGCAAAGTGCATGCAGGGTATCAAAGAGCTGTAAGACCAGCGCAATCTGCGGGCAAGGGAAACAAAGGAAAAAAACAGAAATAATTAGAGTTGCTTGAAGTCTTGTAACAGAATATCCATCTACATCTTCACAAGATGATGAGAGAGGGGATTTAACACCATCACTCCCTCCTCATGGACAGGCTCACCTTGAAGTCTTTGGCACACTTCCTGTACTCAGCCACGTCACAAATGGCCAGCATTCCTCCCATGCAGCTGTAGGAATATTGCTGTAGGTGTTCATAGATGAGGCGATGGAAGCGAACCCCGAGCTCCATCAACACCGTGTCCACGTTCTTGCCATCCATGGAGTTCCTGATCTTTTCCACCTGTTTCCTAACATACCCACACACTTTAACACAAGCCTAGATTAAAAAAATAAAAAGAAATAAGTAAGAATTAGGTAATCTACTTTCTCCCACATCGTAAGTTGAACATCAGTTACTAACTCTGATTAATCTCAATGATGTGTTGTAAAAGTTTATTCTCTAATTAATAATTTTCCACATTTCTTTTTATTTGCCACACAAAGATGCAAAAATGCAAGTAGAAAGATGGATGCAAGAAAATATTCAAATAAGTTATAGCCATATTAGTTCAGAACAGAACATTTCAATTCGGATTTTTAATTTAGTGATTCACCAAAGGGGTGTGTGATTAAAAACCTCTTGTGAGCCACAATCATAAATTCAAATTAACAGCCATACAGGGATTTTCACCCTTCCCACAGAGTACCACACTCTTTGTCCTACTGCTGCACTTCTCCCATTCCCACCTGGCTGCAGGCATTCAGGGAATGCCCTCACTTCTTCCCATGGAGTTTGTTCTCTACTCCTCCCTGCCTTTTCCCCTAATGTGAGCCACCCCAGCAGCCCTAGGCTGGGATTCAGACACACTCACTGGAGAGAGAACACTGCAGCAAAATGTTCATGCTGTACCTGTGATGCCATGTTCCTGCCATTCTGAAAGGAAAAAGCACACAGCAACTGGAGAGTACCTGATCATTGATCTTCTGAAACTGATAGCTTAAAGCTAATTATCAGCCAAAAGCCTTGTTCCAAATTTGGGCCCCTTGGGAAGGGAAAGAATGTGCCAGTTCCTCCAGCACCCACTGATTTGTGTCTGACACTAGATAAAAACTACTCATGTTCCTTTTCAGCTTGAGAAAATAGTCCACAACAGAGTTTGGAGGTGCTTGGTGCAAAATGGAAGTAAATTAGGTAAACACACAAGTTGTCTAATGGGAGTTTGGTAAGGAGCATCTTGTACCTAATAACAGTCATGGGCTGGGACTTTGGTTACTTACATTTGTATATTGAATCAAAACATTGTTTTCATCTTCTGGTTTGAAATCTGTCTTCTTTTGCTCTGCAGCCAAGATGTGCTTCATCTGTCCAATCATGCAATTCAGTGTCCTTTAAATTTACAAATACAGATTGGGTTTAGTAGGGAACTTTTTCATTTCCTTGACTTTTATATTTATATTTACTGACACAATTCTGGACAACACTAAGCAGCATAAAGCAATGAGGGAAAAACCCAGCATCTAACATTTTCCTATAGAGAAGATCTGCTTGGTTTTATGAAAACAGTTAGAAAAAGGAGCATCAGCCAAAAAAACCCCTCAAAACTCTTTCCTTCAAGTTCAGTGTCTTGGAGCAGAGCATGCAGCCTGCTGGCCTGCTGCTTTTAAAGGGAACACATGAATTGTGAGGTAATCCATTCAAATCCAGCTCTTCAGAGGAATTGGATAGCATCCTTCAGAGAGAATCAGAAGGAAGCATTCCAAGGAGTTTAGCAGAATTAGATCACATTGCATATTAGTCAGAAGCAAGCCTCAGAAAACACTTGGAAAATGAAGGAAGGGTGAAGGGGAAGAAGAAACTTCTTCCTTTGCCAGAGCTTGGTATTTCTCTTGCTCCCAGAAACCTAATGGAGTTTTACAGCATCAATTATTTCTCCTTTATAGGATTTATCTGTTCAGAACATTATCTAAGGTCAAGGCTCTGCTCTCCTTCAAGTCCAAAGCAAAGGTCAAACAGCAAAGCAGGCTACAGAGGCTGCAAACCTCTCCCAGTAGCCACCTTGGCCAGGAACATCCCCCCTGGCTCTGTTCTCTTCCCCTCCCCTTTCCTTCACCCCCCTCATCCCCCCAACCTTCCCAAAGAAAACTGTCAGGGACATTCCAGGCCTTGAAGGATTCAAGCTGGGGTGAGGTGGAGAAGAATACACGTATCCAGAGAGGGAAAAAGCTCCTTTTATTCCTATGCATAGAGTTCAGGCTTGTATTTCAGATTTACTTTGTTCCAAGACCACATACCAACAGAAATTTAAAGAAATAATATCTTGCATTCTCCTCAATTTCCATTTGGAATAAATACTCCCAGAAGGCTGTTTACACAAAATACATTCTGAGAGAAAACCAGTTGAACTAATTCTGTTTGGCTAATAAATCACTTTTACTGAGGTAGATAATTGCTGTGAATGGTTTTCAAGAAGCTGCACTTGGACTTTCCCAGATTGGATAAAGCTGACACCTTCAACGTTTTGAAAATTTGCATTATTTTTTAAACTCATTCCTTCAAGCAGGACAATCAATTCTCAACTGCATCAGTGGCACCACAAAGCAGCACGAAACAGCCCCACAAACACATTTTACATGCAATCTTCATCTCAAAACTAATCTCTCTTTATGTGCTGAAACACAATTTTTTTTCAATTCCTCACCCACAAACCTTTGAATGTACTGTCTTCTGACAAGAACTTGTTCTCCTAAGTCTTTAAGAAATTAATAATTTAACACAAACAGATACAAACCACTGTAATACTGATGACTGACCTGTATCTGTCTAGATCTAAGCTTATGGCCTCAGTGCTTCAAGTGCTTCCAACTTTGTGTTTAAACCTCTAAGGTCACCTGCAGCAGGAGCAGCTAAAATCTCAACTGCCACCTTACACCCCCTATTTCCACCTTCTCCTTGCAGAAAATAATACACTAAATCAGAAGTAGGCCATCACACAACAGCTCCATTTCCTAATATTAAGCTCGTTAGTTTATTATTTTCCTCTGCTGCAAAACAGCTGTGATTTTAATTTGCAATTTTTATAGCTATCCCCTCATTTTTATTCTGAGAAATAGAAAAAAGATTAAATGAGTCACAACCTCAAAGCAAGTCAATGTCAGAATCAAAATTATTCCAGGTCTCCAGACTTCCACGACTCGGTCTAATCCATAGCACTGCACAGATCCCAGCAAATCATTTAACCTATTTTTGTCAAACCTTGCTCCTAATGGAAATCCTGCAAGAGTGCTTAACCTATTTCAATCATCATTTCTTCCTCTTTCAAAGTAGAAAAACACCAGTTTGAGACAATAAGGTAACAGTGAATTATTGCACTCTTTCAGCATAAGCAAAATCCTTTAACATCTTTCCAGAAGCATTTTTGGGTCACAAAGCTGCCGTGGAAAACATGACTCTCTAACCACACAAAATCTAAATTTCCTGTGCACAATAATGTAAGTTTATATGTTTTAAAAAAAATTAAAATATCAATTTTGAGTTGAGGAATAATTCATGCTTAAAAGACCAGTTAACATATATCACAAAGGTGTGCTTTAAAAGATTAAGAGAAAGTTTTAATCTCTACTTGCCTATCAATGCCCATATCCAGCTTCACTTCCATTTGTTCTATGATATCCTTTTTCTTCTGAAGGCATTCAGATAATTTAGGAGAAGAACTGCAACAGTATAGAAGTTGTATGACAGTATTAAAACATCAAAACTAATTTGTCTGCTGGGTTTGCTGCTTCCAAGAGGATCTAGTGAAGATTTCCCACCCCAGCAGGAAAAGGGCACAGCCACAAACCCCCTTGAGTCCCATCTGGAATGCAGCAGCAAAATCTCCATGGAGCAAAATGTCTTTCCTTCCTATCAGTATTCCTGGAGCTCACCCTTCTCCCATTTGTTTCCAAAGGAACCAATTTGTTTAAACTTCCCTTCTTCCCCCTCCCACAATATCAAGTTGAACTACTCCAAGTATAAACTCTTCTTAATAGAGATAAGAAATGAAAAAAAAAAAAGCTTTCTTCACCAAAAGAAGGACGAGAGCAAATGTTAATCAAAACCAAGGTACCTGATCAATGGCATCAGATGATCATTGAACTGCTTGTCAAATAAATGGAAAATAGTATTGGCCTGGTGGACAACATCCAAGAAATAAAGATTTGCATTCTTTGAATCAGAAGAGGGAATGCCTAAAGCAAAGGAGGTTTCATTAGAATTGTAACAATATGCAGTTCTTATAATTAGCATGATGACTTTTTAAATATGCAGATTTTTTTCCATGAATGCCTAAATCACAGGCTTAGAGTTTCAAAAATTTACCACGGTGCCATATATAGAATTCTTCTCGTAGCTATATTGGTAACAAGCATAAGAAATACCTAACTGGTAACATTTCTGATGGCAAAATAGAGCAGTCAATTTAAAAACTACTTCAGAATGTGAGTCTGATGCTGTCTTACAAGACAGACAGATTTTACCAAGATTTTAATTTCCTTAAACAAGCACTTTCCTTATTTACTGTCACTCTAAGCACACAAATATACAAACAAGCACAGAATTCCTATAAACATTAAGATTTAATACAAAAATATCCTGTTATGACACAGAATACAGAGGTAGGGAATGCTGCTGTCCCAACTTCTGTGATAAAAATGTTTCTAAAGACAGAAGCACTTTCCATCTGTGCATCAATTCCCCAAATGAAAGTTACACTTTAGAAGCCATTAAATGTCAACCTCCAAACACACAAAACAGATTTAATTTAACCAACACATCCTGAACAAGGCCAATCAATAAGGCACAGCAAAGATCATCTGCACAGAAAGGCCAAGGAGATGAAATGCTCAGGAAATACTGTACTCACCAGCAAGGCCTGTTTCTAATGCATAATCGATGTGTTCAGTACATAAGAACTCTACAAGCATAGAAAAAATTCTGAAAGCATTCTTGGGTAAGTCAGAGGGATCAGAGAGCTTAAAAGAAAAAGAAAAAAAATGTCCTAAAGGTCAGTTCTACATAGATTTAAAAGTTTATTGGGTGTTGCATAAGGGATAAGCTTAAAATGTAACAAGTATTCCAGAATAATTGGAATTTTACTCAAAATGAAAAGTATCCATACAGAGAATTATTCAGGGACAGCCTATAATATCAATAAACCCTTCAGCATTTACAAGTAAACTGAAGCTGCCACAGGATGCTACAACGAGCAAAAGCATTAACAGTTTCTAATAATAATAATAATAAAAGAAGATTAATTAATTATTAGTCCTTACAACAGTTTTCCAGATGCAGTTTCAGGAACTGCCTAACCTGCATGCCACTGGATGCTGGGAAAATGCATACAGAAGAGATTACTCTATGCATACCCTGTATTTTTTTTCTTTTACCACTCTCCTGGCACTGGCCACAGTGAGAAGCAGGACACTGGGTCAGCTGGAGCTCCAGTTTGTTCTTTTAGTACTGGAGCAACAATAATGCAGCTGAACCTGGGCTACATTTAGCACAGTTCAGCTGGAGTCAATGGAGCATGAACACTTTTATTAAGTGCAGCAATGCCCACATTTACACTCAGCATCTGGACTTTGATGAGCTGTAAGCAACATGGGATTTTGGACAGCAACCTGTCAGTAAATCCCTTTTCTAAAGAAAAACGTGACAGGGCTTTTGTACCTAGGAAATACAGCTTTGGTTCCTAAGGAATTAGGGGAAGACTTTTATAAAGCTTCAAGGAAGATTACTACTGCAACTGCAGGTAATTTACACAACACTCACAAATATTTCTGCTGTATTTCCCCCAAAAAAACTCAAAACCCCAACAACAGAGATTCCCAAACAGAGAAATGTTTCAATATATGGCTACATCAAAATTACCAATTTATTTTCCCTAAAGCAGTCACAGCTGGCAGAATCCTGCACACATCTGCTGTGTGACATAAATACCACAATTAGTTAGCCAGGGACTAACTTATCTTTTGCACAGTGAGTTGCCTTGACCAGAAACCCCTAAATTTTAAAACCCTACTTCTGGAAATCTCCTTACGTGCCAAGATCCATTGGGGTTTACACTCAAACACAATTCTTCTAAAATAATTTATATTAAATCTGATCCCAACAGAAAGGCAGAAACAAAAGGTTGTGCACATGTGGAAAAAAACAGTTTATATCATGAATTTAACAACTGCTTCTAGCAACTAGGATATTGAGGAAAATAATGATCCACCTGCTTGTCTTACAGGCTCTGATTCTCACCCTGAGGAAGGTGGTGACCCCAAGGGTGTGCAGGTAACAGCCCTGTGTCTGTGCCCTGGTCTTTGGCCCCACTCACTTTATAAAATATTAAAACATCTAAATATCTGAAGTTCTTTTGCCCTAAGCTCACTGAGAATGTTAAAGGAATTTAAATTTCCTAGAAATCAGTGTGTTTAGCTAATTAAAAAAAATCACATTTAAGTCTGCAATTAAATTTCAAGGGTTTTCATTTACACCAAGTACTAGACAAATATGATTGACAGGCAGTAAAACCAGCCATTTAATCAGAAGTAAAATACATTTTTCATGTTAGACTGAAGCATTTAAAGAACTGTAGAGGGTTACTGAGGTAAATAATGTTTAATACTATTCTTCTCAGCATTTTATTGGTGATCATTCACTAATGTAAGAAGAAATTACACTCGAGGCAGGAAAACAACTGTTGAACTATTCAGCATATTTTCAAAGCAGGAAAGAAAACCACACTAAAGGTTTCTCAGGTTTTGGGTCTAATTTAGTAAGAAAAGCAATGCAGCCAGTAGGATAAACTATCCCCACTTCTTCAAAACCAGACACCATTAATCCTCACAAATTACAGCTAGATCCACATGGACTAACAAACCCTCAGCCTCCACTTCCATGTGGCTCCATTTCCATGAAAAACACAAGAGACAATTTGAAATGTCCTTTCCTCTCCCTATCATACCTCAAACAAAAACTTAAGCTCAAGAGTTAATCCCACACACAAAATGATACCACTAAGGGAGGTCACAGGAAGCAAACTTACCCTATGACATCTTTCAAAAGCTTGCTTGGTTTCTTGCAAAAGGTTAACCACCACTTCTTGTGACAGGAAAGTTTCCCCATGTGTGTCAATGCTTGGCCCCAGGGGTAAGTTTGTTCGTTGTCTTAGTCTCTCTTTGAGGTCTTGAATACTGGAACAAAGACAGACCCCAAGAAGATTTCACCAGGTAGAAATTTTGGCACTCAAACTCAAGAACAATTTAGGATCTTTTAGTTGTTAACTCAAAAAACAGGACCCAAGACACAGTTTAGGATGTGCAAGCATTAAGACAAGTCTTGCAAGCTTTAAAAACAAAAATTGGCAGTAAATGCAAAACTACCACCTCTGATTCCATGGTCAACTGTGTTCTGGAATGGCACATTCACACATGGGAGCAGCTATTCCCCTTGTGGGATGAGTGATTTCACTGGAATCCTACAGCACTTCTGCTCTGTGGACAGATTTAGCCTCCATCTACTCTGTCACACTGCACTTTCCACACACTAATGAGAGCTTCCTATCTCATCCACACCCACAAATCCTCTCATCCTCATCCATTATCTCAGCAGTTCTTTATTTAGTCAAGCATGCTTCGACACATTTCCATGCATAAAACAACCCATACAGTTACGCACTACAATAAATTTAATTTTCCCCAAGAAAATTAAATTTTCATCTTTGCTTGTTTTTTAATTACTTCACTGCTGCTTTTTCCATATCATTCCTCATTCCTGACACACTGAACCCAGCAGCTCTTTGAAAGGTGCAGGAGCCTTAGCACCTCTGCTTAGCACAAATTTTAATACTTCCTAGCCCACTTCTCACTACTCCTTCATTAGTTTTTCTACCCTGAGGATAATGAAGTCTTGTTTTACCTTTCTCTAAGTCCATTGCATCTTCTGGGCTCACTAAGAGCTTTCTCACTGACATTGCTATGGTCTTTTCCCCTTCCTAGGTCTTGGGAGGGGACCACAAGACCTGGGCAGGTGAAAAAAAATGTATGCTTTTAGATACACACATATACATGCTTTAGGTACCTTAGTTTTGCTTCAGTCCTTTTGTGGATCTGGATCCTAAGTTGAAACATAGGTTTAACTGGTATTTTTCATTTCCAGTATGTACAAATACCATGCACTGAGTACATTTCACATGTACTGAGAGCAACACACTTTTGAGCAGAACATAAAGTGAAAGCAAATTATAAAAAGCTGTAGGTCTTTGGCAGTTCATCACTGTGCATCTGACATGGCAAATACAGCCTTTCTCCCCTCACCACCTCCCTTCCACTTCAGAATCATGGAACTTCCCAAAAGGAACTTACCCTCCAGTGCCAATGGACCTCTTCTGGTGGTTTTTGGAATCATAATAGCGCTGCAGAATCATAGCACTCCTACTTTTCAAATAGCCAATTTCCACCTCAATGTAATTCTCCAAGTAGGAAATGAAAATGGCCTTGATAAGCTTAGACAAGAAAGTCTGCTTATCAGTACCCAAGTTAAATTCCATCAATTTGCTTGACAGATTAGTGGTTCTTTATGCAAAAGAAACAAAGAAGGGAAGGGGAGGAAAAGGTTGAATGTGGATGAATTACAGCATTACACATTTGTAAAGTACACAGCACAACAGAACCCTGATGGTGATTAAGACTTGGAGCAGTTTTGCATTTAAGTAAAGAATTTCACATAATTCATGTTTAATTACACACAGCACCACTGCAATCAAGTTGCCAGTGAGATGGGGAGGACTGGCTTTTGCACAGTTTTAAAATTACTCTTGAAGATCACAATAACACCCATTGAAAATAATAATGGCCATTTTAAATTTTCCTTAGGAAACCCATCATTTTAGAGGTTAATAGACATTAAAAAAAAATTCAGCTTTTATGAGAAGTTTGCATTTTTGGCTTCTTTTTCTTGACAATAAATCTGTTTATTTGCCAATAGCTTCCAATAATTTCATCATTGATATATAAATACCTTGTATATAGATCATAGAGGTTTTTAAGATACTGTTCTGCATCTGATTTCCTGTGTTCTTCCAGCTGGTCCTTCACATAACTCTGCAAAATTTGGTAGATCCGTTAGAAGATCAACTGACAACCACAGGTCATACTCACTACTTCCTAGATTATATGGAATTTCCTGAAAAGATCTTACTTAAAGGAAATTCATCTCCTCTTTGGTTTTAAATATCTAAATTTACACTTCCTGTATTATCCACAGAGGGGGTTAAACGCACTTGCAGAAGAAAGTGATTTAATAATACAAAATATTAATGTGTGAAGCAAAGACAAAAGACAGATGGCTTTGAAAATATGTCTGACCAACTAACACAAAATCCCCTCCTCACTTTAAGAATCAAAAGCACCAGAGGCCTCAGGGCATTTCTGCAGTTGACAAGGCAAAGGAGATGGTTACATATTTGCTTATCATAATACATACACAAAGCAGATACAAGCTTAGAGCCTTCTTATCATTGAATATTTGGACAAAAGTATTATTTACCATAAAATACTAATTCAAAACTGACACACAAAATTGGGGTTGAAACACAAGCTCAGTCTCTACAGTATGAGAACAACATCTACAGGGAAACTGCTTTTTACAAGGAAAGTCATGCTGTTGACTTTAAGATCTTAAGTGGGTGTATTTGCAGGATGCAAAACTTAGTATTTTCAATTACTCTAGATTTTCATAAATATTGCACAAGCTGCAAGACAGTATTCACAACATAAATGATTTTCACTTATTCAATGCTAACCTCACACACGACACCCAAATCCAAGAATGAGTAAATTAAAGATATGAAATGTGGAAGTTCTTTTCTTGACATGTTCTTGGTAGGGGGCATAGAGAAGAAATCAAACTCATATATGATATCTCATGAATTACCCAACAAACACAGCAATTCCCTAATAATTTTACATATTGAGTTTGAGTATTTGCTCTGTATTCAGAGCACAAGGAGATTTATTTGATATGGGCTTGATTGTCTGTTCTAATTTTTACAGAGCAATGAGTTGATTCTATACCCTTATACAAAGATTACAAATACTGTAAATTCTCATTAATTGTTATTACTAATTTATTTTTTTTTTAATTAAGAGGTTCCTCAATGAAGTTCAACGTGTTAAAATTTGGAATACCTGAAGTTTAACTTCAAAAATATTTTGAATGAGTTTGGCTAGCACGGTCTCTGGATTGCTAAAGATTTCTCCAACTTGCTTATTCACTCTCTGGCAGAGAATGGCTGCATCTTCAAAGACATCATTCCTCAGGAATGCACCCTAGGGATTGAGAAGCACATTTTAGAATATATTTACAACAACCTATAGGACTAAATAAATCAGTAATGTAATGTAAATAAAGAAATGATGCAAAACAAACTGCATTACCTCTTGACACTGTTTTATGTACACATCAACACAGTGGGAATAGCCCTGTGGAAGGAGCAAAACAACTTAGTGTTAGAGCAGGGTGTTCATGCTTTCAGTACAAAATGAAATCAAGGAAATACAATGCTTGTGAAAAAGTTACTTAAAAAGAAAAACCAAACCAAATTCAATCAAAGCACAGACTTTTCCAAACCCATTTTTCTTACATATCTAACATAACTCCACTTACCACCTCTCTACATGGATCTATACCTCAAGTTTCAACATTCTTTCTCAAGCATGAAAGTCAGGTCACAGCCATGCAAGAAGAGATTATCTTAGAAAGTTCTCCACTGATGCTGCCCCCAATCCCCCTCATCTGCCTCCTTTATTCCCCTGCACTTGATTTCAGATTGAACACCTCAGTCCTGAAGAGACACATTATCTGACATGAGGGTTGTGCCCACACAAATACATTCACTCAAAACAGGCACTTATTGTAGCCTGGGTTATTCACATATTTAAATTAAGCCCCTCAGCTTTTACCTTAAAGTGAAGCAAAACTGCTGCTACTTCTCTCATTCTGGAGATTTCTCCTCTGCGCTGAGCACTGGTAAACTCTTGAATTAACTGGCACTCTAAATCGTGGTACTTACCTGGAGAGGAAAGGGGATAACAACAAAAACCCATCAGGCTACGTAATTCAGGCAAAAACTGTAATACTGACAGCATTGCTTACTTCTTTAATCATCTTTAACAATTCAAATACAGCAATATGGATTGAACTGGATAGATAACTTACTTGCTATCTTTGATTTTACTTCAGAAAACCTGTTAACAACAAAAAAAAAATAGCATGATTAAATTCAAATCCACATCACATGAGCAATCACAGGCATCCAGGATCATGAACAGCAGGCACTCTGCTTAAAAATGAAAACATGCAGCACAAAGACGACAGAAAAGTTCCCGCTTTATATCCCTAAAAACCTACAAGCATCTAATTCAAATCTAGCATTAAGTCAGCAAAGCAAAATTATCCCATTAAAAGTCTGTTAAGCAGTTTAGGATGTGTATGTAAAGATGATCCTACAACATGAGTGCGTGAACACAAATTTGAGAATAGAGGAGAGAGAAATAAGCACACAATCCAGCTCAAAAGCTCCATGAATCACTAAGCACAGCACCAAAAGGGGAGACAAGGGAAGCATCAAAAAATCATAGCTGTGCAAAGATTTACTTTCTTAAAAAGATGTTCAGATAGATTTTTACCTGTCAAAAGGCAGTTCCTGTGCAATCAAATGCAGTTTCTGAATAATATCAGCTGCCTCTTTAATCTGGTGAGAGGAAAACATGACAGAGTCATTAAAGAAGTCTGATTTGGGCTGCTCCTTTCCTCCCCCTGCACTGTCCAATTTTCATACACAAAGTTCCTATCTCTAAAGCTGGTTGAGTTGACATACCCGTGGAAGAGATCAACCTCTTCAAGTTCCCATATGTACTTTTAAGATGCTTAAGGTATTTTTCTTTAACATAAAGTAATATAGGTCAAAATATGATGAAAAGTCACATTACATGCTCCCATTGGGGATGTCTGTGGAGGTGTGTGAGCTGTCTGGACAAACAGCTCATACCAAAAAAAAAGCCATGACTGTGCTTGGCATGGAGAGGGGAGAAAGGGGAAAAGGGGATCAAAACAGAGCATTCTCCCAAAGAAAGAGAAATGTAAGATGTATTAGAAAAAATAAACTAAATTAGAAATCTAAAATTCTAAAAAATAGAAATCTAGAAAAAATTTTAGAAAATTAAAAAAATAAAATAAATTAGAAATTATAAACTCTGAGGTACAAAGCAAAAATCAAGATGGCAGTCAGGTCATTACACAGCTACAAAATATGAATAGCTGCATGAATACAAAAGTTAAGAAATAGATAACACAGCATGCAAATCTGTGCTCTGCTCTGGGCAGCAGAACCTTTTATCAATTATTCTTCCACCATCAGTCAGCACAGGACACACATCTAAGTGGTGCTTAGGGACTGCTTCTTTAGGCTGGATAAAATGATGGAAAACACAAATTTCCAAGTGTGGGGAAGGCAGCTGCTTGCAACTGAACTTGAGTGGATTTAAGCAGTGCTGACTGGGCCAAACCTGAGCACATCTGATCAGGAGCAGCTGAGGGAGCTGGGAAAGGGCTCAGCCTGGAGAAAAGGAGGCTCAGGAGGGACCTTCTCACTCTCCACAACTCCTGACAGGAGGGGACAGCCAGGGGGCCCAGGCTCTGCTCCCAGGGAACAGGGACAGGACAAGAGGAAACAGCCTCAAGTTGTCCCATGGGAGGTTTAGAATCACATTAGAAAAGAAATCTTCATGGAAGGGGGTGTCACTGGCACAGCTGCCCAGGGCAGTGGTGGAGTGCCCATCCCTGAGGGATTTCAAAGCCATGTGGATGTGGCACTTGGGGACAGGGGTTAGTGGTGGCCTTGGCAGCACTGGGGAAAAGGTTGGGCTCGAGGGTCTCAGAGGTCTTTTGCAACCTGAATTATTTGATGACTAAAAGCTTTATAAGCTGACACAATGGAGAACATGGAGAATTTACAGTTTATCTTGTTCTTCCAATTAGTGATGATCCAGGGAACTGAAGGGAGAGGGAAGGAAGTACTGAAATCCTATTCTGCCACCACTTAGAGCAGGCTGGATTAAAACTTTTCAAGAATAGAAGCAGACACACAGGTAAGAATAGAGAGCACAGGCATCACACCAGGCTGGTTGTTCAGCAAAAATAGGGGCACTCAAAGTGTATCCATTCTGACTATTAAGAGCAGCTTATGTTTTGAAATGTCAGCTTACAATAGCCTCTTAAGGCAGAAGCTGCTACACTCCTCAAATAAATCCAGTGAAAGAGCAGTTATTTCTATTAGCTTGCAGCAACATTAATACCTAACAACTGGGGTCTATACAATTGTCTATATATTAGCAGTTATTCACCAAAGCTACACATCAAAACAAACAGAAAAAAACAACCAAGAAATCCCACAAACACAACATTTTCTTTGTTTCCTCTTCACACAATAGCTGTTAACTAACTTAGATTTTATTGAATTCAGAACTTTTTCTATGCACAAGAGAAGCCATGACAAATCAATTCTCCACAGTTTCTGCTTAAACCCGGACATCTTTAATTTTTAATTGAATCAGGCTTCTGTAAACCATTAAAACCAAAATAAATATCGATTTTGTAAAGTACAACTTAAGGGTTATAATGTATCTGGGGAAAAAACAGCTGAAAAATCATGGAGAAATAATGGCAAGGGAGAATTTTAACACAAAACATGCACAAGTGAAAAGGCATAATGAAATTAAGTACAGAACATAACCAGAGAAATGGACATAAGAATAATAGTAAACATATTAAGCAGGGCGATGTTATTGCACGATAAACAAGTGAGCTGCTGATCATTTTGATAGTTTAATTGTGCTGAATGGAGTGATTTGCTCACTTCAAGAATCTTCAGTACAGGAGAAAGAGTGGTTAGCTAGCAGCACAAGGGAAATTAGAAGGATTCAGAGGGTGAAGGCACAATGCACAGAAAGGGACAAACCAGCAAGGAAAACCTTCACAGAGGGAAGTCAGAAATTGCTCAGTATGGCTGGGGGAAAGTGGGAAGCAACAAATGGAGTGTAGGGAAAGAAAGGAGTCCAACAGATTTTAAGAACAGACACTACTGAGAAAAGTATCAATTAGAACATAACTGTACTATATTCTTTTTTGTGCCTCTCCTTTCACAGTGTCCCCTCAATGTCTCAAAGAAAAGTCCACACTTGTGAGGGCTAGCAGAGCACAAAAAATCATACCATCCTCTAAAACATTATCTAAAACCCCCATCAGTTTGAAGATCAGAAGATACTGACAAAGCACTAAGGTTCCACATTTAAGGATATTTGTTACCATCTCATACTTTAGAAGTATTTTTAGTACAAAGATGCATTAAGATGTAACAGCTCCTGTCTGGGCAGGCTCTTTTACAAACACTTCTTCAAGTTATTGTTTAAACCAGGAGGCAAAAAGTTCAAGAATCCACTGGCTGAAATTAGCTCAGTAAGATAACTTGTATCCAGAAATTCTTGTTTGTGTTCCCACACCCTTCCCCTGCAGACTGGCACAAGACTTAAGGCCTTTACATTTGTCTTCCTCCAGATTTGATGAGTATCTTATTATTCTTTGGGGTGTACAGAGATTCATTTGTTTACAAGTTTCCAGGTTCACCCTATTTATCCATCAAATTTTTCTGGTTCTCCAACAGGATGTATCATGAAACTTTAATTTACAAATAAAGTGAAAATGGAATTCTTTGAGCCTCTTGGGCAGACAACACATCATTCTCTAACTTATGTTTTGTTATTCACCATTCTGCCATTAAATATTTGTAAAATGCATGTTGTAGTACTCCTTAAGAAAAAAGAAAAGAAAAATTTATGCAGCTCTGGGAAAGGCTGTCCATAGAAGAACTTCCCTTATGCTGAAACCTTTCTTTCTGTTTCCCTTGGAAATCAGGGAAGTTTTTCTCTGCTCTCTCTTGAATTAGGGCAAGCTATCAACTCGTAATTACCACATATCCACAGACCATGAATCAAAAGGCACTGTGCAAGTGACTCCTTGGGAATACAACTATATAAAATGATTAGCTTTTCATTTCCCTGAGAGACACCTCCAGCTCAGTGGGGAAGGGGTGACTATTAACCTGTTCTCAGGTCTTCCATGAGCTGCATTTCAAGCACATATTTTTTTGCTGAATGTGCAAATCAAGTGTTTGCTGTTTCCACATATTATAATTTTTTTCCTGACTCCAACCATACCACTGCACAGAATTTAAGGAGGGAAGGAAGATTCTTCAGGATACACCACATTAAAAAATAACCCAACAAACCCAAACCAACAACTTTACTTAAACTGCATTGGGAAATCCAATGTGTCCTTTTGCTTAGGTCTGAATTATTTTCCTTCAGTTTATTTCTGTTTGTCACACCACTCAGATTGTATTTGCTTCATGAACGTACTCTTGAAGCACAAGAAAAACAAAATGCTTGAACATTTCTTTGAAGTTTTCCTGCCTGGTTTCTCTAAATTCCAAGGGTGGAGACATAACCACAGGACTATACAAAGCCCAAAGGCATGCTGTGACAAAAAGGTATCCAAGGCCAGTGGACTGACCCAACAGAGCAAAGTTGCACAAAGAAGTTGCATTCAGAAATGTTCTGCTTTACAGGATGGATCTGAGGCAAGGGGTTCAAAGGAAAGAGGCAGATATTGTATTGCACTCCAAAGTTGCCCTCCCAGCGTTTCCCAAATCTCCGATAATTTCATAAAATGAAAAATGCCAACATTGCCACATTAAGCATCACTGAATACAAATGCTTTATCAGCAATCTGCAGCCCAGTGTTGTTAATTTACATTTCAGAACAATGACACTTTAACAAGTCAGTCACTCGGTGGTTTGAAGTCTGACCATGGTAAGTCATGGTAGCAGCTTGTAATTAGGGCAGTCCCGCTTATTGCTTTGAACTGCTTTCATCCCGCTGACAGCTCTTACCTTTTCAGAGTTTGTAAAAACATCAGACTTCAGCTCTCCATCCAGAAACTCATTAAAGTATTTCATCAGCTTCTGAGCCTCCACAGCCCGTTGCCGTGGCGTGTTTACCCCCTCCAGCTGGTCGCCAAGGTGACAGACCTTGGTTGCTACATAGCTGATGTGCTCATCCAGTTCTTGGAAATGTTGGAAGGCAACCTGGAGAACACAGACACTAAACTCGTGATTTCCATTTCATGCACTTCAGGAAAGACAAGATTTCTTTCAGGAAGAAGTCCAGTGAATGCAGGTGCTGCATCTCAGAGCTGCTAATTAATTAATTACACACAACCCAGATAAAGCTTAGAGTCTTCCTTTAAATTATTGTGAAGGCTCCCCACTTTCAGCATTGCTAGCACTCCTTAAGGGAACATGCAGATAAGGCTCCTTTGACAGGAGAAATTGCCATCAAACCCTCTTTATTCTTATCTCAAACAGCAACACCCTGTACCAAGAGAAGTTAAAGGAGCAAAGGATGCTTTGAAAACTTGCACAGCTTCCCACTGACTCTACCCCTTGGATTTACCTGGTTGCTTTTCTGCAGCTCTTGTACTTTCTTGGCAAATTCCTTTGCTTCCTTCTGGCACTGTTGTTCTAGTTTCTCCACCTTCCTCTGAATCCTTTCATCCATTACCTGTAATTCTTGGATATGATTTACAAATTCTTCCAATAATCTGATTTAGAATAAAATACAGGAAAACAGACTTTAGTTTGAAAGACACTGTCTTCTGAAGAGTTTAAAACACCTCACAAAAAAGCAACTTGCATACAAGGCTGATCTAACCATGTCCAACTTAGAAATGTTTCTACATTGTAGATTTAAATATATAAATAAATTTAAATTTTAAATTTAAATCTTTTTTTTTAAATAGTAGTATTATTATATACAACATTAAATATCTTAGAAAAATTCTGTTTCTAAAATTTTGTTTTAAATGACATCACCCTGGTCATGTACCACTCTATGACAACATAAAAACTCTGTGCATGATGGGCCAAAGGAGAGAGGAACACCAAAATATCAATCACTCAAGAATATGGCTCTGCCACAGATACAGAAATCCCTTATATCCCCATCTTCCCTAAATAAGTCTCATATGGAAAAAGAAAGCTTAGGCCACTACATCCCTTCAGTGTAAGAGATAAAACAGAAAAATATTCTCTATTCTACATGTTACTGTAAAGTTGGAATTCAGCATTACAATGAGTAATTATTAATAAGTAACTGATACAGCCATAATTTCATAATGTTGTTCTGACTGATTTCACTGCTGCCTATACCCGTTTTAGAGGGGTTTTTCTGCCCTTTCCCATCATTAACCTTTCTTTCAGACTCACATTTTACTCCTCCCAATCACAGTACATCTGAATGCATTCTTGAATTCCCTCTGTTCTTTTCATTCTGTTCTCAACATCTCTCTCTTTCTCATCCTGTTTTTGTCCATTCTGTGCCATTTCAGTCATATTTTCAGCTCTTACTTTTTTAAATATCCCAGTCACTGGTCAAGGAATGGATTGCTCCCAGATCCTCCACAGCCATAAAACTCATGCTAAAAACTGAAAACATCTGAAACATTTTAGAACTTTGCTGTCCAGGTTTAATGTCAGAAGAAGCTTTTAGCACAGTCAGTTACTTGAGGGTACAACTTCTTAAAGAAAACTGGACTGAGGCAGATGTTGGTGACTCCTCTCCTGCACTCCCTGCTTGCCAGTAGCCCAAGAGCAATCTGCACCTTGCAGCAGATTTCACAGAAAACCACAAGGAACACATCTAAATTTACAGAAGTATATTGAAAATCAAATTTAAATAACAGTGGCACAAAGCATTCTTTCAAACAAAAGCCTAGAGAAATTCAGGCAGTCTCTATTAATTTTAGCAAACTGATTCAGGCTGGGGTTTGTTTTTTAAACAGGTCTTGTGTCAACTCTGCACTTATTCAGCAACACTGCTCAATATATTGAGAAAGGAAAGAAGCAGAAGAGGCAGCTGCTTGTCAGGTTTACAGATGAGAAATACAAATTCCAATACTCTTTCTAGGAAACAAAAGCAGGATCTTCTAAAAACAGAAAATAAAAAAATAGGCACAAAAAAATATGTTTCTTTTTTAATATTAATTTTGGCTCCCTGCCCAATTCTAGAAGATGCCACAAGAAAAATATTTCTTGTTGCAGGTTTTGCCTGCTTGTCCTGAAAAATATGGAAGTGCCTCCCAGAAGTTCACACAAGCAAACCAGCAGAAATGCAGAAAATCTGTTAAACTAAGTAGTAGTTTGTGCAAATCATGAACTACCCCAATGTATATACTGGGCACAAGCATGGAGAAAGAGCTCCAGGGAACAATGTTGTGTATTTCCAGGCTTCTTCCTGCTTCAATCACATGTAAAGCTCTGCATAGGATACAGGCCTCAGACTGAATGTCAGGAGTTCAGCATCTTGCTAGAAATTCAGCAATATCCTTTCTCTTCTCAGATGCCTCCAAAGAGCCAGAGTGCTCCAGAAGAAATGTCCTTTGACTGTGTCAGGTTAATTTGCTGACATTTTACTAAGTCAGATTAGTTTATCTGACGAGATCTCGTCCCCAGAGCTGCCTCTCTTGCTGTTCTATCTTTTTGTGCATTTAATTTGCAAACTACTGTGTCTTAAAACAAGGCAGCTCAGGAAACTAAAGTAAGAAACTCATTAAATTGGCTTAACTATCATAGCAGTGAAGCCTCATATTATGCTTGAATCCAGCAACTGACTGACAAGCAAATACAATATCAATTCTCCTTCATTCAAAAGGTCTCAATCAGAAAGTGACTTTCCCATCTCTAGTTACTGAATAATTAGTTCTGAATAACTGGCTCATGGTCACAAATGTTAGCAATTCTCCCACATGAAAACCTCCTTGGACACACAGCACCACTACACACAGGCTTGTTATTATATGTGGAATAAACCAGTACAATTAGAGATGCATCCACTTTGACCATTGTGCAATTTGATTTTTTACCTTTTGGGATCGAAAGCTTCTCCACCTCTGGAACCTCCCCCAGGTGTTCTCCATGCCAGGCGTTCAATGTATTCATCTGCCACAAAAGGCTCCTGGCCACAGAAGAAAAACCCTTTACAATGTGCCACAGCAGGCTGCTCCTTCAGCAGGTGCTCACACCTCATTTTGAAAGTGTTTAGAAGCTTTACTAAAATCAAAAGTACAGTGTTGGCAATTACTCCATCACCTCTTGGGCTTACATATTTATTGTTGAGAACTCTGCTTTTAATATGACGAGTTGGAACATCAAGTTTAGATATTATCAGACTGCTTGCAAAGAATGTGCTGCAGGTCTGTGAAGAGCTGGCTCTAAATGACATCATTTGCAGCTGGCTTGTCATTCCACAGTGCCTGAGCTCTGCAGCTGATTTCAGAGGTTACACCACCCGAGCCAGCCATGGCTGCACAGCAAAACACATCAGAGAATTCATCTGCCTACAAAAATTATGTGGCAAAATAAGGGGTTTCACAGTTGTTCAACTCTGTCACACCATGGCATCAAACACAGAACTGACCAAAAAACCCAGCCCAAAAAACCCAGCGTGAGATGCCACTGGATGCAACCCAAGTGCAACTGCAGAAACAGAGCAGATAAAAATGAGGAAAAAAGGCATAAAAACAGAGGATGAATTTGATTTCCACAAGTAGAAAAAACAGGACATGAGTGATACTAAAACTCAAGGTTACACAAGTTTCTTCCATAATATTTGCTGGTTCTTCCATAAAAACACCACTTCAGGGTAAAGAGTTACGATTATTTCTCCACCCAACAACATTTTCTGAAGGCAGAAGCCTCATTTATAAACCCAAGACCTCCTATTTTAGCTGGCTTAATACTTACACCAGCTCAAACATTTCATCACATAGTTAATACTAAATTACTCTGAACACTGTCCAACTTCTATCATGAATAAAAACAGTATTTATCTCTTCATATAGTATTTATCAGCAGCAGTGATTGAGTGCTAACATCAGCACTTCTAAGACCAATAAGAAAAGTATTCTCACAATCACCAGGATTTTATAATCTTTTTTGAATTATAAGAAACAACAGTTCTAAAACAATCCAAAACAGAGCCAGGAGTGGCTCTGGCTAGTATGAGTGTTTGATGAAACAAATGAATATGCCACCACTGCTTTTGATAAAACTTGGTTGGAAAAAATGAAAATAGTAAAAAATAAACAGATCTCAACAGGTATTACATTGGTTACTGTATCAATTTGTCTGAAATTTTGTCACAAAGTCTAAGGAGGGGAAAAGCAGCATTGCAGAGTTAGTTTTGAAAGTAAAACCAAGGGTTGAAAAGCAAACATTGCCTGTTCAAGGCCTGTCTCCTCAGAAACAAATGATGCCCTATCCAGTGAGGCCCAGGCACTAACCAGGAAGATAAAAGGTTTTTAAATATACTTTGTTACACGCTGAATCCTGATAGACATGGCAGAAATTTTATCACTCAGTAACTCCTCATCCACAGACTGACTCGAGTAATCGTGTTCTGCTCAGCCTCCTTGGCTAAACTTCAAAAATAACTGGTTGATACCACATAAAAACAATTTCCCTCCAAGTCACTCATCTCTTTAACCAAGTCCTTCCTGACACACAATGCTGTGAAGTTTCCTTTACAAGAATCCTTTTCATCAAAAGCCACAATGCCACGTTTTCATGCCAAGTGTAAATTCCCTCCTTGTGCTACCTTGGTATCTAAAAGTGTGGAACACTTTTGTAATTTAATTACAGGTGAAATGAGTCATTCAGAGCAGTAACATTCCCTTCAGGGGAGGCCTCCAGCTTCCCAATTACCTCAGGCCTCTTTGCAGGACTCCTCCTTTATATGAAAATCCACATTTTTTCCTCTGAAGATCCTATAATTCAGCTGAGGCATCACTCTGGTTACAAGGATACTAAAGCCAAGTATGGATAAAGGGTTTACTGACACTCTGTGTGTGCAGACAACATTTTCTACATTTCTCCCTTCTAAAAAATAATTTACCTACACACACACAATGGGTTTGAATATTTTTTCATTTTTGTAAAACAACATTTACAAAGATTTTCTGCAAGCCTCTTCTCCTAAGGAAATCTAATGTTGATGCCTCAGAATCCCAAAAAATATTATAATGCCAATCTTTCTCCACCCATCATGCCTCTATACACCTCTAAATATTCCTTGGGTGCACATGTACACAGACCACCTGCAGCTCCCTTCCTGGAAAATACTTGTTTTTCCAAGAACACTTAAACAGGAGACCTGTCCTTCAGTTTTTTAATAATACAAATACTGTTCTATGTTATTTAAGAAATAATATTAACTGCAGTGATATTATGTGCAGGATATTGATCAACAGAGAAATAAAATGAGCTTTTTTCTTCCCATTTTCCACAGAGGGTGTGCTAAAAATAATCTATTTGATTGATATGGAATAAATGAAGTTCAACAGTGTCTTTCTAAGACATGATTTTCCAGGTTCCACAGCAGATCCAAAAGTTTTTACTTTAGTTTGTACTTTCCATACACATTGGCTTTATTAAATGCTATCTTGATAACAGGGTTACTCATAGCTGACAGCCTAACTCCTATTTTAAGTCCCCTATCCTGTTCTGCAGAAATTGCTGAAAATCAGCTATTACAAATGTCATTTGCAAGTCCTTTGCCTGTTATCAGATGAGCCCCAACAGTCAATTTCTTCAGCTTTGAACTTCCCTCTGGCTCCAGATGAATTAATGTGATCCCATCCATTCAGCCAATACTCCTGATTTAATAAGAGATACGCCTGAAGTGGGTCATAACCTGGTTTGATCTGGTGTTTACAAATGAAACTACACTGGACACAGCCAGATTAAAAACCAGTTTAGAAGTATCCACTGTTAAATTATGCTTTAATTTATGTGAGGGAAAATTCAGTCCATGTTGTGCACATTTTCAGCACAGATCCTGCTGCACAATTTCCCATATCTGTACTGAAATTTACTTAAAACACACACTCATGAAAATATGGTAATCAAATTCCACCCTCAGCAGACAGCTAAGGGCTACTCCCATAACAAGCACATTTTTATGTTCTTATATAAGGCAGAAATTTCAAACTAACCAAGTAGGCAACATTAAATCAGTGGACATTAACAAAAACTTTCTTGCCTTTGGAGTGAAAGAAAAATGAAAGCAGGAGAGACAGAAGTACTGGATTCCATGTGGGAAAAACATAATTTCTCGCCCCAATCTCCAGGCAAAAGTCTCACCTAATTTGCAATTTAATTTTTATTGCTATTTCAAAATGGAAAAAGTTGTTGCACGACTCAAAGCAGCCAAAACACACAGTTTTCTTTCCATATTCAAATTACCTCACACTCAACACCCCAGAAAGAACAGAATGACATTATCATCATGTTGAGAAATCAAGGGCCTCCTAGAGTGGTGAAGGGAGGGTACAAAACCTGGCATCCAGCTACAGTATTTTAGTCCTGCTATTTTTTAAAGCTATGCAAACCAAAAGATGTGAGTCATAACACTCATGTGCCATCACAATGATTCATAAATTCAAATGCACACAATGCATTTACATAAACCCCAGATATAGGATCTTCCAGAGAAACAGGAAGACCCTTTCCTGAAGGCTGGGCAAAGTCCCAGTGATAACCCACCAGAAGAACAACCAGCTCTTGAGTGTCTTGGAGAGCAAATACAGGACACCTGGGGATGACACCGTGTCCTTGTGAAGAGGAAGTGGGGACACCACACACTTTGCGTTTATCACAGGTCACATCATGAGAGCTCATGGTCCAGGCCAGAAGCTGAAGCCACAGAATCACAGAAGGGTTTGGGCTGGAAGAGACCTCAAAGATCATCTCGTTCCAACCCCCTGCCGTGGGCAGGGACACCTTCCACTAGCCCAGGTTGCTCCAAGCCCCATCCAACCTGGCCTTGGACACTTACAGGGATCCAGGGACAGCCACAGCTTCTCTGTGCCAGGGCCTCACCACCCTCACCGTCGAGAGGGTGATATCATTCTCCCTAATATCTAACCTAAACCTGCTCTCTTTCAGTTTGAAGCTATTCCCCCTGTCCTGTCACTATACATTCCCCCCTCTGTCCCACTTGCAGGCTCCCTTCAGGAGGCAGATGATCTCTTCCAACTTAGGGCATTCCGTAATTCCACGGGAAGAACCTGACAGACTCCTGCTATTCCTGCCCTGCTCCTGCGTGGCCTTGGCTCCTATTCTCCTTCCGTGCCTCGCTTCCACCTGCACGGTAAGGGGAGGGCAAAGTCATTTCTTTATTCCGCTCCAGCCCCACTGACACCACCGGGGTCAGACAAGGGGGTGCCTTCGGCAGAAGGAGCGCGGGGCCGGGCCTGGCGTGGCCCTGTCACCCGCCCGCTGCCAGCACCCGGGAGCCGGCCGGGAGGGAGGCCCTGCAGCGGGGCAAGGGGGGCAGCGCACCCCGCGGGGCGGCACCGG